>ML803323.1:0-15864 GCA_009831015.1 Picea engelmannii | reverse complement strand
GCCATCAGATGCTCTTCTGACCTCACACATTAGGGGGCATCTGTTATAACCCTAAATTGCACCATCCATGCTTACCTGGCATCAGGCCAACTCATTTCCCTTCATTGCCAAAGCCATGCTGAACAGACTCTTCAAAAAACCTCTTAAACCAAGTAACTCGCGCCCTAACCCACTGTTGGGCACGTTGGAACGCTAGCAGGCCTTATACTGCACGCGTTGGAACGCGGGCTGGCCCACTATAGCCAGCGTTTACCTAACAAAGCAAAAAATCAAGAAAGTTTCCGTCGGGACGAAAAGCTTTGGGTCAGTTAACTGGAACTCCCAGCCATACATGGCCGAGAGTTCTTCTAAAACCCTAGCTCCTTCTAGCCTATAAAAGAAGGGGTAGGGGTACTATTCAAGAAGAGGAAAAGCATAGCAAAGAAACTCTGCCCGATTGCCGAATCCGTTTTGTCCCAACCCTTTAGCCTTTCCTCAAGCTTTAGGAGAATTCAAGCAAAGCAATTGGAGGACAAAGAAGAGGAGGAGCCCAGGATCAGTATTGAGGAACGGTGGTCGGTCTCTATAATAATTGTAAGTTGGTTCATATTGAGATTAATAAAAAGATACTTTTCCCGTCCCAAATACATGAGTCTTATATGTTTTATGTGATTTGTGTTTAATATCTAACCCTCTAGTAGAACAATAGCATGCATGCATAGTTTTTTCTTGATTGCAGGATCGCTTTTTGGAAGGAGCAGCAGAAGCAAGGAGATAAAGCTCAAGAGAGGATCTACACCAACCGTCGATAAAAAGGTTAGTTGGTTCTTCCCTTGTTTGCTTGTGAAAAAGGGTTTTAGGTTGGGGTAGAAGGTTAAAAGTAGTTTATGAAGGGTCATGATCTGCATGCAAGTTTAAGCCCTAGCTTGTTAGTCCGTAGGGTAGAATACCCCACAACATCTGGGTACAAGAACTCTTTGGAAGTATCTTCAAATAAGGCTTATAAGAATGGCCACATAAGGTTTAATTATTGAGTGAGAAATCACATCAGTCCCCTTTGCTTGGTGGATTTAAGTCTCGGTTGTCAGATTCATGTGGGACAAGGATAGTAACCTTTGTCCCTTGTTGTTTGTTCAGAAAAATAAGAAATTTATCTCATGGAATCATACTTTGGCTAGGGGATGGCCAGCTATGAAAACACCAGTAGTAGATGTGCCTATGGTTGGGTGTAAAGTGGCACACCCTTCAACAGTTGTCAACACTTTCTAGATTTTAGATAAGTATATTTTTCTAGTTGTCAACAGAATGTGTATCAGAGCAGTGTGAATTCAGTTTTCTGCTAAAGATAGCTTGAGAAATTTATGGGTAACTAAGAGAATGTTACAACTGAATTCTAATTTGGTTGATAACCTTACTTATTGACTACATGTGTTTAAAAAGGGATTGTTGTGAGTGAATGTTGTGGCTTAGAATAAGAACAAAATGTTGATTGAGTAATTACAGTCTATTTTAGGTTTTAGTGGTGAAGATTGAATAGTTAGAGTCTTCACAGAATATATGAAAAATAAAAGGTTTGATTTCTGTATAAGAATGTTTTATCCTAAGCTCATGGAGCCTTTATACCGAAATTTGAGAAGATGTCAAATTTTTGTTTGGCCTTAGGAGAATAGACCAAACCTTGAAGAGAGGAAAAAACATTTTTAAATAGATATTAGGAAAAGAATAGGAAATAAATTTACAATTTCCTAATTGACTTAAATTATAAAAGCTCATAAATTTTATTTGGGTATTTATAAACATTTATATTAAATTGTGTTACATTCCCTACATTTTAGGAAATAATCCCTTAACTTGTGGTGGGCTGTAAATTCTGGTAAAAATATTTTAGAATGAAGAAACACCTGAATAATGTATCTTTTATTAAATTTTATGATTCTGGTGAAACTCCTTGTATTTGTATTATTTTTAAAAATGCCTCAAAATTATAATTCTTTTCCTCCCTCTTATCATAAATATTATATCATACTCAAGGGGTGTCGAAGTATCAATATGAGGAGGCGAGTGTACCACGACATATTCTCAGTCGAGATTATAACTCACAACATTTAATTAAAATACTATAATTTGTTTCCCACAGGAGTACAGTGTACTCGGAAAAGGTAGGACAAGAGGTGTATGCTTTACACAATAATTGGGGGTAGGTATGGTCAAAATACCATCTTTTAAAACAAAAATAGTAATATAATTTGAAACTCCCACCAGGATGTTGGGCACCGGGAGCTCGAGAAGTGAAGGTGTGTGTAATAAACAAATATCAGGGGGCGATAGGGCCAAACCTTTTCCCTTTTTCTTAAAAATATATAATATATGAGAATTAATGAACTTGGGTGTATTATAATGTAATTACTTATATTTTAATACAATAAAGTTAATTATCCCATGAGGTATGAGTGTATATATATATATATATATATATATATATATATATATATATATAATCAAGTGAGGTCCCTATAATGTTAAATAAGATTAATAAACCTGATGTTATTTTAATATAATTAATTATATTATATTATAATTAAATTAGATCACAATATGAGTATATTATAAGTTAATATGTCGGTGCGGTAAATGAATTAATTAACATTAAAATTATTTGGGGATGTTGGATTCTCAATGTAAAAGAGAGAAAGTAAACCCTCATTAATTATCAGGCCGGTATATTAGAAAAACTAAAAATTTAATTGTGTGAGATATTCTAAAATAAATAAGATTTAATTAAGAATGGACATGTATCAGCACCTGGTTGGGCGAGTCCTTGTACTCCATGATGACGTCAGCATAACGTGAAGATCACATATCAACTGACATGGCGAATAGGTGACATGTACTGCCACGGTGGCCACAATGGCAAATGTGGAAGGTGAGTTGACGCCAAGTGACAAGTGAGTTGGCACCGTGGTGGTGGGAATCTGCTGGTTTGGCAGAGCCACGAGTCTAGGACACGCGTCATGACCATGTTCATTGTGGGGGGGGGTATTGTATGGTTATGTTAACCACAATCTCGAGGGAGGATGCAATTCCCCGATGTATGACACATCAATCGGGCCCAAACCCTAGTTAGGTTCCGCGACCCCTCTACCCCTCATTAAACTTTGGACATGCGAGGGGCATGATGGAAGGATGGTCATTGATCTAAAGCATGATCGATCTCGGTCATTAACGTCAAGCCTTTGAATTTCGAAAGGAGGGGGAAAGGCATATTAACATGATACGGTTCGGTGCCACGCTGAAATGCACATCAACAACCATGTTGTGCTCAAAGGTAAAGTTGTAGGAAACGTCAGTACCACATCAAATTGGTACATTGGCGTGGATTCCACGTGTGTGCCACATGGAAGTATGGAAACTTTGATCGATGAAGGCCTAAAAATTTGGAAGGCCATAAATTTTGTTCCAGAGCTTGGATTTGGGCATAATTATAGTCATTGGAGAGATCTTGACGAGCAGAAGACGATGATGCCCTCGAGAAAAGACATAGAGATTATTAAGGAAAAGTGAAATTTTAATACCCCATCCCTTTAAAGGGTACTTAGGGGGTTGGGTGTCTTACATGTACTCTCTAAACTGAATTGTTAAAGTTCCACAATTTATTCCAACTATTAAAATAGAACTAGAAATGTGAGGCATCAATAAAAGTTGAAAACTCTTCCAATATAAGACATAATAAAACAAACCACAAACTATTAACATAGAATGTTGAATAACACTTGGTCAACACTCTATTTATAAATAATAATGGATTGATCAGAGGTTGCAATGACAAATGACAAGTTTTTAGAAGTGGAAGAGAACTCCATAGTTCAATGCACTCCAGAACACTAATAATTTAGAGAGTTCTTTCATACAAGAATTCAATTCATAGAAAACTCTCAAAATTGGAAAATCTGATGGTGGGAAATTGTCTTTAATGGCAACAAAAATGGGGAATGAACTTCATTCTAAGATTTGAGCAGAGTGAACAGTTTTCAAAATTGCAAGTTGGTAGGGTTGCAATGTTTCCATTGGATTCTATCATGTATGAGGGTATGGAATTGGCCTTTAATCGTGAAAATTATATAAATCTCCAAATCAGAATTCAAAGCACCAAAAAGAGCACTTTGTACCCAATTTCTTCAGTTGCAATGTTTCTCTGTACACCAGAGAATTAAAACAACCCTCAATATAAATTTATCTCATAATTAATTTTTAGGAAATAAAGCCAAGTTGAACCTCATAGATTCTAGTCAAGAATGGATGAATGACTGTGCAAAGTCATGTCAAAACACCTTAGATCTAGCACTGCACATTTTGACAGAATTTGCCTCAAAATGCATGCCCAAAATAGTAAGGAATCGACTACTACAATAAGCATGAATCTCGTTGGCAATTTCACCTCACTTACCAAGTATAGACCTCCATGCCTATAAATCTAAATATGTACTAAAATCTTCTCAATAAAAGAACCTTTATTAATCTAAAAATAGCACATGAAAAGTTGCTAAAAGACACCCTATCCATATGCTTTGTGAAAGACATTGTTGAAGGTTGTTAACATGACAATATTAAAACCTGAAACAACAAAATTGAAAGTGGTAAAGAAAATTATACATTAAACTGAAGGGAACAATGTATCTAAATGGAACAAATACTGGAACGGGACCTTTGGAACCATAAATTGACCAGTGTGTTGATTATCAAATTACTTCAATTACAAAGATAATAATTTACACGAACAACATTTCCTAGTTTTTCATCAAGACCTTTACGCTTTCACTAAATGAACATATAAATAGAAAGAGACATCATGAGTTTCATACTGATTAAAATTACTTCAGTTCCGGAGATACATTAGTAATTCACCAAGACCTTTGCAATATTACTAAATAAATGTATAAACACAAATGGAATCCATTAACATGTTGATTATGGAGACTTTGTTTTAGCACTAACATTGAGATATTACATGCTCACTTGGACTGCATAGAATAACAAAACCAAATGATTTCATACGCAAACAAATATATGCAAATTCCACGTCAGTTGAGATAACTTATGTGCACCACTACCAATATGCATAAGGATACATTTGTGAAAACATTAAAATCGTTCCATAGGGTAGTGTTTTATCACTCATAAAAATCAAATTGTGTGTGAGATGCAAATTTTGATATCATGCCCACATGGGCGGTGATTTCGGCCATCATATAAAACAATTGTCCAAGAAATGAAAGATCGGACTTCAAATACCCACAAGGGCTACATTTTTTCCAACATTAAATTGATTTACCTTAAGAAATGAGTTTCAAGGAAAACATCACACAAGGTTGTGATTTTCCTAATGAAGACTTGGTAATCATCAAACAATTTAATTGTTGGGCATATGATCTCCCAAATGATTTGATTCCAAGATCCATTACCCTAGACACAAGCCCACCCAATTTATTTCCCCAAAAATATAACAATCTTTTTATTTCAATTCAAGACTCTGACACACACACACTCATCACTACATTAATATCCATATCTCATTGTTTAAAATTTATGCTACAACCATACAATCGTTCTAAGTGCATATACATTTTTAATCAAAATTCTCCATGTACATTCATAGCATGAATGAAATTGAAAGGACAATGTAAGAAGATAGAGATTACACATAAATCATATTTTTATAAACTTAAGAAGATATGGGAAAGAAGGTAAAAGAGTTTGCTAAGTTCAATGTGTGTGTGTCTATTTGTTTGTTTGTGTGTGTGTGTAATATCGTAGGTAAACAAAATTGAAAAGCCCTGAAATAAAATGAATAAGATGAGCCATTTCGGAACACAGTGGATGATACATTGGACAATCTTAAACCAATGTTTGACACCATCAATCACTAACATCAATGTATTTAATAGTTCTGGCAAGAGGAATGGACCAAAAAACAAGGAAAGCAAGGAAACCACTAACGGATTTTACTATCTGAACACATTCAATTACATAATAAAAACTATTGGTTTCTACAACTACAATAGAGATGGATTCGATACGAACTAGCAATATACATGAATTTTTAAAAACCAGAGACAAAATTTATAAGCCAGAACAATTTTTTTACTTATCTTTTGAATGTTGAACATCAAACAACCAGCTAAGGGAGCGATATCCACCCAACCGTACACAAATCTATAGTGGATTCCATGCCCTATCCTAGCTATGATACCAAGAGGGTGAAGTAGGAATAATTAACTTTGAAATTTGGACTCAAACCAACGTTTTCTTCTGCAGATTTCTTGATGACAGAGAATAAATAAGGCACCTACATACCTACCCTATACAATGCAAGGAGCACCTCCTTATTTTTTTTCTAATACATTAGAAAATACTCCTTCTCATGTTATTTAGTGGGTGTATAGAAGGTTCAAGCTGTTATGAAAAGTTTCAACTGAGTTCTCCATGGTTTCTTTGTTTTTTCTCAAAGCTAGCATATTCCATTCATGGTTGGTTGGTCTATCATGGGCTTAGATATCTTTTTCCAATGTATAACCTCTAAAAACTCTTTCTCGGTACTTTTTCTAACATCACACCTCTCCCCGTAAGAATTTCCCTCATGCTTAATGGCTAGAGAATTCAAACTCAACTTCTCTTCCTAGTTCCCAGAATGTAGAGGAGACAATTATCTAAATTTTAGGCGTTGTGGCTTAGATTGAGGAATTTGTTTCCTCCACTCCTCTTAACTCCCTTTTTCTTTGAAATTAAAATTTGAAATTGGGTGAGCGTTCAAGGTAGCATAAGGTATATTATTTAGGCATAAACCTCCCTTAGACCCCCTCACCTTTCCCCTCTTCTAGTATCATAGCCCGTATAGGTGCTGAAGTTCAGTTGATCTTGGTCTTCTTCTTTATTAAATGAAAAACAAAAAGATGTACAATATTCACAACACCATGGTTTGGTGTCAATGTAGCAAAGTTATAAAGCATCCATGCAAAGTATTTAAGCATTTTATTACAAATAATTCCAAAAGTAAAATTTGGGATATTACACTAGAATCCAATATGAAACATACCTTAACAATATTTATTCATGGAATTTGACCACATTGTGATAGACCTTTCCATAACACTTTCTCCTTGATTGTTCCTACTCATCGACAACACGACCCTATTATTAAGTACTTACCCCTTTTTCATTGCCCTTATTTTTCACCTCCAAATGTGCCTCTACACCACTATGCATGCACCATCATGAAGTATCTACAACCTTCCTTTCTCAATATTCAAAATTGGTATGCACTTCTATCATATTGAACTCTTTTCCTAAAATTGAAACTGCTTTGGAAATATTCCACATTTGACAGTTGCATTGCTCACTCAAGCTAAGAGGTTTTTTTCTTGTAGCGTTATGGGGGAAAAAATGCTTCTTTGGATATCTTAAACCTTCTATCATGTTGTCCTATGAATTACCTTTACAATGGATATAACCATGCTCAATTCTAATCTTCGAGTTGAAAGTTATGGCTCTCTGAATTTTTTGTTTCTACCAAATTTGTGTAGTTTTCTCACTAGTATAATCAAGGTTGGAGACCAACTTCTGCCATATGTAGAAGAAAATATAGTGAGAACCAAGAAAATATTTGTATTATGCATAGATAAAAATTATGATTATGAGTAATCATAAACTATTATATTAGTGATTTGATGCTCTAGTCTCTTTCTACATCAACTAGGAATTGTAAACTTTTCCCTTTTGCACTTTCTCCAAACTTGGAATTGTATCCATCTTCTATCTTTCAAACAAAGAAAAAATAGAAAAAAATTGTACGGATTGTTGAGGACATCAAACATCGACTAGGAATTTTTTTCCATATTTATGATCTTGGGTCTCTTTTCCTCCATTGAAAAATTATAAAATCATCAAAAAGTCTTCTAGAATAGTGGATTTTGACTAGTTTATGCATCTCCAATCCAAACCTTTTGGAATTTGGACAAATGCTCCATTTGATTTATTCATGCCCATGTTTATTCCTTAATATCTATATTTCATGCTCAATTGATCCTCCATTTATGATTACCCCCAGGTTCTTTACAAAACACTAGTTTGGATTGTGTAGAATTCTAGAGTTGAATCATCAAATCACCCTCATTGGCACTTTTATAGTCCTCATCATCATGGAAGTACAACTAATTATAACTTTATCTACTCTTCTTATGAAATCCTTGTTGATGTGGCATGACACGTGATTTTTGATGTGGTAGTGGGGTCCTACATGTCAACACCTACATCTACCATGTCATATATCTTGACTCCTTACCTACCATGACAAATATTTGTGGCCCCCTTTTACCCTTTTCAAATTTACTTTACAAAATTTATTATTATTATTATTTTGTTGTGGTCCACCCATACCCTTTGTCCTTTATCTCCCACCTAGCAAAATCTCATCTATGGATGTGATAGGGGGTCCTATTTCTACCATTGAGACCTCCACCTGAAACATGGTTATTGATTAATGCGATGGAAGCGTCCCATATATGACCATTCCTCCACTAGCTATTGTGGAGAAATATTACCAATAGGATAGCAAGATCTCCCTAGGATTTGCCTACGAATCCTAGACAAACAGTGGGATAGACTTCTATGGATTTCCTAGAAATAAGCAAATAGATTCAAAATTACACTAAGAAATGGTAGAATAAAATACCTTGATCTTAAAGGTCATCCTTGTATGTCCTGGATACTGTAGTCCTGAAGTTCCAGCTCCATATCCTACAACCTTCTTCCTACACACAAGTGAAAAAACGATTCCTTTCTACTTCTCTTTCTAGCATTAGAATCCTAGATATAGCTTGTATCTAATATGATCTATGAAAGAATAAACCAAATCTGAACATTTGCAAATGAAATAAAAATATTTAGATGGGAAAACCAATGATCTATTAATCAAAATGAAAGAAATACATAAAAACACATTACCTCAAGGTGTATATCCATTCCTCCTTTCCCCTCTCTCCTTACTACTCCTCAAATTTTAAACTAAGATAGGAAACCTAAATGCAACTAATCTAGAATGGAAGAGCACCTCTATATTTTGGAAACATAACTTTGTGAATGATTCTTCCCCCATGCTCAAGATTTTCCTTCTTTATATATATTCTTGGAAGAGGCTCGGTAGAGCTTCTAGATCTTCTAGAAACCAATGGAGACTCAAATGTTGTGATTCCCAAGTTGGTTCATGCCATGAAGAACCAACTCATCCATCGCTTACCTCTTCAAAACTACATGAATATACAAAGTTACATGGGATGTCTCTTGTTGTCCACTGTTGACTAGTGATAGGTCACTTGTTGTACACTACTGACTAGTGATAGGTTTCTTATTGTCTATGGTATGACTAGGGACCTCCCTAAAAAACTCATTGAATCCTGAGCATAAGGGTGTGTCTCATCTAACATCTTATGCTAAGTCCTTCCTAACATTGTAGGGTGGAAATTAAGGATATAATATATGCCCCCTAATGTGTGAGGTCGAGAAAGGAATGGATGGTTGAAATAGATTACAATAAAATGTCACCAATGTGAGGTGGTGTGAGGAGAGAGAAAATAGGTCAAGAGGTAAACGAGTACCTACAATCAAACACCAAGGATAAAGACATATTGTAGACCATCCCCAAGGTAGTCATACCCAGACTCAAAAGAGTATCAAATCATGGTTGTCAAAAAAATACATTGTAGATCCATACCATCAATGAGATCATATCAATGCACAAATACAATGTGGATCTATTTCACAACATATACATCAATAAGACAACAATCACTAAGGATATTTCCCTTGAAGTCTTCAAAGTATGCATATATAAGTGATATACTCCTTCGCAACTTGGGAGGGGTGTTGTGAAGGAATGATGTGGCCCCAAACCTCGATGGTATGATTCTACAACCTGTGAATGGATGAACTAATGTAGAGCATGGTAGAAATATTTTTACTACCGATCATTGAGGTCTACCAATAATAGATGCAAGGGGACCCACTGATGATAAACATGGACACCAAGGTACTTAGTACAATCTAATGAGTAGGAATAGAGGATCTAACGTCTACCACTCATAGAATCATACTATCATGGATCAATTATGTAAACCCACTATCGATCGCAAGGAGGCCTGCCACTGAGGACTGCAAGCTCCAAGACACTAGATGGTATCTAGGTCCCTCTCCTAGATAATGTGATGAAGTCGATAGGAAGAAATTTGTCGAAGGAGGGCCTTAATGTATCGCCCATAAATTAACACGAGACATACATTGAGAGATTATGTGAAGAGATAGAGTCACTAAGTACAATTGACACAGGGATGGATGACACGGATGGGAAAAAAATAGCAAATGGATAACTCGAGCTTAAACTTTCCTTGAACATATAGCATGAAAAAATGATGACTTGGAAGAAAGACTCAAGAGCTGGACTAATATATTGCAACAACGTAGAAGGCATTGAAGCACTCTCTTGCATGATGACTGGAAGAGTAACCAACTGGAGGAGTATTTGTGACTCATATTACTAGTATTGATCCTAGAAACGATATAATCCAACTGTAATATGATTACTTAAACATGCTCCATGTTCAAGGCTGACTCGGCTGACGTTGCAATTTCATGCATAGATCAATGGTAAAAAAAACCCACTCTTTTTTTTTTTTTTGTCTCCTTCAGGTTTTAATGAGCACAAAATGTTAATTTTCTAATATGACCACCTAGATAAATTGTTTTCCGGTGAATTCCTTGTTGTAAAACAAATTTGTAGCTCACAAAACAAAATACACTTATTGGAATAATTAGCAGAAATAAATATTGGAAACAAAGAAACCAATTCCAAACACACAAAGATTTATGTCCTTCAAATTAGCTTGTCATTAGAATAATATAAAACCTTACAAGGGATCCCTTACAAGGAAAATGACCCACTAAGAAATAATTGAAAACTATAGACAACACCTACAAACCCTACCAACTCATCCATGGTTGTACAATCTTGTACATCCAACTTTCTCATATATGTATGCACCCTATCTTACTGTATCCCGCATATGTACACGCTCTTTTGCAATGTAGCCCCTATATATACACACCCTGAGTGACTTGATTGTTGTGTACAATGCGAACCTATTGTTGTGCATCCAATCTGCTAAATCCTCATGCGAATGCCCTTGTTCTCTTCTCTCCCATGACCCAAGTTGATATCTAGGTAAAAGTCCTTCTTCCCCTATTCGATATCTCCTTGAGAAAAATCCATTATCTGCTCTCTTCATCTATGATATGATCATATGAAGTGTCTCTCCTTATTTACCCTAGCCTTGATTTTATAAGGTTTATTTATGACCTAACCCTTCTAAAGTGATTGATGGTTGAGATTAAATATCATCTCACTTGATATCAATGGATAATATTTAATTCACTAATGCTAATGGATTTAACATTTCATTAAATTAAACTCGACTAATTAATAAAAGAAAATTACTTTAATAATTCCTTTGATCAAAGTAAATTACTAAGGTAGAATGTTTTGGATGAATTCCAAATGTTTAGACAATTATACCTATGTGTAATTATATGTATGATGCTACAAACATCAACACTCCCTCTTAGTGAGGAAGGTATTTTTCACCACTCCAAGTTTGTCCCTAAAGAATACAAACTTCCCTTTAACCAAGGGTTTGGTCAGAATGTCTGCAACCTGCTCATATGTGGAAATATATTGAAGCTTAATTACTCCCTTCTAGATCCTATCTCGGATGAAGTGATTCTTGATCTCAATATGCTTGGACCTATCATGGAATACTATATTCTCAAAGATTTTGATACAACTTTGATTATCACAGTATATCACCGTGGGCTCGAACTCCTGATCAAATAATCCTATAAGAAATTTGTGAAGACAAATGGCTCACAACTAGACATACTCATTGTCATACACTTTGCCTCTGCTAAACTGAGTGCTATGGAAGTATACTTCTTATTGAGACATGTAATCAATGTTAATCCAAGACTGAAGCAACACCCTAAAGTGTTATTTGTATCTACTGCACTCCCTGCAGCCTCACTTCATAACCTCCAAGATACCTCAACCCATACTCCATTGTACCTCTCAAGTACCTAAGCACATGTTTCGTTGTTGCCTAATGCACCGACCTCAGATCCATCATGAACTGGTTCAAGGTGTTAAAAAAAATGAATATATATGGCCTGGTGTTGACAAAATACATCAATGAACCTATCAATTTCCTATATAACCCAGGATCCACAAACTCTGAGTCTCAAGTGATAACATTCTTTAGGTTGGTAACTATAGGTTTAAAATCCTCCATCTTGAATCTCCTCAATATTTCGATAATGTACTTCCCTTGACCAAGGAATATCTCTCCCAATATTTACCATACCTCTAACCCCAAGAAATAATGCATCAATGCAATATCATTCATCTTGAACTCAATAGCCAAATCTACTTTACACCCTGCTATAATCTCCTTTGCACCTGTGAGAAAAAAATCATCTACATACAACACTAAGATGAGTGGATCATTCAAAACAAGTATGAAGTACAAGTTAGGATCCTCCTTACTCTTGGTGAATCCCATACTTTGCAAGTATATGTCAATCCTGGCATGCCATGCCCTAGGTACCTATTTGAGTTAGTACAAGGATTTCTTAATCTTGCACACATGAGACTTCCTCCCATGTACCTAAAACCCTTGAGGTTTCTCTATGTATAGTTTCTCCCCAATGATCTCGTTGAGGAAATTTGTCTTCACATCCATATGGTGAATCCTCCACCCCATGACTGAGGAAATAGATATAACAACTCAAATGGAAGCATATATGGAAACTGAAGTAAATGTCTCCTTGTAGGATACCCCCTCTATCTAAGAGAACCCTATCGCCACAAACCTCACCTTGAACTTATCAATGCTTCCATATGAAACATCTTTGATCTTGAAGATCCACTTGGAAATCACGATTGATTTCCCCTCTTATATCAACACTATATCCCACACATCATTCTTCATGATAGAGGTGTAATCCTACACCATAACATCCCTCCAAACCTCTTGATTTCTACTTCCTCAAAACTGGAAGGCTCAACATCAATGATGCTACTCATAAACTCCATATAGTTGGGAAACTTCCTTGGAGATATGCTCTCCCTAACTATGATCCTAGAAGCCTCACTAGCATCCATCAATGTATGTAATAACCACCTACATCTCCTAACAAAACTATAAGGGGGTAACTCTTCTTCCTCACCTGAAGTCTAGCTTATTGAACTGGAAGTTGTTGAGCGCTCCTCATCCTATAAAGACTCATGTTCCTCATCCTCTACCACTGGTGACAACTCCCGAGACTTGTTATATGCCAAGTTCTCCTTGAACTTAACATCTCTACTCACAAATGTCTTCCTCTTCTTTAGTATTGAGATCTTGTAAGCCTTTTAGGTCTCGTTGTACCCCATAATTACACCCTTTTATCTTAAAGGCTCCAACTTTGTTCTCTTCTCCACAGGCACATGGATATACACTGGACAACCAAAAATTATGAAATGTCTTATCTTTGGCTTCACTCTTATGAATGCTTCCTTAGGAGTCTTGTCCCCCAATATCCTATGAGGACTTCTTTTTTGCACATATATTGTCATGTTACATGCCTCTTCCCAAAGAACCATAGGCAAATCCTGGTCATGTATCATAGCCTTGGAAGCACCAATGATGGGACATTTTTTTCTCTTTGCAACCCCATTCTGCTAAGGGTTGTATGATACTATCAACTCTCTATTGATTCCTACTTCCTTTCAGAAATCCTTGAATTCATTGGAGGTGTACTATCCCCCATTATTTTACCTCAAGACCTTGATCCTCCTCCCTATATAGTTCTCTACCTGAGCCTTGAACTCCTGAAACCAACTAAATACCTCATCCTTGGTCTTCATAAAGAAGATCCAGATTTTCCTAAAAAATTAATCAATGAATGTCAGATAATATGATGTTCCCTGCACTAATGCTACTAAAATCATTCCACACACATTTGAATGAATAAGATCCAATATCTCGTTGGACCTACTCTCGTTGCTTGGAAAAGTAGATTTGGCATTCTTACCAAGTGCACACCCTCTGCACACACACTCCTAATCAACACTTAAATATATAAGACCAATGGAAATCTCCATCAAAATTGATAACACCTTGTAGTGTAGGTTTCCCATCCTCATGTGTCATATCTCACACATGTTTTCACTATCATGTACCAAGGCCTAAACATACTTTCCCTATAACCTGTATGAATTTATCTCTCTAACCCCAATGCTCACTGCTATGTTAGGGATAGTTCCCTTTGGACATATGAGTACTTTCCCTCTTTGAAATATAACAACAAAAACCATGTCCTCCATAACTGAGACTGAGAGTAAATTTTTATTAAGTCCTGGTATGTAAAGAACATCATGGATCTCCAACAAAACTCCTAACTCAATCTAGAACAAGATTGTTCCCTCTCCTTTCACTACATAATTGGCAAGGATGATTTTAAGGATGGAAATTTATTTTAAAACATAGAATCCTTGGCGAATATTACTAATCCTTTATATGCCAACTATAAATGTTTGGCGACATTTTTGTAAAAATATTAAAAATTTTAAGGATTTTATATAGTTTGTATAAAATTTTGGCGATTTTTAAGGTAAAATAATTTTATCCTATAGAATTTGGGCGAGTCAATTTTAGAATAGTGAATCTTGTTTTTGGAAAAAACATGGAAAATTAGCCCATGAATGAAATTTAGCCCCTAAAATCATCCCTGATTATTAATTGGCATCATCACCAAGCTTCGCATGGATCCATGAGTCCTTCTTCGTTAGACTGTTGAATAGCTCATGTGATTCTGTCATATAATGAGATGCACCATTGTCCAAGTACCACAAACTCCTTGTGACTATTCTAGTATCAAGTTAAGAAACTAGTGAGAAATCCCTCTTGAAATTCACAAAAAAATCAACCAACTAAGTTTCTACAGATGCTACTATCTATTGTGATATTCCCCTTCTTTCTTCTTCTCCAGACACTAAATGCATAATGACCATTCTTGTGGCATGCAAAACACTTGATCTTAATCAAGTCTTTGTTCTTCCCCATCTGTGATGTTCCTCCTTCACTATTACCCTTCTTGTTGGAAACCTTTCCTTTTCCCTTCATTGTCTTACTGACAAGGGCCAAGTTCTCATCACTACCACCTTGCTCACAAGCTTTAGACTCCTCTCGAGTCTCTTCCTGGATGCACTCATCCCAAAGGTCATCTTCCTTCAAAATAAAAGTAACTTTTACTTTCCAATATAGGGGATTGGATGCAATCCCTTATATCTAATAAGCTGCCATGGAAATCATGTTTTGTTGAAACTACCCATGTACATACTTGGGTGTGCCCTGCTTGACCTATGCAACACGTATGTACGTGTCTTGATACACTATAAATCACATATCGACGCCCTGATATTATCCTACGCATGTACGTATGCATTATTATGTAATGTACAACATGTATACATGCAAAAACAACATCTGATGTTGTACAATTGTTTCACAGAAATTCGTCCCTCGATTTCTGACTAGTTTATGGATCTATAGAAATATCCTTGCAGATTTGAAATATCTATTGCACACTGATATGGATCTGAAATATGGCTCCCTCTCAGAGTGAGTGCTTGTATACCATGTTAATTTTATAATCCCAACACCTAGATAAATTTTTTGCTAGTGATTTCCTTGCTATAAAACAAACTTGTATCTCACAAAACAAAATACATTGACTAGAATAATTAAC
>ML803322.1:120395-139150 GCA_009831015.1 Picea engelmannii | reverse complement strand
TATTCTTTATCTCACTTGACTAGGCTGACTTCTCTTTCTGGAGGCTAATAACTCAATATTAAATATTCTCTTGAGTCAACTTGTATTCTAGGGTTATTCTCCAATGTTTTAGTGTTTCTCTTACTTCCCATTATATTCTAGTCTTGTCAAAGGCTACACATGGGGGTTAATACCTCCCACAACTACCATAATATCAACAATGGAAACATAGAGAAAAAGCATATAAACCCTATAAATGAAAATCATAATCTCTCTATCATATGTAGGAATAGATTTGATTGAAAGTTGTGTATTTTCTCAGGGCGCAAAAATTCCCTTTACATTGAATTTCCATCAGCATTTATAAAAAGGGATCATAACATAATTTTTTATTCGATCCTATTTTTCATGGATCTCTAACTACAATATGATATTTGATTTCTAAAACTAGATAAATTTAGTTATATATTCTTTAGTTTCTTTTAACTGTTGAAGAGAAACCCTTTTTTTGTTGATTGAATGCCCCAAATTATATTTTAAGATCATCGTTTCACAACAACCATTGGATCACCAAGATAAGATATCACAACCCATGATTCTATGATTAATAATATTTCACAACCATTGTTTTAATCCCGCATTCACCGAGAAATCTATTTTGCATGGCTTTATATTGAATAATCCTTCCCAATTGATTTTAAATTCCCAAAACCTTGTGCATAGTGTAACCTTTAAGAACTGGGTCCCGAATTTATCAGATCGACCTTTCCTTGACAAACATACAACTTCAATAATCAAACCCGATGTTCAGTGAATCGACATGATGCAACATGATGACATCACCACAAACATGTGGCACCCCCTCGTCGGTCTTGTTAGCACTAGGAATCACCCTCAGATTGCAGAGAGGATAAGCCCAGTACCCATCAGATTATGTGTAAATGTAAATGAGTGTTTTAAAAGGTCAAATGGATAAGACTCAAAATAATAATGTTCTAACTCAGAAATCTAGGCTACCATGCACAAGAAATTGGGGTCTTGATCAACCTCTACATTTCCCTCACCAAAGTCTTCCTTCTATTCACTTTTACTCCCATTGACTGACTGAAGTTGATCAAGAAATCAATTGTTTGTGCATGCCACTCCTAAAGGGTCTTTCCAATACAACACTTGGTCAATAAGATAGTATTTGATTGATTTGAGCTTCAAAGCTCTTACCTTGTTCTTCTCCATAACATCAGGAGGCTGCAACTTCTGTAGAAAATATATAATGTCCTTGTACCAAGTGCATTCTGCCAATGGAGGGCTGACTTGAGAACCTTTATCAGACAACTCAACATAGGTGGATTTTGACTACCACTGATTACTTTACTAAGTGGATAGAAGCCATCCCTACAAGGAATGCCTCCCACAAGGTAATAATTGGTTTTCTTGAGGATATTATGGTGAGATTTTGTTGTCCGAACATAATTTTTACTGATAATGATGCATCTTTCAATATTGAACCATTGATCAAGTTTTGTGAACAATATGGAATTACATTGGTTCATTCTACTCCTTACTACCCCCAAGGGAATGGACTAGCAGATTCCTATAACAAGAGCCTTATAAAGATCATCAAAAGACTATTAGAAGACAATAAAAAATCATGGGATTCAAAGCTCAAGTTTGCTTTGTGGGATGATAGAGTTACAACAAAGAGATCTCTTCGTGTCTCTCCTTTTTAACTTGTGTATGGAGTTGAGGCCATATTTCCTTCTCATCTTGCCTTGCCTATGGAAAAATTCTTCCAAGACTACCAAGGAGAACCTGATGATATGATCAGAAGAATACAACAACTAGTAGAAGTGCAATAGACTAGAGAGAAGCTACTGGATAAAGCACAAGACCATCAACAGAATATCAAACAAGCCTTTGACAAGAATATAAGCAAAGTATATTTCTAGTTGGGAGATCTAGTTCTCAAGTGGGATGCACCCAAGCAAGACAAAGGCAAGCATAGTAAATTTGAGGCCTTGTGGATTGGTCCCTTCAAAATTTCTGAGGTATTTTCAAATAACACTTACACGTTACAGAATTTGGAGGATTATGGCCCTGTCAATGGGAATTTTCTGAAAAGGTGTTTTTCTTAAGCCATGAGTGGCTTTCCATGCCATTGTAAATATCATTTTTGTTTTATTTTTTATTGAATAAGTGACCCCATATCCCTAGGATAAGGCACTAAAACTACTTGTTCTTGGTAGCTCATAGGGAACATGCCATCCCCTGTCCAAGAATGTTAGCACTAGGAATCACCCTTAGATTGTAGAGAGGATAAGCCCAGTACCCATCAGATTATGTGTAAATGTAAATGAGTGTTTTAAAAGGTCAAATGGATAAGAATCATGATAATAATTTTCTAACTCATAAATATGGGCTAACATGCACAAGAAATTGAGGTCTTGATCAACTTTAGTCAGTGAGTGGGAGAAAAAGTGAATAGAAGGAAGACTTTGGTGAGGGAAATGTAGAGGTTTGCTATGGAAATAAGGTATTCAAGCAGCCTAAGGAGGAAAAACTCAAACACAATATCTTCTTGAATTCAAAGTTTAAGGAAACTGAAGAACATCATAACAATACTATAATCAAGCATTCATCATAATACAGATACAAGAATCCCATGTGAATCATTCAATCATGAACACTTTAGTATAAGTGACAATAATATGGAAATAGCGAAGTTAACTTATATTAATCAAGAAGTCTCAAGTCAAGTACATAACCAAAGAACCAATATGCTTAATCAAAATATTACAATAAGGGAGCCTAGCCCAACCATCTGAACCTACCAAAGCATTTGGAATGTCTATTTATAACAAAAAGGGAAGGCAACAACTAGAGGTGAGAGATGCATTTCCTCCCGCAGTATTCTCGAAATTTGTTATTCAATCTAACAATTGTGCTAACAACTATGCTATAAAAAATGAAACATGCAGGCAACCAATCCAAAAAACTTTTAACTAAAATTGTCTTCATTGATGCACATACCTTTCCATGCCAAGTGTCCTGTAGAGGTTTTGAGTTGTCATCATGCTTCCACCTATGATCTTATCATTTCTCCACATCATCAAACACCCTCCAGAGTGATAAAATAGAACCCCTTGATTTCTGGTACCAGTTGGTAGTGTCATTCAGTAGCACATTGGGTAGTGATTTTTTGTATCGCCTTTACAAAATACTCTACACATTTCATAGTGTAGATCCAAATCAGGCCTACAGAATTGGTAGCGTCGAGCCTGTGTATCTCTGTGTGTAATTCAATCTTTGTGTATAATTCGATAGAACCAAGCTTGTGTATCTCTATGTGCAATTCGGTAGCGCCAATACTAAACTAGTTCTGCTGAGTTTGTAGCACCCATCATCAAAACAAATTAGGTAGCTCCACTACAATATATCTCTGCGAGTTTAGTAGAGCCCTTGTTACGTTTAGTCTTAGGAGATTTGGTAGCACTGTAGGTAGCATACTGGCAGGACATGCTAAATAGACGATTTCGTAGCGCCATAGCACTACAGAATGTATGTGCTCTTTCTATATGAGGAGACTAATATTTTGAAAAGAATAAAAACCTTGAGCCGAATTCGTTAGGAGCATGTAAAGCCTGTATAAGTGGAAAAAAATAATACATCCTTGATCACTTACCCTTGCAAAAAGAGACCATTCTAAAAAATGGAGCTTACATTGCCCCAATCACTTCATCAACTTGGAACTCATTCTTGTGGAAGGAGGACTTCCTTCTGGCACAACATCATGATTTCCTCGTGTAGTGACATGCTTATTAACTACAAGTGTTCTTTTCTTCACTATTGGTTTCTCTTTTTCAATGGCAGCTTCAACTAGAACATTCAAATTCCTCTGGGCCACTTCATCCTTGAAGTGTTGCAACTCTGAATTGATTTTTTTGTTCTGAGACTAAAAATATTTGTTTTGTATATAAAGGTTCTTGAGCTGTTTATGAAGAGGAAGAGCTCTTCTAGCTGCAAATCTTGCCAAATCAAGAGTGTTGTTGTAATTATCTATTAGCTCCTTCATGGTAATTCTTTTAGATAAAACCTCTGATTCCAAACGAGCAACCTCCTTCCTATCTTCGCTAAGCTGTCTAATAAATATTTTGAAGGCATGATTGCTAGGTGGAGTTCTTATGTTGATAGTCTCAACATGCTTCTTCATGCTTCACCTTCATCTTTCTGCTGCACAAGGGATATATCTACCACCTCAACAGGCTTATATCTGCCACCTCAACAGGCTTCTAAATGCCTTTCCCCTTATATTTATTCTTCTTCAGAATAGAAACCTTTGGTAGGACTTGTGCTTCAACATCCTCCTTGAGAGCTGATGATATTGTGAAAGGTTTCCTGAATTTTGTTCTAGCTTTTGAGGGAGATGAAGAGAAATGCAATTTCCTTCCTTTCTTGGTTGTGGCTTTAGTAGATGAAGGGACCTGTTCAAAATATGGTGCAGTAGGAGGTGAAGAGTCTCTCTGTGGAGAATGATATGCCTCCTTGTTTGCATCTTCAACTTCCTTAACAACCTCTTTGTCTTGAGTGATGGATTTACTCCTCCTTTTCTTGCTTGTTCCTACTAGAGCATCACTAGTAGGTGGAAAAGGACTTTTCATCTCTGACTGAGGAGTTGAAGCCGTGTCCAATTTCATGTGACCAGAAATAATGAATTTCTCCCAAGGAATGTTCCTCTTCTTCAATTCTTCCAAAACCAACATTCTGATCAATCTAGAATGAAAAACACTAGTGTCCACAAACTTGGATTTGGCTTGGACTCTATCAGACATTTTCCCCATGCTCCTCAACAAGTAGAAAGGGATATTCATTTCATATTTACCAGTAAAATGAAGGAAAATTTTTATATGGTACTTCTATAACATATTAAATCTCCCCTCACATGTGAAGTATCTATGGATGATCTTCAACATCTTGTCAAAATATGCAACTAGATGACTTCTAGGCACTCTCTTGGACAAGTTGTCAGTCTTATAATCTGGTTTAAGGAAATATTTGGAGAAGGAAAAATTCAAAGTCATAGATTTAAACCATTTCTCCCCAGTTTTAGGAATCCTTGTGGCTGCTGCAATGGAGGCTTTAGACACCTCAAACTCTAGGTCTCCTACCTTAGTCTTAAGGCCATAAAAATGTGAGGCAAATTGCCTGGACACTTTAGGATGTCCCCTCTGCATGTTTTGGCAGAAAGAGAGGCATCCCACCCTTTGAAAAAATTCCCTAACCATTGTCTCTGCCTCGAATAAATGTATTTTTGAGGGTTCAGTTCTGACCACAGTGCCCCCCTTGTGAGATTTTTTCTTCTGAGATGTCTCCACGGGTCAATATAAGAGGTCAAAGGCTATGGTGTAGTGAAGGCTAGGAGATAAAACAAATACAAACTTCAATGGGATAATCACAATGAACAATGGTTGCTTTTTCCTAGGATTCTCCTCTAACTCACACTATTTTGATGGCTTTTGGAAATCAAGAGATGCAATTTTCCCTCCCCTTACTATTTACAGATCTCAAACTGAAGAATAAAAATATGATGAAGGAAACCACTACAATGGTCTTTGAAAACCATGTTAAAAACACTCCAATCCAAATAGTAGAGGAAGCTGAGGAAATGCAACGAAGTTTCAACAATGATTTTGGGTAGCGCAATGCGCACACAAGGAATAAACGTTTGCTTGGGCACTCAAAACTAGGGAGCAAGGTGAATGGGTGTCTTGATAACTGAAAACTAGGTGATAATGATTGCAGGTATGTGTGAGATAAAATATGAATGGAGAGGGATGAAGGAGGGAGCAATTTGCAGAGACGATCGTTACCGAAAATCAGTCAGTAGATAACACACAAATCTGCTATGCAAAGAAGGGAGCCCACAAAATACCTGAAGGAGTAATGATGACTTGAGGCTTTGCAACTAGTTGGGAGATCACCATGACCACCTTAGCTTTCAAATCCACCTCAACAGTTGATCCTGTAGCGCTGTCTTCACTTATTCTAAACTAGCAATTTCAACAACACCAATTTTGATAACATTCAAATATTTAAAAACGTTAACAAACTCATTAAAATCAAATCCTCGAATTCATATTTTAACGAAATATGGTTCTGAAAACAAGGTAGGAATGACCTCATGAAAATGATAATGAATTATGGCAAGGAATAAAGGACAAGGAGTGTGATACGGAAACTCCTAGTGAGTTGGCAATGCTCTTTTTCAAAAAGATGATTTGACCACCTTCAATAGGACATAGAGACAACATGGAAAGGATACAAATGTATGAGTGGAAAGAGTGACATGTCAAGTCATGTTGGTCATGGGATGAGTCAGGCTTGGTGTCAAGTCATGAGGTGAGTCAAAACATAAGACAAGAAGATGAACCTAGGCCAAAAATCTATGTAAGGGTAAAAAATGAGCCAACACTCGAGCCTTCATTTATTCAAGGTAACCTAAGTAAATCACACTTAAGAAAATAAAACAAAAAATTAAAATCTAAAGGCTTAAAAAACTTAAAACTAAGGGATAAAGACCAAAGGCAACTTAGTGTGATAACAGGTCCCTGTTGTCATTGATGTGGAATAAGTACATGCCACGATTCTCCTTGATCTGGTGCATGTCTAACGAATTCCATGTGTCCACATGGAAGTCATTCATTGGCTAGATGATGTGGCACTCCACATGTAAGATTTTATATATCTACCGAACCAAAAGAGATCATGCGAAGGGTTTCATAAAAAGTATGACATCCCTGTGATTCGATAGCCAAGAGCCCATCATGACGTCATATCAGATCGGATCAATATGATGTGCAATTGTGGTCTAGGAGCATGGTGATTTGATAGGCGAGAACCCATCATGACGTGGCACCTCCTGTTTGGTTTCATACGTCGGCTAATGTATGTAGGTCCTTGGATTTTTAGAATATTTTAGGATTAACCTTTCCATTATATCCCGATGTCCGATATCCAAAGCAATCTCGACCATTGATCTGATATATCCTAGATTTGATATTCGTTATTGATCTAGAGCCTGATCCATTATGAGTCGTCAATTTGATATGTTTTGGGACCAAAATACTTCAACCCTAGCGATGTCATGCTAAAATAATATGAACGCATGGTATCTTTGTATTAGTACTAAGTTGGCATGACACATGGGAGGCTGACGTGGCACCAAATCAGGACTAAAATAAAAATCTCTCGAATGCGGTGAACTCCCAGGGTTCGGTGGTCCGACATGAAGTCACTACTAATGTCATCTACTGGGTCTCATGGCTATGTGGCATCCTTTTATTGATTTGTGTTAGCACTGAGGTGGACAAGAAGGTCATGTGTCACTTGGATTTGTTGTGATAACCCATACATCTAGCAGGTTCCACGTGCCCACGTGGCATCTACTAGTTGGCCTTGTCAGTGTTCTTTTGGCGGGTGATGTGGCATCATATCGAGTCATTAGTCATGTCTTATTGTTTTTAAAGTTTTACCATCTAGGAGGTCGATGACCTGACATCCCAGTGATCTAATAGCGAGAGATTTGAATTACAAAGGAGCCTTCGGGTACCATGAAACAATGAGAATCGTTAATCTATGCTCGCAAGAAAATATAGGTTGTCGATATTCATATTTTACATTGGTTGACCTACACGCAAACTTTATTTTATTAGTTTAAAATATTATATTAAACAAAATAAATCTAGTTTTATATATACAAGAACGATACGAGAAACATAACTATTGTAAAATTTTAAACGATTAAATCTAAATCAAAGAAATTAAAATCTAAGTTTAAAACTAAAATTAATAAATATACAAATTAACACGAAATAAGAGAAGGAAAATTAATCTAATAGATAAAAATCAAATTAACATTTAGGTAAACAAAGTAAATAGGAAAGAAAACATATTCTAATAAAAATTTTGAATTTTTATTTTTAATTTTAACCCATGTTACGACAAGGTAAAAGAGTGTTTCTTTATTATCCATTAGTATGCATTTATAGTTAGGTAATATGGCGGTCATGATATGTTCATGACATAGAGTGATCTGATGAATCATATTCTCCTCTATATTAACAACTACATATATCTATGGATTAACACCCGATTGGTCCATGATCTGCATGGAGGGTCATTTGCTGACGATTAATTGTGAGAAACTCTCTTGTAAATCTCTTTGTAATTTCTTCTTTTTCCTTAATACATTATTCCAAGTGGCCACATTAGCTGGGGCCATGTATGTTTCCCCACAGGGGTTTTACCATGTCAAAACATTGGTGTGTTGATCTTTGATCTGGTTGTGTGAATGGTTACTAAAGGTGTTCTTCCTCTATTGGAATACCTGTGTTGTCGAAAATGGTATTAGAGTGCATTTGAAGAACCAATCCCATTGTAGATCGATATCATGAAGTCGTGTTGCCGCATATTTCATTTTTACCATTTCCATACATTTATGGGCTAAGAGTATTGTTCTATTGTGCATGGACCACTCATTTCAATTAGGAATTCCTTTATTTTCACTCTAAAAGGTTTCTATTTTCCAAAGATACGGTTGGAAGATAAAGCATTGATGGTTCATCACACATCCCCTAGGTTCAGTCGGTTGAGAGGTCGACCTACATCAGGATATAGTTGGTTGGGAGATCAACCTACAGACTACACCAATTTTTCAAGTAGCCAACGTTCCTATCGGTCGAATAGTCGAACAACAGTCAAAGATAGTCGAACGTTGGATCTATCATTCCAACAATCGACTACGATTTAGACACGTTGGTGGTTGTGTCAAGCATCCCTATTGAGATGAATTGACAATTTGAATTTGGTTGAGTCAAATCTAACTGTCAAATGTTACATGTGGACAAGACCTTTTGAATTCTATGGAAGTTGGTTAGATCTTGAGACTATAAAAGATGACCTCTTGGATCATTATCAATAATGGATATTGTGCAATAGATCACATAGATCAATATGTATAATATGCACTGTGATGTTCTTATCACATTGCGATTTTCTTAAGTGTTGTAATAGTGTCTTTAGACATCACCTTTATCTTCAAAAATTTTGTTCCTCTTCAATTATCTATAGTACTATGTTCTCTATTTCATGTCGTGTTTGACCATATTCCCCAACATGGTATTAGAGCCAATGGTTTAAAACCTTGACCTGTTATCTGCAAACGTTGTTGAGTCGGATTTGTTGTGTTATTTAATTTGGGATGGTGGTTTGTTGATTATAACTTATTGAAATAGACCAATATATCTATATATCAAAGATGACATCGAATATTAATCTTGTTGTTTTGAATGGATCAAATTATGTAGCATAGTCACCAGATATGGAAACCCTACCCAAGAGAAAAGGACTATGGAAGTATACGAAGATTGTGATTCTAGATCCAAAAAATGACCAGGAAAAGTTCATTGTTGATGGAAAGAAAGATGAGGATGTAAGATTCATTATGACCTACATATCATGGGAGATTAATTTTCACCTCAGTGGAATCATTTGTCCTCATAAATTCTGGAAGAAGTTGAATTTGTTGTTTGATTGATTCAATGAGAGCCACATCATGCAGTTGGAGAAAGAGTTTATCTATATTAATCCTCATTCATTTGAGAGAATGGAGGACTATTTGGCGTGTGTCAAAGAACTCTAGTTGAAATTGGTGGAACGTGGAAAGAGCTATAAGAATAAGGATGGACAACTCATCAAATTGGTCCTGATGAAATTGAGAACAAAATTCAACATGTTTGTGTCAAATTTATGTATCAGCTGGAAAGCACACAAGGAAGATGGTAAGGATTACACCTTTGAATATTTTTTTGGTCTTTCGATTACTGATCAACATATATTGCTTGGAGATGGAAATATTGGTGGTAAATACCATTCCCACTTTCTCAAGGGAAATGGAAAGATGGATCCTATGGATAGAGTATCATTTGATGCCTCTACATAGAAACCTGCATACCATGACTAGAAACCTCAGAGATAGGAAGATGCACCACAACGAAGTTGAAATAACAAGACATGTCGGTACCCTGGAAATATTGGATATGTGGAGAAAGTATTCTATAAGAAGAGAGATGATTTAGAGGAGAAGGTTAAACAACTTGAAGGATATGTGTCCATTGTATGCCGACCCACTGATAATTTCACCTTCCAAGTTGTAACTTCTCAGTCCTTGTTATATCATTCTACACAAAATGAATGGGTAGTCGACTTTGGGTGCACTCACCATAGGGCTAAGGATGCCTCCTTATTCATGTGGTTGGACGAAGTTGAGGAAAATATACGTTGTGTTGTTTGTAATTTTTGAAATGAACTATGTACGGATTTTTTGAAATGTCCAATGTTGTGAGTGGACACTCCAACCATCATTAGGGATTGTTGAATAAATTTGATAATTAAAATATATGTTGTTGATGATTTTTCTCTGGATGTTGTTGGTCAATGTGATGTTTCTTGTTGACATGGGAATATTGTTGATATCTATCATGTGCCAAATCTCAATGCCAATCTATTATCTATTGCTCAGTTAACATAGATGATGCAGGAGCATCTCTCCACATCGGCCAACCAGCCATCCAACCACGTCAGCGGATTCAAATTATGTGTTGAAGAGAGGCGTAGCCCTCGTTTTCAATTTTGAAATTGAATGTAATTAAATTTTTTAGGTTGTTGAGTCAAGAGGCCATGCTTTGCACATGTGTAGAAGTAGGTATGCCTTAAATGTTGAAGGCTGAGATCTAGATCCAGATTGTGGACTATACATCCCATTCAATGTAATTGAATAGGGTAGGTGAGATTGGAGGGAAGAGCTCAAAGAGCCCCCTCATATAAAAGATCAATTACAATATCATTTTGAGATAGTTGTAATAGAAGATCTAGTAGAGAGAAGAGAATATGCAAGTAGAGAGAAGAAGAGAAGGAGCCGAGACTCTCTTAAAGTATAAGCTCAATAACACCTTGTAAAAACATGCATTTTCCATTTGATACAAACAATATTTTTTCCTGCATATTTTCCGTGTTGAATGAATGTCTGTGTGTGTTCTATTTATGTTGTGAATGTATGTCATGATTGTGCATTTGCAGGGAGTTGTTTGATTTTCAGGCTTGAGAGGTTCTTTGTGGTTTCATGCCAGGAGGGCATGACAGAGTACTGCGGACTCTGAATACCAATGCACAAAAGCATTTCTGAACTCTGCGGATTCAGACAAAGATGTGCCAAGTGGGAACAAAATCTGAAATCATGAACTCGAGGAAGACCTATGAGGTTGTTGAACACCTAAAGAGGCAATGTTATGGAGAAGAAACAATTGCAAACAAAAAATCTCTTTGAGTTCTGTAAAGCTCTGCTAGGTGGGCATTGAGTAGGTGCAAGGAGTGCACAAAGGAAGAACTCTGTTGTGAGTTCATTAGAAGAAAGAATCACTAAGGATTCTTGATACTCTACCAGGAGGGCATTGAGTAGGTGCAAGGAGTGCATAAAGGAAGAACTCTGCTATGAGTTCATTAGAAGTAAGAATCACTGAGGATTCTAGAAACTCTGATAGGTGGGCATTGAGCAGTGCAAGGAGTGAAAATGAGAAGAACTTTGCTGTGAGTTCAGAAGAAGATAGAAGCTCAGAGGAGTTCTATACAACCCTGCCAGGTGGGCATTAAGTCAGTGTGAAAACAGGCACAGGAAGAGGACTCTGTTGAGTTCTATAAATTTGAAGAAGAATCCACTAAAGGATCTTCTCAGGGTTGCTGAACACCCTGAAGACTCAGCAATAGGTTTCTTGAGCAGACATAGTGCTAGGAGGGAAGCCAAGTTCTCTAGCTGAAGGAGAAGGGAAAAAGGATAAAATCCCTTAGAGGCCTGATCATATGAAAATCTCATAAGAGATAGCACTGTGTGTGTGAAGACTCTGCGAGGAGTGCAGAAGTCACAAAAATATTTGAAGGGTTTGGGGTTCCCTAAAGATTGGGAGAAGCAACGTTTTTATATGCGCAGGTGAGGACTAAAGTCACAGAGCGCGCAGGGAAAAGAAGGCAAAGGCCAAGGCCTTGAAAATTTGAAATTCTTCCAAGTCCAGGAAAAAAGTGTGTGCAAGCTCGGAAGGAGAAACATCTGTCGTCGGATGATCTGAAGATATCTGGACCGTTGAAAGGTTTCGATGTCTAGAAGGCAGTGCAGGAGGAGCGCACAGGAGAGATGATATGAACCGTTAGATATCGAGTGAACAATTGTCAGCCGTTAGATCTGACAGGAGATGCATGGGGGTTAAACCTTCATGAACATCAAAGTGAAAGTTCCAAGGGAGTATCATATCGAGATTTTGGCATTCAGGAGTTCAGGGGTCTAGAGGACGAAAGTCTGAGCACTCGACATCAGAAGTAGCGAAGTCGCGAAGAGATTTGAACCGTCCATATGAGGAGGACAGGTGGCAGCGAATGAAGGATCAGTGAATTTTCGAAGGGGTCCAGGATTCGGATCTCATGAAATCAAAAATTTGCAAGGTGAGAGCCCAGGGGTTGGGTGCTCCAAGTCACGAAGTTGCAAAATCATGAGGAGCAAGGATAGCCATTGGATCTAGAGAACGGGAGGATCGTTGGATCAGGAACCCCATCACCTATCATGCATTCGAGGGTTCGAAGGTTGAGAGGACCTCATCTCGACTGCAGAAGTCATGAAGTGTCGAGAGCCAAGGCACGAGTGTGAATGGCAGAACCATAAGGTGGGGCCCACGTGGTTGACAGGTGAACACGCATTGCCTGGAGAAAGGAGTCAACACTCTGTTGATTTCTCGCGTCTCGGGGATTCATGGAATAAGAGTACGGGAGCTCATCGTTGAACTCATGAAGGGGCGAGTAGCGAGAGGTGCTAGCATTAAGCCTAGCTGGTGGTCACACGCGGAGGGCACTGACAAGGGAAGGAGCTATACCTAGATTGCCATTTTCAGTATCATGAATTTGGAAAGGAGGAGTCGAGAGCTTCGATTCGCGAACTCGTGAGATTGTGAGTTGCGAAAAGAGCCTTCGAGAATAGGCCTTGGTCATAGCACTGTGGTCGCTTGGGAAAAAAAGGAGCTCGCACCTAGTGTCGTTCACACAGGGGAGTTTTCGAAAGGACCTGTGGATCGATTGAAAGGAGATTCCAGCAGGGAATCGAAAGAGTCGCTTCAGCTCATGAAGTGAATGAACGATCCTTAAGACTGGGAGGTCGTACAATGTCTCTGTCGAGGTAGAGGTGTTGTCTGCTTCATAAACAGACATGTAAGATTGTGGAATTTTGTCTAGATCATTTCTATGTAGCATGATTTGAAGAAAGGTATGTCGATTGTCACCCATGAGCTTCTCAAATCCACAAACAATTTGTACCAGTTCCATGACATGAATTGACCTAAACCTAAACCAACTACACTTATTGCTCACACTAATGAGAGAATTCGAATTTGGCATGAGTGACTCAAAAACTTGAACTTTCTAAGTATGTAGGCACTAGAAAATTAGAACAAGGTTGTTTCTTTGTTGAAGGTGTTTCCCCCTTAAGGAGTCTATAAGGGATGTGTACTTGGAAATCATCATCAGGAACCATTTGAATATGATCAATCATGGAGAGCATAATACCTACTGGAATTGGTTCACAATGATGTTTGTTGCATAATTTTACCTTCACTAGTAGGTGCAAGGTATATTTTGACTTTCATTGATTATTTCTCTCACTTCACATGGGTCTTTTTTGTAAAGAATAAGAACCTTTTATTTGAAAAATTCAAGGATTTTTGGGACTTTTCTTAGAATTAGTGTGGTCGACCCATCAAATGATTGAGATCGGAAAATGGTGGTGAGTATGTGAATTGACCTTTTGAAGAACACCAACTTCAATATGGTATTGATTGGTAGTGGTTGGTTCCTCACACTCCTTATCAGAATGGTGTTGCAGAACATGAGAATCAAACATTAGTTGAAATGGACAGATGTCTTTTGCATACTAAAGACCTGTCACCTCACTTCTAGGCTAAAGTGATATACTATGAAAATCATCTTCTCAATAGCATCTCGACTCGAGTTGTTCCTTCCATGACTCTAGTAAAATAATGGAATGGAAAGAATCCTTCAATCAGACACTTCCATGTGTTTGTATTTTTTGTTTGGTCTCACGTTCTTGATGATTGTAGAAATAATTTGGATGCAAATATTCATGATTGCATCATGATGGGATACTCTGAATAGTGGAAATCCTATTGACTATTTGATCCTATCAAATGACAAAGCATTATCAGAAGAAATGTATAGTTTGATGAGAAGTCTTCTGGAATTGATTTGTTGAATGGCTCTTCTAGATTATTACAGGATAACCCCTTTAATGTTGTCTTTGAAATTGGTACTAATGTTCCATACTTCAGTCCTTCAAATGGACAATTGAACTTTCTCCTTGTTCCAACTAGATCATCGACCTCCAACTAGACTATTCCGATACCCTCTATTTCGACTAGTTTGTTGATTGAAGACCCTCCAACTTTTGATTGACCTATTGATGTCACCTATAGTTCACCTATTTCTTGTCTACCCAGATGGTTTTCCAAGAGAATTGAATTTATCGAAGTTGATGTTGGATTGTTATAGAAATATTTGCCTCACCCTATGAAATCTTGCACAGAGCGCCTTTTTCCATTTCTCTATGTAGACTTGAAGTTCCTTTTTGCAAATCCTAGAGCTAAAAAAATGATTTTTCCACATATACATTCCCTTCCTATATTACAACATGCGTATATGCACGTTGCACCACTACATCCCACGTACATCGGGAAATGTGCCCAAAATTAAACAATGGTGCCAAGTTTCCATGTCACTTCATGAGATCAATGATCCTTGGACTTCCATATACTAGAAATGTTCTAAATCGGCCCTTCAGTTCCACTTGAAGGCTATAAATGGGCCAAATATGAGTTGTTAGCACTCCGTAATTTCTCCAAGTTGAGGGAAGAAATCACAGAGGTAACCACAAACCACTTCTAGGTCAGAATATAGCCCTTCTAGCCTTAGAGAGGGCTCTCTCGCTTAGATTACTAAAAAAATAAGATATTAGGCTATGCAATAAGCTCAACAAAGTTGATTTTTTAAAGTTTTGTTGATGAGAAAATAGACATATCTATTGGGCATGGAGTCATGTCAAATAAATTTTCTATCCAATGAGATGATGGGAAAATAGAGGGTTTTTTTGCAAGGGAAAGGTAGGAAGATTTGGTGGAGGATTCATATCATATTGTTGTAGGATGTGAATGTAGAAAGGGTGAAAGACAAACTCATTAGAGCATCAAACCAAGGATGAATTCTAAAGTCATGCTTTAAGATGAAAACATTGATAACTTGGAAAAACTGAAACATAGCACCATTAAGATGAATTCTGGATCAAACATATGGTTTTTCCAAGAAAGAAGATACATATTAAAGGAATGTAAATAGATAATATAACTTACGAATCAAAGGATAAAAAAACCAACAAAATTTTGACACAAGAATCCCTGTGAATCACTTGCTATTCCATTCATTCACTTGGAAAAAATTATAATGCACAAAAGTGTTTTTTCTCTCATATGACCAACCCCTTTTCACATTTGAATTATAACAATATATAGAAAAATTCTCCCCAGTATCAAGAGGTTGAATTCAACAAGCTGGCTAAAAATAGAAATAGTTTCCTCAAAGTTATGAATTGTTTCCCATGAAAAAAGGGTTGGACTGTTGAAAATAGGGGTTGGCTCATATGCTTGTATCTCCAAAAATATGCCATATGTGAAAATAATGAAAGAGGTTAATTTATATGATCTAGTACTGAGTGAAAACCTCTCTCGGTTTTTCCATGTTCATCTCAAGATTTCCAAAACATCTATTGCAAAAACATGGAAAAAATAGGAAAAATGGAAACCTGAAAAATAGTGCTTAGAGATGGCTTCAATTATCCCAATTCCTAATACTTGTGAAAAAACTGAGAGAGGTTATTGAATTTCATCTCGTTGTGGAGAAAAAACTCTCTCCGTTTCTAAAAAATCCTTCTTTTTTTCCCATAAATTCTCTTTGAAGTGGAATGGTAAAAATGGTTTTAGGAGTGGTTTTTGGAGGGGGGAGAGCGGATTCCAGACTCCCTTAGGGTGGTAAGTGGTATTAGGGGGGGGGGGTCTGAAATCCCGTGGAGGTGACAAGTGGTGATGGTGATTTCAATTTTTAGACCCTTGGTTGAGTGACTTAAGGGGGGGTCCGAAATACGGGAAAGGGGAGTGGGTTAAACTTAGGATAATTTTTAGTTTTTTATTAATTTGTTTTTTTTATTTGTTTATGATTTTGTTTTATTTTATTATTATTATTTTTTATTTTATATGTTTTATGTATTTTTTATTATGTTTTATATTTTATTTTATGTTTAATTTTGTTTAATTATCTAATTAATTATTGTTAATTATTTACAAACATAGGTGTTAATTAATTATTAATTAATTTATTATTAACAACCCTAACCTAGTTTTACTAATCTAACTACACTTAATACTACTACTAACCTAATTAAATTAAATATACTATGCTAATTAATATTAACAATTCTACTAACCATTCATTATTCACCTATTGTTTTTTAGCCTAAGCTTGTTTATTCATGCAGGGACAAAATTGGTGGAGGGTTGAAGAAATGGAGGGTGAGGGAATGAAGGGTGCAATAGGGTGATCAAGGATCGGGTGAAATGGATGGAGGGAGAAGAGAAATAAATTGAGCCCAACAATCCAGGTGTGTTCGTCATGAGAGAAATTCCAAATAGATAGTTGAAGATTCAAATCACCTATGATTATAGGACCCTAACACGAGCTATGAAAAAGAAGAGAAAAAATTCAAATTTGAGAGAAAGGTTGCTCTGGAGAAATTATCCACTTCACATTGAGTTTGCATCCCTTTGCCCTTTAAGTCTAAACACATTGTTCAACCCTCAAGATCTTCCCTTATTGATTGATAAATTCATTGTCTCTATTATATGAGCTTGCCTTTGTTGGAGGATTGAAGTGGTGGAGGCCCAACTGGAAGGAACTTAGTTTCTCGGTTTTGAACCGTGTCGACATGGAAGTTTGTAACTTATTCACTTCTGTTGATTATATCTTAATAGAAATTCTCTTTTCTCATCCAATTAATATCTCACAAATATTTGAATTATTATTCCATGGGTGTATTTGTTATGAATGTTGATGGATTATGCTATTGAATGTGCTAACATCATATATTATCATTGTATGCTTGTGTTTCTTGGTTGTTGAGGACTAGTTGCAGGTATATTGCTTTGGGTCAAGTGCTCAATGGTGGACTTCGTTGAATGTCTAGACAAGGTAGGCCTCTTATCTTGTCATGTTAGCATATTTTATTACATAATATACTTGGGATTAGATTTTATTTCTGCAGTCAATTCCATCTATTGTGGTTTATCCCTAGCCATAGAGAGATTTTTCTCGTAATAGAATTGGCGACCATATTGGGGATTAAATCTTCTTTTTCAGGGTTTGGTGTGTTTTTCTCCTTAGATTGCTCTCGTTCATATTGAATTTCTTGTCATATGATTGCTTGACAGCCTTTTTTCACTCTAGGTCTGAGTTTCTTAGCCTTCTCCTTAGCCTATTTGTGTTTTGACACATATACGCGGGTTTTTGCTTGATAGTCGCGTACATACGCGTGCTATAATTCTGAAAGCTGCATACATACATGCTCTTCCCTTAAACAATAGCGTACATCAACCTTTATTGCTTGATTGTTGGTTTTGGTGGTTGCTGGGTAGGTTTTTATGATTGTTGAGTCTTCTTGGGTCTCTGTGGTGATTGTTAAGTGTCTGTGGAATGATAGGAAACCTGTCTTTGGTTGAATTTTTGGGCAGTTCCTTTCTCATCATCTTTTCGTTTTGATTGTCCTTGCACCTTGGGCTAGGTGTTTTGCTCCTTGATATCCTACTTGAGTAGTCTTTGTCTATACATAGTAGAGTCTTTATATCAAGTTGTTGTTTAGTCCTTTCATTTTCATTCTCTTATATTGAAAATGTTGGATTACTGAGCGGGGGGGTGAATCAGTAATAGCGTAATTATAATCCTTATTCTTCAAATGTTATATCAATGTAGAATTATTATCCAATAATGAGAAGTATGAAATAAACAATCACAAACATACACAGTACACCAGTGTTTTACATGGAAATCCAAATCAGGAGAAAACCACATAATGTTTTTTCTTATATGTCTTGAAGAATTACATTCATTGGAAGCAACAACTTCCTTTGTTTTCCAGCTACAACTGGAAGGAGTCTCCAACCCCCTAGTTTCTCAGGCTACAACCTGAGGGAAGCTCCAACTCCCCAAATTCTCTGGCTACAACCAAAAGGAGGCTACAACCCCCAATGTTCTCCAGCTACAACCAGAAGGTGGCTACAACCACCTATCCTTTCCCTGTCTTGCCACCCTGAAGTAGAAGTAGAATGATGGAACCACTATCACACTATCATTGTGAGGTATACCGCTATAAACATGTACCAATAAATCTGAACCATGCATCGACCATGCATCGACCATGCATCAACTTGTACCTCAACATGTAATCAACCTATACCATAAACAAGTGCATCAACCATGCACCAATCTATAATCAACTTGTACCATAAAAAAGTGCATCCAACCATGTACCAAGTATGTACCAATCATGTGTCAACTACTCATCAACTATTTGTCTCAAC
>ML803322.1:101188-111191 GCA_009831015.1 Picea engelmannii | reverse complement strand
GACGTTCTACATACCACCAGAAATGGAATGACATGTAATATCCATATATAATATTATTATCTGAAAATATATCATAACTCATACTGTTACCCATCAAACAAACTTGGGTCCATTACCCAAACCTGGGGTCTCCAACTTCTCATGGCCATAACTCTCTAACTGTGAGGAATTATGCGACGTTCCACATACCACCGGAAATGAAATGACAAGAACTATCCATCTAGGATATTTTCCCTGAAAATTTCACTTTCCTTCATCTCATTATTCCACAATTAAGCATGGGTTCTCTTACTCCACAAAGAGTCTTCCCGTGAGGGATTTTTTCACCATAAGGGGACCACTTTGGAGTTCATCCATATTTACTTCTTATCAACCATGAAAAAAAATAATGATTCATATTTAAATCAAACAATATTGGGTTCATTACCTAAACCTTTGTTCTACGGGGCTTTCTTCAAGGGTTGACATCAATGACAACCAACCTTAATCAACAGAAAATACAAAAATATTAGGCATTTTACATTGATTGGCATTTTTATCTCGAGTCTTTGTCATTTATCTTAGTGCATGTAAAGAAAGTTTGCATTTTTATTTAGAATTGCATAATTGAATTGAAAATTGCATTTTTAATAATCATATCATTTATTGGAAATTAAAGTTAGGACTTTGCATTGTATTCATATTCATTTATTTTACTTGCTGAGTCATAACATCACTAGTTTCACGACTGCACCTTTTGAGTAAGCAAGGCCATTAAAATTAATGTTATAATTTAAAATTTATTAGTAACGATTTTATTTTATAGGGTAAACAAACTAGCTTAGGATTTAGTGACTTGGAATAGGATTTTATGAGTAAACTTCTCCAAGGATATTAAATCAACATATGTGTTTGACTAAGGGAGTGGATAAATCCATTGTATAATCGGTAATATCAGGAGGCTCCGCTTATACCGGAGTTAAGCACGAGGTCATGTGAGGTCGCTTGAAGGATATCCCCTCGATACCTTCTTAGCGTCAGATATATTTCTGGGGATATTTTTGTATATGGGGATCTTTCTAGTGCCCTTACCTCTGTGAGAGGTAGTGATTTAAAGGTTTCAGGATTTTCTACCCTTCCCATACGGTGGAACTGACTTACAACTATTCTCTTGTGCATCGGTTATATCGTGGTTACTTAGTTTCTTGACTTAGGTACCACATATGTTACTTGTAAGGGTTAGTCTGTAGGTACCCTGGGTCAGATAAGGGTCAAACAACACATATCCTTTATGGAGGATTACCTCTCCAGGGGGATCTAAATGACTGGTTGTTAAGCCAATGAGGGCCCTTATAACGGATTCTGTTTCCTCCAATATTTAGTAGCAGGGTCTGAGGCCCCTCTTGGGCGAGGCATACCTACTTTAGAGAGGGAGGTCCCTTTCAACCAATTTATCCTATTTGTGCGCATATTGACCGTTTGATTATTTTTGGTGTGCTCTTTGATTACTAGTTGGCCTTAGGATTGGTTTTTTATATCTTGAATCTTAAGTCATCATGGGGCCATACTAGCTTCCCCATAGGTCTCGCCACTTGTTATAGTTACCACTACATTTTGAGTCTTTTCCTTCTAGAAGGCATAGAGTTATTAAACATGGTACACACACCTCTACTTATCAGACTTGTGATTCTACAAGGATGAGTATTGAATCAAGTCATCAATATATTAGGAGCCCTTCGACTCCCATGCCTACTATAGTTAATGGTACCCCTGTGACTCCTACAACCATAATGGTTGTAGTGTTGGAGGCACCTATTATCATTGTTTCCCATCCTATAGTGAGTACTCAACCTATTTCCATGAACCTGTTTGGGTCTCTTGGCCACTCACTGGGATATAATGTTCAATCCATCTCGAAGGACTCTAGTCCTTTTTCCTATGGTATGCTGAATTTTACATCACTATTTTGAAACTCCATCCTAGACACTAGCCTTAATTCTAGCATTGGACTTGGGGGAACAACTCCTCCTTATAATCCATTCTCATTTGGTGGCACTTGGGTCCCTCAAAGGACAAACATTATGAGGCATTCCTTCTTTTAACCCCAGGTCTAATCCTATTGCTTCTGGATGGAGTAACCAACTTGGTGGACAAGCTTCTACTCAAGTTCCATCCTTTACTCTCACCTCCTTAGTGTCGATTCTGACCAACACATTTGGCATGACTAATCCACCTTTATCCTCCCTATTCACACCCGGAGGAGGTCAGTTTCACTCCTTGGGCAACCCCAACCCGGAGCCACTCCGACTTGGGGAATTTTTTATAACCCTCATTAGAACATTCCTACTGGAATGATGCCCAACCAAAACCTTATGAATCAGCCTAGAGGAGGGTCTTACAATCCCAGACAGGGCCATGGTGCTTACCATAACCCTGGATGGGCTACAATTCCCCAACCACAATCTTTCCAGGGAGCTTGTGGCTAGATGTCGCAACCCTATCTTCATTTTCTGGCCACACTCAATCTTCCAAACTTGTCTTAGTTGATGAATGACCATGTGTGTCATGAACCTACATGGCCCCTCGTTCCCACCAATATTCCTTTGGATATTCCAAAATTTGAAGGAAATAATGGCGAGGATCCTAGTGATCGCGTTACCACCTTTCACTTATTGATCCAAAATTGGATCCAGGAGCCTGACAGGGCTAAAAGAGGCTCAAAATTGAAAGTGCTCAGAATCTGATGAAACCAATGCCATTGCATCTGTCTCATCTTCCTAATTCTGGCCATATATTTATTTCATCAAACAAGTTCCGTATACAAAAGATATCATGTTTTGTCCGAAAACCCAAACAGGCAAAAAAAATGGGTGACTATACAGTCCGTACAGTGCCACGTGGCAGGATGATGGAGCATATGATAGGTACAGTTGGACCAGTTAGAGGGTGAAACATGTCACCACTGAAAGGGTGACACATGGAATAGGCTGACGTGTCATGGATGACATCAACAGGATGACTATGCAGGTACGGTGACAGGTGGTAGAGTACATGGCAGGCAGGTGGATGAATCAGTGCTCGACAAGTGGCATCGTTCTCGATGAATGGAGAGGTGCCACGTGGCCCAGTAATGGGTTGCCACGTGGCACCCTGTGGTTGGATTTTGACATTGTGTAAAATTATGGGGTCTCCACCGGGGTAGAACCCCCGACCTCCTCTGGGCTATGGACTGGTAGGACCGAGCTAACTGCCTGCTCCACTGGTGGTGCTTATTAACTAAATGGAAAAGAATATATTTGAATTTAATTCAAAGTTTGGTTGGAGGTGGAAAGGGCTGGGGCTTAGCCCCAGCCCACGGTTTAAATGCCATTACCACATGACCATGACCACGTGAGTTGGCAGATAGGGACCAACCCTTGGTTATCGAGCGGCTCCATGTGGCCCAGACCATAATTCGAACAGGGCACGGGGGTTAAGTTGATAGCCATGGACCTATGCCGATGCCACAGGACCAGGAGCTGACGAGCGTGGGAAGGGCCAACGCATAGCCTGAGGGGTTAGCACTCAGCCACATGGCCCCATGTGACCCTTCTAAGGGGGCTTGCACCAGAAAAAGGGGGATTATTCCCTATTATTAAAACAAAGTGGGTTTTTTGTTATATAGTTTGGGATTTTAATTGATTTTATGCCCGTATTAATGGATTTTATCCATTTTTGGGAGATATTGGACATTTTTGGAGCCCAAATTTTGGGAGGAAGTTGGGGATGGATAACCAACTTCAGATCTATAAATTACAGGCCTGTTTGAGGCCATGAAGGACATTCAGAGTAGATTTATGTTGAAGGGAAGCCAAGCCAAAGCCATTTTTATGCAGGGAAGCTATTGAGGAGCAGACACTTGCAGGCCATTTCTGGGAGCTCCGGACATCCGTTTTGTGTGCCATTTTCTTTGTTGGGTTCTAGAGATCTGGAAGAACATGTCTAGATCAGTCTTATAGCCAATTGGCACTGCTGTGATGTACTTTTGAGATTTTGAAAAGAAATAAAGAAGCCTCCCCCACAGAGACAAAGGCTCAGAGACGTAGGCAACATTGTGCCGAACTCCGTTATCAATTCTCATGTTATGGTTTGTTGTTTATTACTTCATTTTCAGATCTGAATATGTGTATATGGCTGTCATAATTCCTCTATTTTCCTCATTCTTTCATTAAGCTTCTCATATGGTTAATTAACACATGCAAATTAAAAAACTCAACCATAGTCATTAAAAGATCCTACGGATCAAGTGGTATCAGAGCTAGTTGACGTTTGGATTTGAGTTTTGCATGTTAACCAGGGAAAAGCTACAGCGTGGTGAAGGTGAGCTTGTTGCAGAGAATCCATTAATTGGATTGAGAAAGAGAGTTTCTCACAATGAGAAGATGGCATCGAAAGAAGGCCTTTCTCAGGATGAGAAAGAGTTTTGGAAAACTTTCCTTGCTATGTCGGAGATGGTGAAAGTTTTGTACGAGGATTACTTGGAATGAAAGAGACCAGTTTTGGGTGAATATTCAAAGGGGAAAAGTGAAGAGGAAGAGGATCATCCTTAGATTCCTCCTTCACCTCCATCATCACCTCCTTCTTCTCCTTCTTCTTCAAGTTCAAGTTCTAAATCTAATGGAAAGAAAAATGTTCATAAGCATAAGAATGAAATGCCATTGTTAAAACTTGATGTTAAATTTGAGTTGCCCATATATGATGGTGAAGTAAATGCAGAGAAACTTGACAATTGGATCAGGAAGATGGAGGTTTACTACAGTGTGCAACAGATCAAAGATGAGGCCACACAAATCAATTTGGCATCTTTGATACTTGCAGGCACAACTCTCATATGGTGGCAAAGTAAGTTGCAAAATGGAATGCAGCAAGTGGGTAAGGTATTTCCATCATGGAAGAGTTTCATTTCTGCACTTAGGGAACAATTCTATCCTTTGGGTTATAAAGAACAAGCATTAATTGAATGGCAATATTTAAAACTAGGAAAAGGACAAACTGTGCAAGAATACACTGATGGATTTCAAAAAATGGCATTAATGTTAGATATCCCTTTACAAACACAGTAAACTCTCATGAAGTATATAGGAGGTTTACATTCACATATTAGAAACACTGTTTTCATTTTTGGACCCACTAACCTTGATGAGGTTTCTGTTCAAGCAACGTATATTGAAGCAGGGAAAGCAGGTGTGTCAGGGGAATCATCATCTTCAAGGAAAGAAGACAAGAGGAAAAGGCATGGAAAGAATGCAGATGCAGTGGTGAGGAAGGAAGGAAATCCCTCTTGCAAGCATTGCAAGAAAGAGGGACATGATGAGGACAGATGTTGGCAGTTGCATCCCGAGAAGAGGCCAAAGTGGTTCAAGGAAAAGAAGGGAATGCAGACAGTGGCAGCAACAACAAAACCCACAGACTTGGGATCAGATTCAGGTGATAAATCAAAGATCTCATTGGTTGGTATGACAGGTAAAATTGGTGAAGACATTGATTGTAGAAGCAACTTGTTTCATATAAGGGTAATCATGCGACACACTAAGATAGACACATTAATTGACAATGTATCTCAATCTAATCTAATCTCAGAAGAATTGGTCAAGCAATTGGGGTTAAAAACACAAACTCATCATAAGCCTTACACACTTAAATGGATAAGCAATCATCATCAAATGCACATAACAAAGCAGTGCACAACCAAATTTGCAATTTCATCTAAGTATGTGGACGAAGTAACATGTGATGTAGTGTCGTTAAGAGAATGTGGAATGGTCTTAGGTAGTCCATATTTATATGATCATAAGGTAATCTTCTACAGGACAAAGAATCAATATCAATTTACCAAAGCAGGTCAAGATTATGTGGTTCATTCTCATCATGTTAAAGCAAATAAAACACTTCAAACAATGGAACAATTAAATAAGGCAGTACAAGCAAGCAACAAACCAATAATTGTTTCGAACAAAGTAATCGACCTTAAGCAAGAACAAGAAATGATTGTTGAATGGAAAATCAATCATAAGTTGCTTCAAGATAAGCTCATGTCATGAAAATATTTCAAGTATATCAACTCATTTGCAGTTGTCTTTTTTATGCTTTCATTAGTAATGGTGTCTACATGGATGATAGTGGCTTCAGTAAGATGTAATAGGGTTCAAATGGCTAACAATATACTGTCAGTTGTCATGATTGTGTTACAATTGATCTTGATGAGACAGGTGCACAGGACAGAGTTCAGAGCCAGAGGAGAAGTCGGGTGGCCTATCCCTAGCTTGTTGACTGGTCAGTAACCTTTTGGGGACCAAAAGGTCTTTTAGTGGGGAGGTGTGATCCAAAATCGAATCCAGGAGCCTGACAGGGCTCAAAAAGGATCAAATATGAAAGTTCTTGGAATCTGACGAAACCAACGCCATTGTGTCTGTCTCATCTTCTCGATTCCAGGCATATATTTACTTCGTCAAACGGGCTTCGTATGCGAAACATATCACGTTCTGTCCAAAAACCCAAACAAGCAAAAAAAATGGGTGACTGTACAGTCCATACAGTGACAGATGGCAGGCTGACTGTACATGCCATATGGCCATACAACTAACATGCCAGCTTTTGGTGATGACACATGGTAGGTGATGGAGCATATGATAGGTACAGTTGGACCAGTCAGAGGGTGACACATGTCACCACTGAAAGGGTGACGCGTGGCACCACTGAAAAGGTGACACATGGCATAGGCTGACTGGGCAGGTACAGTGATAGGTGGCAGAGTACGTGGTAGGCAGGTGGATGAATCAGTGCTCAATAAGTGGCATCGTTCTTAATGAATGGAGAGGTGCCACATGGCCCAGTCATGGGCTGCCACGTGGCACCCTGTGTTTGGCTTTCGATGTTGTGTAAAATTATGGGGTCTCCACTGGGGTCGAACCCTCGACCTCCTCTGGGCTATGGACTGGCAGGAATGGGCTAACCACCCACTCCACTGGTGGTGCTTATTAACTAAATGGAAAATAATATATTTGAATTTAATTCAAATTTCGGATGGAGGCGGAAAGGGATGGGGCTTAGCTCCAACCCACGGTTTAAATGCCATTACCACATGACCACAACCACGAGAGTTGGCAGATAGGGACCAGCCCTTGGTTCTCGAGCAGTTCCATGTGACTTGAAACATAATCCAAATAGGGCGTGGGGGTTAAGTTGATAGTCATGGACCTATGTCGATGCCACAGGACCAGGAGCTGGTGAGCGTGGGAAGGGCCGGCGCATAGCTCGAGGGGCTAGCGCTCGGCCACATGGCCCTAGGTGACCCTGCCAAGGGGGTGCGTGCTGGACAAAGGGGGCTTACTCCCTATTATTAAAACAAAGTGGGTTTTTTGTTATATAGTTTGGGATTTTAATTGATTTTATGCCCGTATTAATGGATTTTATCCATTTTGGGGAGATATTGGACATTTTTGGAGCCCAAATTTTGGGAGGAAGTTGGGGATGGATAACCAACTTCATATCTATAAAAACCAGGCCTGTTTGAGGCCATGAAGGACAGTCAGAGCAGAGTTATGCTGAAGGGAAGCCAAGCCAAAGCCATTTTTATGCAGGGAAGCTATTGAGGAGCAGATGCTTGTGGGCCATTTCTGGGAGCTCCAAACATCTGTTTTGCGTGCCGTTTTATTTGATGGGTTCTAGAGATATGGAAGAACATGTCCAGATCAGTCTTGTAGCCAATTGGAACTGCTGCAATGTACTTTTGAGCTTTTGAACAAAAATAAAGAAGCCTCCCCCACAAAGACAAAGGCCCGGAGACGTAGGCAACGTTGTGCCAAACTCCGTTATCAATTCTCATGTTATGGTTTGTTGTTTATTACTTCATTTTCATATCTTCATATGCATATATGGCTGTCATAATTCCTCTCTTTTCCTCATTCTTTCATTAAACTTCTCATATGGTTAATTAACACATGCAAATTAAAAAACTCAACCATAGTCATTAAAAGATCCTGTCTCCATTTTCTGGCCACGCTCAATCTTCCAAACTTGTCTTAGTTGATGAATAACCCTGTGTGTCATGACCCTACATGGACCCTCATTCCCACCAAGCTTCCTTTGGATATTCCAAAATTTGAAGGAAATAATGGCGAGGATCCTAGTGATCACGTTACCACCTTTCACTTATGGTGCTCTTCGAATTCCATTAATGATGATTCCATTCAGTTAATATTGTTTCAACACACCCTCACATGGGTTTTCATGAAATGGTATATCGAGCTACCTAGGGGGGAATACAGGACCTTTAGTTAGATGGTTTTAGTATTCCTTAACCACTTCCAATTGCCAGTTTGTCAGGATGTTGTCCTAGAAATTCTATTGACCTTATGTCAGGACAAAGCCAAGCATATCACGAATCACATCTAGGAGTGGCATATATGGAAGAGGTTGATCAATACCTACATACCCCCCAAATTCCTGTTAGAGTGGTTCCTTAAGTCTCTATAGCCTCCTATTTCGAAGGATGTTGCCACATCCAGGTTTACATCTGAGGAAGAAGTGATTTTCAAATCCCAACAGTTAGATATTATATATTCTTAGTCTGAGATGTTATACAAAATTATTCCTGATGCACTAAGATCAAATTATGACCCTAGACAAAAGCACGGGTCTCATGCCGATGGAATTGTAGGCTCTGCCAATGTGAAATCCGCAGACTCGGGGATAAGCCATTTGAAAGAGTTGTCTCTAGACTAGTCTACATGAGGGCCATCTTTGTTTGTGTCTTCCAATCCCACCCAGTCAGTAGATGTACATTCCATGAAATCATCGACTGACCCAAATGGTAACCAACAACCAGGAGGGAATAAGAAGAAAGGAGGTAATAATAATCATAAGGGTGGGAAAAATAATAAACCCAAGGATAATGGTAATAATGAGAGGATGAATAATAATGTTGGTGAGGGAAAGAAAGAAAGGCGTAAGGTGAAATTTCCATGTAAGCTAGGTACAAATGATCACCTTACTCATTTATGCCCCAAACTTGTGGAAGCTATGAGGTTCTTATCTCTACCGCCCGCCGTGCTGACGAATCCTTTCCCACTTAACCAACACATGGTCTTGAGCACCTCAAATTCCATAAATGTGGTGAGTGGGAATCAAAATCCATTGACACAAGATGGTGACCATTTGTGCATCAATATGGTCAATTCTTAGGTTAATATAGGCACCCGATCTCACGATTACAGTTCTCCACAAAATGTACCCACTACTATAAATGGATAGAATTTTCGACGCCCTATTGGCGTACCCCTAGTGTTTGACGTCACTCAACCACTACTTATGAGGGCTCAACAGGCGTAAAAAAATCTCCCGTGGTTTTTTCAACATTGGACTGTCATCAATATTCTGACTCCCCTAACGTCTAACGACCGACGACCTTTAAAAATTTAATTTCAAAGGACAACCAGAAATAAACCGATGACATTCGTCGGTATACCAATGAATATTCCGACACTATCCGACCAACACGACCAATGATTGTGTTGTAGTTTTGACGCTTTGCTTGGAGCGTTTCCCATCGAAAGTCCGACCTATAGTAGTCGGAAGACCGACAAACCTGAATATTTAAAAAAAAAACATTTTTTGAAAAGAGGTGAGGCATTATTTTTCTCAAGTTCATAAAAGGCATTGAAGGTTTCTTCAACACTGACCAGCCCATTCTGGTTTCCAAATTCTACAAGATCCCAGAGAAAATTATCGGTTGGCTCAAGCTTTAGTAAAGGCAGAGATGGATTGGTTGTTACAATTGGAAATGGGGAAAAGAAATGGCATGGAATTTATCAAAAGATGATTCTATCAAGTAATAGGGAAAGGAAATGGCATGTAATTTATCAACATTAGTCCCTCATGGCCACATAAATGTATTGTCCATGTTCATACCAAACCAAAATTTATTCACTTGTAGCACCTATGGGATTCACAAAATGGGTTTAGTAACTCTAATCATCTAGTCATA
>ML803322.1:89031-100781 GCA_009831015.1 Picea engelmannii | reverse complement strand
GGCTAGGTTCATCCTTATTGCGACCATGCTTCCTCATAACTTGAAATGCATGGGAGACATATTCCCCCTCCATAGACAACCTTGTTAAAATGTGTACATCCTGCACATGTATAGGGTATTCCCATTCAATCCATATGTAATGCAAAAGACCAACAAGTCATGCAACACCAAAAAAATACATTTATAAAGAGGTTCAAACATAGGCTTCCAAACTATGGCAATGTCACTAGACTCAAATGGAATGTAATCAAGATAGGCTTCATGTCTATGAACAAGTAATCATCAATGAAGTTTTTGTTGCCTAGTCTCATTTTCTCAACCTTCCAATGCAAATCCTATAAAATTTCAACTCTCAAATCATAGAAATGTATTGGAACTGCTTCTTTTTTTCATAGTGTAGCTTTTATAGCCAAAACCCTTCTTGTCAATGCCTTACAAATCTAATAAAAATAAAACTAGATTTTATCACTCTAAACTCTACAAACTCTCGTCAATGCCTTACCATTCAGCTTTTGCCAAGAACAATCTATTATACTAAGCAACATTCTTAAGAAAGATCCTCTTCTAATTTCTCAGGTGAAAAATCAGTTGGTTTTGATTGGAGAATTCCCTTGTCTTGTATAGGTCTCAGCCATGGACACTCTAATTGTACGCCTTAGAAATTAGAAGAGGAGCTTTTTGGAAAAATTCACTTGTCTTGTATAGGTCTCAGCCATGGACTCTCAGGCTTAAAGTGCTTCAAAACCTGCATACAACAATGACCAAATTACTTCAATTGTCACTAAACAACTTCAATAACTAAATATTGTCTAACCTTCAATAGCTAATTAAACAACTTATAAGTATTTAAACAAATACATATCGATCCTTATGGGTATGGGGAACAATATCACATCCTAGAAATTGTACAAAAAATTGCAATGGAGGCCAGTTCAGATTTTGTCGGAATTACATATTTAGCCCCAGGAGAATCAAAACAATGTTTAGTATAAAATAGAAATAGACGCACTGCAACTTGATAGCCTTTTGATCCCAAATCCAATTTTCTGTGAGTCGATATTAAAACTCTTGGACGTGACTGCCAATGAAAAACATAAGAGGATTTAAAAGATAAATAAAAAATAAGGGCCATAACCATACTCTAGCTACAAACATAAAAATTGCGATAGCTACCAAATTTGAAGTATATATTTACCTCGAGGCGAATAAAAACAATCTTGAGAATAAACCATTGTAACAATCATTGATTTTTATGAACACAAAATTAAATCACAAAATCGTTTACAAAAGCCAAACGACACTTATAGCTCAACTTCAGTGTAGACAATAGAAATCGATGTGCTACAACTTGATATCCTTTGAGCACATTGGACAGGGCCGCTATTAAAAAAAAAAAAATAGGGTTTTAAAAGAAGAAAGGAGAAACAAGGAAAATTCTATAACTAGAGCATATAATAGAATAAGCTTTGCAATTTCAACATATGGCCAACATATACAATTGAAAACTAGGTAATCACTAAATATTGTCTAACCTTCAATAGATAATTAAGAAATTATACAACTATGCGATTTATGAAACATTACTTTGGAGATTATAAAAGAAAAATACACCCTTCAAAACAATGATGCATCATATATATAATTAAAACTTCTAGACAAAACCCCTTATTTGTGCTAGTTCCACCTCTGAGTTACAATGCCATGAGTTTCTTCATGCTCAATAGTTTTTCCATTAGGACAAACCTGGACAATAAAACAAAATCTAAGATTATTCAATAGACATATTTAACCTCCAAGATATTCCTACTCAAGATAATAGATCGCTACATTAGACAATCTAGAATATTAAATAAAATATGTATTTAAAAAAAATTATTCAACTGCAATTATTTACTATACATTAAGATGCATTAAATTGAGAATGTTAGAACATACCTTGACAATGCTTACAAGAACCTTATCTTCCTTTTTTGGAGTAGCCCCTCATCATCCTAGATTCAAACATCGACTTACTCACTGAGAACAAACTACAAACGTGATAGTTATAGAACTAGAAATAACTCCTGAATGGGATCCTCTTGGTTTCAAGAATAATTTGTTGGAGCCATCTAATGTTGCAGCAAACCTCCCCCGATCTGACGGAGAAGCAACGAAGTCAACATTGGCTTTGTTGTTGCTCCGGTGGATCGAGAGAGGTTTGGTCCAAGATTAGCCAATTCCTAATTTATTCTCTACTAAACAGGGCCAACCACGTGAAGGTGGAATCTCTTATGGCCCCTCCCCCCCCTCACATCACTCTCAATTCCCCAATACCCAATCTAACTGATATATTTAGGGTAAAAACTGAAGTAGACAGAAATTTAATATTTTTTCTCACAATATGATTACTACAAATCGGATCTAAACATAAAGGTAAAAAGCAGATAATAGAAATATAAAAAAAAAAATCATATCACATCAAGAAGATAACCATTGATAGCAATTGAATATCAATTCATAATTTGAACATACTATGAAGATAGGTACTGCTGTAAAATAATTCAATGATCTTCAATATGAAACTGAATAGTGAACATAATAAATAACAATAGTAAAAGAGATAGGGTTAGAAACTTACCTAAGTGTGGAAACCCCCATAGATGTACTCAGTAAAGGGAGAAGTGTCAAGAAATTACCTGAGGGAAAACCTTACCAAGTGAGAGAGAGATGACCAGCAGGAAAAAAAATCACAACAGACCCCAAAAACAAGATGACCTCAATCAATCAAAGAACCCTCAGAGACCAACGTTGCCTTGTAACCATCCAATTTGGGTCATGTTGCTCTTAACACATTAGGAAAACTATGGAGGGTCATGGAAGCCTTCCTTGAGGCACTCCACACAACAAAGAGGTACAACATAGGTCACAAGAGGCAAAGGCGAGTTGACAGTGCCAAGGTTAGGCTGTGGCAGGGTCAAGGTAGCCACGACAAGGCTACCGAGGGGCAACTACAGGCTGACAACACCAAGGATATGTTGCGACATGGTCAAGGTTGCCGAGGGGCAGCAACAGGCTAGAAACAACAAGGATAGGCTATGACAGGGTCAAGTCAGCCATGAAAAGGCTATCGAGGGGCAACTACAGGCTGACAATGCCAAGGTTAGGCTACGACAGTGTTAAGGCAGCAACGACAAGGCTGTCAAGGGGCAGCTACAGGCTGACAACACCAAGGATAGGCTACGATAGGGTCAAGGTAGCCACGACAAGGATGTCGAGGGGAAGATACAGGCTGGTAGCGCCAAGGATAGGCTGTGACCAACACATAAGAGGGAGAACCTAGCCACAATAAGGGTGACCAAAATATACAAGTCAACAAGAGGGGCTTAACCAATCACAAGATAACAACATAAAGGGTCATTTCTCTGTCAAAAGTTCAAATCATGATGTGGGGGTGTCATCCTCGTACAAAGGGGTTTTCCACACTTTGATGTGGGATTTATACCTTCTAGTCTAATCCAAGGGTCAAATGGTCAAAGGAAAAGCAAAATAACACTATCTACTAGATAATATGCATTAAAAATATTCAAAAAATGTCACGAAAAAGTAAATTTATCAAGAACTCATTGAAAGGAAAAGAAAAAAAAAAAGGTATGCAAGACCTTAATATTGACAAGCATATGTGAATTTTTTATTATTATAAATGATTGGTATTATAATATTATACATCAGTACTAAGTTTTTTTTTTCTTTGCATGACTTGCTGCTAATTTCCTAAGTATTTCATTGATATCTGTGTCATCTTATTTTACTACATGCTCTTCTATTGTTGATTGTCCTTGCATTCACACACGCATTGCATTCCTTGTCATGTAATCACAACGTTGAGGCCCTAGATGCGGGTCATCGCCTACAATGACAAAAAATATTAAATTTATAAGGCAAGTTATTGAATATGATTGATTTAGTTCATTAATAAGAAAAAATACGACTGGAATGTAATAATTTACCTGCCTTGTGCTCCTCTTCTATTAGAGGATCTCGATGTATGTCGTGTAGCTCTACCACTAAAACCACAAAATTTATAAGTAGACAATCATAATTGTATTAGTAAAAAGAAAAAATAGAATCACAAAATTCATAAGTACGAAATTATTAAGTTAGATATGATTAATATACAACCATATTACCATCGTGGCTCTCATGTGCAGCAACATCATGGGGCTTCACCGACCCAGTTATGTTAGGATTAGGTTGCACCTCACTTTCAAGAGGCTGCACCTTACTTTCATGGGGCTACATGGAAGCACTATCTTGTGGTTTCTCTCTACTATCAACAAAATTTTCTACAGTACTATTGATGGGCTCGGTAATATTGTTGCTCTCCTGCTATAAATAACAGAGAAACATATAAAATTATTGGACAATATCAAACGAGAATGTATTTTAAAGGTAATGAAACCGTGTTATTGTAGTTAGATTTTTATAATATACCATCTCATGCACACTGCATCTTGGCGACTGTCCCAAGCTTTTTCAGTGATCAATAACAGCTTGGTATCCATACTTGTAACCAAGTTGGAGGTCTTCCATAGTGGCTTTGGTACCAAAATCATCCCCCTACATTGCATAAGAGTATTGATTTTTGTTATTGGTTGCCCCATGAATTACCAGAAACCTAGAAGGCGATATAACTACTAATATTGTTAAGATGTTTGATTACTTACAATTCGTGCATGTAACTTCAAATAGCCGCCTTGGCCTAGTCTGTGTTGGCCATGTTTCTCAACCCTTTCCTTGGTGGCTTTCGAAGTGTCAAGGAGCCTATGAAAAATTTCAAGTATGTTATATACTGCAATTGTATTTAAAAATAAAGAAACCTAAAAGTATTGAATTCAAATTGTAATTTACCTTCTTGGGCCAGGTGGATTTCTTCCTTCTTTTCTCAATCTCTTCTCCTTTGCATCCTTAATGAACGCCTTCCATTCCCTCTCAGGAATAATAGGTGGACACTCATACCTAGGGTTCTTTTGCAAGTTAACCCTATACATGTCATGTATATATATTTTAAATATAGGCCCACCGCTTTAGAGACCTCGCTTTTTTCAAAGGTATCTATCCCAAACATACGTTCAAGGTAGTCCAAGATTTATTTTCTGAGGTGAATACTCTAATAATTCCACCTCGTGCATAACGTGGGACCAAAAATTTCCAACGACTGGTCATGCAAGTGTTTATAAAAAAAGTTGTTTCCTACATGAAAAAATAAACGATCATTAATTAGAAAATAATAATATATAAGATGATATATGCTTCAGATATAGAACAACAAACGGTTAAAAAAATTAAAAACACCTGGAATTTTTAATGTCTTTATTGGAACTCCTTTCTCATTCACCAAAAAAGTGCATGAAATTTTTCTCGTGCTGGCAACACGTGACGATCCAGGAAATGAACTGACAGTGTCATCATTTCCAGTACTGCCACTAGCTCTTGCATGTGGTTCTGCCACCTCCGGATGAAGGGGTATGTCATGCTCATGGTCCCCAACTATAGGTGTGGACCCAGTTTGAGTATGACTGGGATCAATCGCAGGTGGAGTGATGAATAACCTAGTCGGTATATGTTGGCTAGTGCTGGATGGACATTGTGGTGTACTCTCTGCAACATGACTACTACCAACATCTACTACAGGAGCCGACTGAATCGACGCCAAAAATTCCTATATAAGAAAGAAAAAGATTTTTTTATTAGAAAATGTAAAAGTTATAAACATGAAACATTCATAATTGAACTTACGACAAAAAAAAATCACTTTAAGATATGGTTATTACCTTATATTTTTTAAGGTCTTCCTTCAACTGCTCCATCGTTTCATTAGTTTCTTGATTTTGATCTTTACTTACAATCAAGCGAAGGATTTATCTGTTCATTTTTCTAATGATTTTGTTGATTGTTACCATTATGTTGGGGTCATCCAACAATTCATCGTCGACCCAATCATCACAACCATGGCCCGTGGACTACATATTTCAAGAAAGAAAAGTTATTTTCAATTATATATATAAAAAAAAAATCACAATAAATGTAATTCGGAAATGTTAATCATATGCCTGTTCTGGGGGGGATAGAGATTTTCCATCATCATCCTGCCAAGAATTAGGTGTTAGAAATCCATAACAAATGAAATGACTCATTTAAACTCACAGAGTATGATGTGCATTATAGTGAAGTGCATTGCCTATAATTTACTTGTTTTGAGGGGTCGACTAGTTCTTTTCCATGATCAAGCTACCAAGAATTAGGCATTAGAAATCTATAACAAATGAAATGAATCATGCAAACACTAAGAGTATGATGTGCATAATATTTAGGTGTTAGAAATCCATAACAAATAAACATCATGAACAACGATAAATTTACAAACAATTGGAATATAAATTTACAAACTGCACCACATCACATCATGATAAGTAAACATAATAGATTTCAAATTACCGCCCCCATAATAGCAATGTCCATATGTATTTGATTCAAGTTGTAATCAATCAACAACTCCTCCCCTACAGTTATTAATTTTATTGCGCATACAAATACAAAGTTCCATTCCCACCCCTCAAATATGCAATTGGGTTGCTTATTTGTTGTCTCGGGTTGTGTACTATTTATAAACCCCACAATATTTCTCGATGCCTTTGGCCTTCTGTCAATATACATAGACCCTCCTTTGTTTCTATCATTGTCTCTTAGCTATATATAATTTGCAGCCACTTTGTATATTCGCATACCTCACATATATTGGACTAGCTTCATCCAATCTCTATAATTGTAACAAGGCCCGACATACTCCATCAATTTAGTTATTCCGCCGTAAAAAACCTTTATGCCATCCATGGAAAATAGCCCCAAGCCATGTAATGATTATGGAGCAATGTGATATATCCTCTCGTCTAGACAAAAATCAGTGTTTACTTGAGGAAGGTCCTTGGGTACCCATCGTTTCACTAAATATTTGTACCTCAAGGGCACCTTGATGTCGTCTATGCTCTCAACATCATAAGAGCAGGACCCCCCTTCAACAAGAAAAAATTCCATGCGTTTATGGAATTTTCTTCTAATCTTCTCACCTCTAGTTGCTCTTTGTCTACCTGAAATTTCCTCACTCGAGGAAGACAGATCTGACAAATACTTGTTTGGTTGTACTTGTAGTCCATCAAATGAGAGAGCAGTTAAGAAGAATGCCCCTTTAAATTCTAGTAGTGATAATTGTGTAGGATACAAGGATGACAAAAGGCAAACAACAAATATGAATTCTTCTTAAATGGAAGATTGATCAACTCGTATTATAAGGGGCAGATTGATCAACTCGTATTTGTGATGTAGAGAGATCAAGTGACATATCAAGTTGGTTCAACAAATCAAGTATCAATCACTGAAAAACTAGTTGAGGCAAGGTCAACAAAGATAAATGAGTGATTTTCATATAGACTCAAAGTCTTAAACTTAGAAGGGAGCTCACTTGAGGCCAACTAGATGAAGCCATGTCAGGTCATGTAACATATTTTGGGATTACAAAATGAATGGGTGCAACCTCTATTGAGTCACTTACTTCAACAGTTGCTTTGAAAGGATCAACAGGATACATCGCCCCAGGTATGGCTTTTCAAAATGTTAGTTTTACTTGTCTTTTCCCAAACATCCCTCGATTCATGTTTACTGAAAAGTGTTGTGGGAATATAAATATACTAGTATTTATGTGAATATATTTGAATAATTTATGAGGCCATTATATGCACTCATCCACAGGGAGTCAAAAAAATGTATGTATGACAAATATTTGGATACACTATCCACACTCGGGGACTAACACATCATGGAAAAGGGGACCAACTTGTGGATATATGGTGGAACAAAGACTCCTCATAATGATTTCTTATATTAGTAATGATTATCTCATGTTAGTAAAGGTAATCATAATGATTTCTTATATTAGTAAAGATTAGTGGATGATGAGCAATTAGACATTGAGGTTGCTATTCATATATTCATATCCATATCAAAGGATGATAACATGAGATAATGGGGTTTGAAAGAAAAGAGGCATGCCCTCCACACTTCACATTAGTACTACTGTGGGGCGACAATAAGCTTGGTGACTAGGAGGAAGTACAACTACACCCTCTGGAATGTGGTTGAGTGAAAACTAACAACTATGGATGTAAATATATTGACAACAATTTCTTGTGAGTTATCTTAGATTCCCTGGAGGAAACAAACAATTGGAGGTAATAAAGAGGTAGGTTAGTCACTAGTGAAGGGAATTTGAAGTTCAAAACATTGTTGGAGCAAAGGGATTTTGCAAATTTGGCATTGAAAAAGATGGAAATATTGGGAGTTTGAGGGTGTAGAAACAAAAATACCAAGGACCTAGAAGGATAAATCTATTCCTAGATTGAAAGGATGAAGAGGATTTTGAGTTTGTATGAAGATAAAACATTGTGTTTGAGCCAAAACACAAACATGAAAGATCCTACTTAGGAGTTAGATTACACAAATTATAATGGTGTTGGTGGGGAATAGGAATCATGAGGAATACCATTGAATGGGCATTCTCAAACCATGTGGGATTTCAAATTCTAGGCTTACTTGTAGCACAAAAAATGCCAAAATTTTGTATTTTGTATTTTTTATTGTGTAGAAATCAAAAGTCATGGGGCTTGTTATTCTTTTCAAGTGGGTTAACACTAGTGTTTTATAACACACCTTTTCTTTGTATTTGTCCTAAAAATGAGGATAATGTTTTGTGTTGTAATAGAAGAAGAAACCAATAGAGTTGTTGAAGAAACCGAGCACAAGTAATTTCTCGATGTCTAATGAAAATTATTTCTCATGCCCCCATGGGTAAAACCTAACATGGACAATGGTGAATTGGGTATAGGGAGATGTATTTTAAGAGATTCCTAATGGTCCATAACCTTAGTCAACTCATCTCTTCTTGAATGTTATCTAAGTTTATTACACGACACGAGTCCAAAACCATGACACGATTTCCCTCAAATGTACCTGGTAGCCTTCCCTCATTGAATACTTGATAGAGGGTTCTCCCCTTCTCAGTACAAACATGCATATTCTATATTATATGGAATTAAAGTGTGTTCCATAAATATTTAGGTCCTAGTTTGTTGGTGGATTTTATAACTTGTGATTTCCTCTCTACAAAAATCTCACCATGAACCCAAAACCACATTGGATAGAAGTGCATCGAGAAGTTTACTAATGATAAGGGTTAAAAGTATGCTAGTATGGGAAGGAAGAGGATGCGTACCTAGTTTTTGTAGGTTTCTTACCCAACATATTATTCCTAAAGGTTTGTGGCTACAAGGGAGGTACATGTGGGATTCCTATTTTCTAGCAGTGTGAATGTATAGATAAGATATAAATTGGGGCAAAGAAAAATATCTCTATTGCAGTTGTTAGATATATTAAAGAACAAAGATGTTTAAGTCCCTCAATGTGTAATATGAAAGTTATGTTTAAGTCCCTCAATGTGTTGTGAACCAATATCAAACCAAACAATCATGGAATAACCATATACATTCGACCAAACCCTAAATTTAGTATGAGCATCATTAGAAACCTCTTGAAATGCTAAGTATCTGATTGTGGATTTTGAGATTTTGGAATCCTAAAGACCTCTTATTCAAACATTTGTGTGGCAATAAGGAGTCCAAATTTATTCATTCATTTTCCAAATCGAAACTCTCGGAATGAAATTACTCACCATTCTTTGTTCCTTGTGAATATTGGCTTGAGGTCGAGGTCTCTATCTCCTTATGCATGTAGTGGCTTGAGGTCTATGTATCCTTGCACCACAGTATCTGAGTTCACTTTCTCCTTGCACCGCAGTGGCTGAGGTCAATTTCTCCTTGCAACGCAGTGGTGAGGTGACAATCGATGACAATATTTCGAGGGTTGGAATGGCTCCGGTACTGAGATACGAAGGTCCCAAAACCCTGGATGGATCCTGAAGAAAAGACCTTTGAAATGGGCATGGGAACGCAGGCAAGAGAGACAAACCTGTGTTTCCTAAGAATCCATTTAGTATACCTATGTATCCTAACAAGAGTGAAAGGACAACCTATGTGAGTCTAAATTCACAAATGTTGATGATAAAGACCCAAAATTTGTGAATGTCATATAAAAGCCTTTTTAGATTGTCACAAAAATGAATTTGAAAACTAGAAATAATTTGTGATAAAGGACTTAGGCAATATGTGTTGGACACACCTACCACACTTAGAGGGGGGGTGAATGAGTGTGGGGTTCTTTTTCCCAAAACTTCCCTCTTGCACAAAAACTCATCAATTAGCATTCACCATTTATTCATTACCCATTGTTGTCATTTATAACCAGTTAGATGTGAGCACATATCAGCAACATATATCAACAATATATCATCAACAAGTCATCACCACAATGAACACAGAGAACACAAGATGTATGTACAATTTTTCTTTTATTACGGACTACAATCCTTGGGGTTTATCAGCAACAACTGAATAGAGTACAACTCTACAAGAGAACCAGCTCTATATGCAAGACTCATCTTATATTCTCAGCACCAACTGAGATGAGGCAACAATCCTCAACAGATATCAATCTATACCATAAACAAGAGCATCAACCATGCACCAACCTGTGCCAAACAACCTGTAATCAACCTGTACCATAAACAAGTGCATCCAACTATGTACCAAGTATATACAAATCATGTGTCAACCACTCATCAACAATGAATCATCAATATGTACCAACATCATCAACTATACACCTCATGTATGTGCCAACTCATCAACTACTTGTCTCAACCATGTACTCAACATGTACGTCAACCAAAATCCCTCATCAATTTCATCATCCAAATCTGATTTGTAGCTCTGTAATATACCTGGTGTATCTAATCACATTCCTGCAAACCTTCGTTAACTTTAACATCAAGAGACTAGCATTTTCATCAAACTTTTCTTTAGTCTCACATGCCTAGTTTTGGATTAGTCAACAACCCTAAGTTGAAGTAATCATAACTTTGAACCTGTAATGTATAAAGATCTGAAACTGATACACAATGTTATTTAGTGTGTTTTATACAATTCCTCCAAGTGGAACTAATTGGAGACTCTCATAAAAGGAGTTATAGCAAAAATGGCATACCTTGTTGAATTCTGGCTTATTCTAGAGAGCGACCTTGTAGAGAGTGTCCCGCACAACATATTTGATGAAATGATCTGAAACGGTTAAAAAACATACTACATACTATACCCTAACCAACACATTTGGTCTCACTAAATTTGGATCTTTTATGAATACGTTATGGCGTTTTTACCTAAAACACCTGATTTTGACTAGTTTCAGGACTGACCACAAACCCTATTTTCCATAGAGTGTAACTCCCACAATTCAACGACCCACAAGCTGAATTTTGAACCATAGATACTTGGATATGTTCTCTCACTTGCATATCAATTTTAGGATCTGAATCATTATAGAAAAAATGTTATAGCGAAAATGGTGAGATGACCTGAAAATAACATACCTTAGAAAGCACCATCAAACGAATTTATCCTTCCTTGCATTTCGGCCTTCTTTTCTTCACTTTCCTCAGAATTTCGGCTTAGATATAATTTTTAAACCTCAGACACCTATATATATTCAATATGCTCAAGTGTGATTCAAATGAGAGAGCCTTGCCTCTTATTTATACTCTCCAAGTAGCT
>ML803322.1:43264-79342 GCA_009831015.1 Picea engelmannii | reverse complement strand
ACCTGTTCCTCTACATCATCTTCTTCTTCAAGATCATTTTCTTCCTCTACAATATTATACTTTACTGGCCTTCCTCTTGGATCATACCTAACAACAAATGACCAACCTGCTTTACCTGGAACCTCTGAGTAGAAGACTTGTTTTCATTGGCTTGGAAGAACATAATGATCTGTTCCTGGCTCAAATGACCTTGTATTAACCATGGTAAATCCGTTATCATGTAGAATAATAGTTCTATCAGGATCACGATCATTCATTCGTAGCCTGCACCATTTGACATCAAACAAAACTACTTTGAAGGATTTAAAGTCACACTCAAGTATGTCCTCTAAATACCCATAGTATCGATTTTCAGAGACTTCGGGATGTCTATCACTTCTAGAGGAAACATTAGTGACCTCGAAGACTGCATTTATCCCACAATCAGAAGTTTTCCTCTTTTCATCCAACTTTTTGATGCGAAATTTACGACCATTGCACCACATAGCCTTGTGATGTTTCAACTGTAATATGCCAGACACATAAAACATATTTCACATAACTTGTAATGTATGGATGGGAAAAACACATTGACACTAACAGTAATAATTTATGAAATAACATAATGCAATTATATTGGATGAACAACATGCTTGCTTGTTTATCTTTCAAACCATGTGCTAAATCAATTTCCTGCTGCGTAAGATTGGTATCTCCATTACGATGATCATCTATAACCAATGTAGACATCCCTTCCCATGATAACTTACCTTCATGCTGTATGCATCTATCAATCCATACCTTCATCCAGTCAAGATTGTTTGTAATGTATATATGTAGTGCATCCCACTCTTGACCAACTGCATCAGAAAAATCATAATTCGCCAATATATGTTAGTTAGAAAGGTATAAAATATTAATAATTAATGAAAGCATAAAAATTAAATAAGTATGATACACATAAAAAGGAAAATTTAGATGTATTATAAACCTAATTACCTTTCACTTTCGTCATTCTACCTTTCCCCGCCAGGTGCTCCCCTTCAAATTTTTTAATGGAGTTCACATCCCAAATGTGATCCACATGCATATTTGTGGCTAATTTAGGAAGATATTGAATAATGTACACCATCGATTGATATAACATATATCCCTCCACCATAGAACCCTCGAGGCATTCTCTTTGTCTAACCAAAGCCTTTAATGATTTCAGGTGCCTCTCCACCATCCACATTGACCTTGTGTGTATTGATCCACACAATTCAATCTCCTCAACTTGGTGTACGAGGTAGTGTTCTTGTGCATTGAAAAAAGCCGGAGGTAGATACTTTTTCTTTTCACACATTAGCCGAGGAATTTCTCTCTTCCAATACTTTATATCTTCTTGATGGATTTCTTTCAATGACAACCATCTATAGTCGATGTTGCAAGAAAGTACCATGTTTCAATGAAACATATAAATTAATATATTACATTATAAGTAAAACATATGTCATTAAGAACTTGAATAACAAATTGGAAAAAATAATTTTCATATAATTTACTACTTACCTCATGTATTTGCCAAGATCATATATAACTTGTTTGACGTTGTTGTCGAAGTGGTCTGGGAGAGATAGAGGTAGAACATATTGTAACAATCAAAATCGATCGTTATTAGATTCTAAAGTATAATAAAACAAAACTAAAAAGATGTATACCAATATAAATATATATATAGAAAAATAATTACCTTAATGAAGGTATGCTAATCATGTATTTTTACCCCACCAAATTCACCTTTCTTTGTTAAGATATTATTTATGTTTGAAGAAAAACCTGTGGGAAATTTTATTCTTCGAATGACCTCTTTTACATCATTGCTTTGTTGCTCTGTTAATAACTAGGGAAGGCTATTTCGATCTCCATCACTATTTGATTGGATCCCACTTTGCATTGCATGATTGGCTTCCTAAATGTCACTACAAATCTTGATGACTTTTTCTTTATCCCTTGTACCATCTATGATTTTCCATAATGTTTCTGTCACATTCTTCCTGATATGCATTGTATCAAACAAATGAGCTATTTTTAGGTCTTGATAGTAGGGAAACCTCATGAATTGAGAGGGATAATTTTTCATTCCTCGTGGGAGCCCATTTTTAATACCTTCACGACGTTGATGAAGCATAAAATAAATTCAATAAAATAAATCATAACATTACATATACAATATTACATAAACAAATTGCAATATACCATCTTGACGACTTTTATTATATTCCAACTTCCATAGGTGAGGTGTCATTCTTCATGGTTTTAATCCAGTATCTTATTTCCCATTGAAAAGATGTTTTTCAATAGTACAATACCTATGGTTATTAGAGAGGAAGTGCCTATACTCATCAAACACCTTCTTTCCTAAAGTTTTTGAACGTCGAGATTTGATCTTAGGACCAAAAACTGGACATGCAAATCTACTCTTTGTTTGAAGACCTGCAAAAGTTGGATTAATAATTATGTCAATTATACAAAGGGGATTATTTAAAAAAACATGCAGCATGGTATATTCAAATAATTATATACTATAATTAAAGTGCAATGGATCGTTACATACCACAAAAATGTGTTAGTCCTGGGGCATCATGAATTGTCCATACATGTATTCCATGGAATTGAAATTCCTTATGCCTTATTGGTTTACAAACGTCATACATAGTGATGTCGGCCCATAACTTTAGTAACTCGTCAATGAAAGGCTCGATATATACATTCATATCTTTAACCTGGTACTTACCTAATTGTTTGAAATTACACATAATTACTAACTTGATGTGCATATATAAGTAAATAAATAAATACAAGATATTATGCAACAAGAAATACAAATGAAATCTTACATTAGGAAAATTAATGTTAACATTACATAAGTGTAACAATCATTTTCAACATTATGTGCTCCCTCTTTATTGACATCCAAGGAGGAATGTTATTGTTGATAAAAAAAATTGGCCACACTGAGTAAATAGACCTGAGCTCCCCAAATGGATTAACATCATCAATGAACAATGAAAGCCTAACATTATGAGGTTCATCTTTAAAAACTGGCCATTTTTCCTCAATTTCCTTAAATGCGTAACCATCTACAGGCATTTGAAGAACACCATCTCCACTTCTATTACATGCATGGTAATCCATAAACTATGCTATGCTTTCACACCGGAACAGTCCTTGCAAACGTGGAATTATGGGAATATGACGAGGAACCTTACGAGGCACCTTTTTTGTTAGTTGATTGGTTTGATATCTACTGGTCTGACATTGCGGGCATTCTGTTTTCGACGCATGTTTTCCATAGTATATAATATGATCATTGAGACATGCATCCATAGATTGATACTCCATTCCAATTTCTTTCATAATGGCATTTAAATCTCGGTATGTGCGAGGTAAAATATTTGACGATGGTAACAGAAATTCACCTAACAATCTACGACATAAAAAATAATTAATTAGTGTAAAGAATGTTATAATTTGTAAATATTTAATTCTTATTTCGAACATTAATTAAAACTAAAAAAAAATGCAAAAAAAATCAACCTTTATGTATACGTGATGATGAGCCATATTAAATACCTTAGGATCTGTGTCATACAACTGTTTGACAAACCATTTAAAACCTTTAAGTTCACCAAAAATAATGTAGAAGAAAGAAGCTTTACGTTTGAACCTTCATAAAGTGGTTTGTTTGCCTTCTCTAGCAAAGGTACCTCAAGATCACCAATGTCCTCATCATCATCCTTGTTTGGTCGAGCGAACAAGTCTTGGATCAATTCATTTGTCCCATCATATTCAACTATATTATTATTACTGTCATCTTCTTCCATAGGATCATTAACTTGATCTTCAATATTCAGCACTCCAAATTTCTCGACATCTTGTAGTACAACAACATTTATGCTAGTACTTGGCGTGTTCGGACGCTTAGGGGGCCAACCTAACTTTATAATTACAAACAATCGTGCAAAATTAGTGTACTGCATAAGAAATATTTAAACAATATAAAATTTTATAACTACAAGCAATATAAATATATAATAATGAATATATAGTTTACCAAGGGACGATATTCGTTCGGTCCACCTTCAACGTGCCCATGGGTTTTGAAATGTCTTACAACTATTTGTATTAAAATTCTTCTGACTTTTGTGCTCCCGCATTTAATGCAAGGGAAATAACATCTCTCATCATCTTGTCCATAATATCTCCACATTCTTCACCACAACCAAAATATTGAGATGATTATGTTATAAAGTTTAGTGATGATGTGCTAGAACTATTCGATTCTTGAAATGCAATAGACCAAACTAGACAATATATTTTACCACATAAGCTTCAAAGCTTCACCATAACCAAGTAACATAATCAAACGACATAATAGAACTAGGGAAAGAGATCAAGTCACATATAAGCATGGAAAAATTAGCATGTTCACAGACAACATAAAATCTACATAAATGTATAAGGTTATAAAATATTAAAGGAGACAAAAGAAAAAAAAATATTTAACTAACCTTCAAAGTCTAAAATCCTTTTGCACGCCTTGAACAATGATCACAAAACTAATCTTTGTAGATCAAATATCAATTTTATCTCTTAATCAAAAAACAAACCGTCACATAAAAACGAAGATTATCATAACTATAACACATAAAATATGTCGCAACTATAACAAATTAGTCGAAATTTGGTTTGAATTAACTAATTTATAGATTCGTCATCGTCGAAATTCTGATGACTATAACCCTAAATTAAGGTTGACCATTTCAAATTCAATGACCATTATGTTGACCTACAAACGGCTATATTAAAGTGTCAAAACTGGGCGTCATACTTTCGACGACCTTAGAACACATCGGAAATCCAACGTTATCGGTACTAATTTAAAAAAAAAACAGTAAAATTTCGTTTTTAAAATTTTTTTTCGATAAAAAAATTGATTTCATCACAATCGTCGTACTAGTTCGTCGATTTTTTAGCCTATATGTAATAGTGACCTGGTCTAGAATATCCTCCTCCTCCAAAGACGCACTTGTAGATAAAAAAACCAGAGACACCACCTTGTATTCGAAAGGAGTGCTCAAGCTCTCTACTCACAATCCTAATGCTAGAGTCACCCATAGTTACTCTATTTTTAAGGACCTGGGTCAAACCCCTTGTGCGATGTCGACCCTAGAGGTACTCCAGATATGTCCTTCAAAGAGGAATGCCTTGTTATTTGTGTTAGGAGCTCTAGATCCTGGTGGCTTGAAAGTTATCAAGTTTGACATCAAAGATGTGAAGCCTCACATGCCTTACCATGTGGGTTACTCAAAGTATACCATTAAGCATACTATTGTTGATGAAGGAGATGCAACATGTGTGATGTCCCTGGTCTATTGGAAAGCTCTCATCTCTACGAATCTCTCTGTCTCTGACCATGTTGACTAATTTTGACGGTCATTGTTGGCATAGGGGCAGATAGAGGGTTCAATGCTTCAACAACACACCAACAAAACCCTAAATACCAGCCTCTTTGGCAACACCTGCGAAGCTGTGAAGCAGATGAAGTCTCACCTGAGGTAGAGGAAGGGGTGGTTTCATGGCTCCAGTGTCTGGAACCTTAGATGGGACATAGATCTATGATTACAATACTTTAATAAAGCACTTAGTAGTTGTCATTCATTAGTACTTAACCTTTTTCTACAATGCAGATAAACCCTAATTACAACGCAACACAATATTCAACAAGATTCAACACATTCAAGCACTAAGCACACCAACATAGATCAGATCTAGCATCTCTTTCACATCATTAGGCACTAAGCTATCATATTCATATAAGAATACATCATTGTACTAAGAATTAATCACATGAACCATAAAACAACCATAATGCACAAAGCAACCATAACACAAGATATACATGGTTCACCCCCAACCTGGGGCTACGTCCACCAACTCTTCGTATTCTATATTATCTTTTGTCAATCATCTACATTCACAGAGCCATAAGGTCCTACTCTGCATATGACAGGAGATCTACGCGCACCTCACCATATCCTCCTTCCCCGAGCTATGTTACAACAAAAAGATTTTACACAATCTCTTACAATCACTTTCACTTAGCCTTGCAAGTCTCACATAGTATGCACAAAGCGTACAACTATCACTTGCAGTTAGCACATTGGCCTTCACTTTCCCTTAGCACCTAGAATCACAGCCTTACACTATTACTTACATCACCTAGATTTCTATTTATACATTACAAAAGGGCCTAAACATGGGTAAACCCATGGGTTGGCATCCCCACACCCATTACATAATCACAAAACCCAAAAAATCCCTAAAAAGGGGCTGAGATCTAGTGATCTTCTCTTCGACTTGTGCTCCACCTTCAACAGCCCGTCGAAGTCCCAAAATAGGTCAAACCTAACCAAGGATCTCCAAAACTTTGTCAAGGGCCAACAAGCCCCCAACACTCACTTGTGACTCGTCCCGAGTCACTCTGATATGGGTAGCTTTACCTCAAAAGCCTCAAGGCTGGCTCGAGCTACTTCACTAAGGCATCCTGCTTGACGAACTCCTGAAGAAATGCCTCATTCACAGGTCCCTCTAAGAACTATTCGACTGAAGTGACTACTTGTTACATCTCTTCTTCTCGACCTTCAATCTTAGAAAATAGTTGGCAAGCTTTGTCCTAGATTAGTTGGAGCCCCTGAGTCACTTCCATGACTTTTCTCTGTATGGCATGGATGTTTTGTTGAACAATGTGATGTTCCTGGGATCGTTTCATTCTCTCAACTACTGATAAGAGCTTCAGCTATGCTTGTACCATCGTTGCTTGTTGCTTTTCCTGCTGGCGTTGTGACTCCAATGTATTCAGTTCAAGGTCCTCAGTAAGTCTCTCATAAGTCTGCGCACTTCTACTACTAAGTTGTTGACATTCCAAAGGTATTGCGCTAATCCTCTCAAATGTGCTTCGGGAAGTGGATTCTCTTTGGTGTTGCACATCTTGCGAAGTACTTGGTACTGTTTGTAGATATAGATATGCTATTCTCTTTTGAATCTTTTGGATGGCTTCAGCAAGCTGTGCTACTTGATGCTCCACTGGGTCTTCCAACTTTTTCTCTAAGCCTGTCATAGAGCAAAGTGCTCTGCTGACTGCTTCTTTCACTCCAACCTGCTCCGCGAGAAACTGTTCTTTCTCATGCTAGATATGCACTTTCTCCTCTTCTAACTTTGCTTGTACATCATCCTTTTCCTACTGCACAACTTGATGCTACTCTATCACTTCCTCTTGTGCTTGCTTCAGGGCCACTGGGGCCTGTTCTATTTCTTCCTGTGCACGATAAAGGTGAGCTTCGGTTGCATTGGCTAGTCTGTGGATTGGGTAGGCTCATCTCCCAACTCTATTTCTTATGGTGGTGGGGGTGTAGTGGATACTGCATGACTATATTGAAGGGTTGGGGCATGGTCTACAATGTTCCCTAGGTAAAAATCTTGCGGGTTTGGTCCCTACATGATCAATCTAGTGATCCGATGGATCAACGCCAGATCGACGGTGATGCATCTGTCTAGCCACAAATAACTTCCATGGAAGATAGACAATAGGAGATTAACGCACATGTTAACCTCCTGGTGCCTTCCAAAATGGGTATTTTCATCACGTTCAGGATGATGGACTACGCGAGGTCCATAGTCCATGTTTGGGGGATTATCCTTGACTTATTCCCTTTCATCCTAGTTAAATACATGTGAGGAGTGAGCATGTTGAAGTTCTTGCGATCCCCTAGGTTAAATTCATTGATCTTTAGTGTCATGATCTTATCTGGCTGAGGCTTGCCTATATGTATCTCGTTTGGGAGGAACGCAGTGACCAAGGTGTAGTCTAATTCTATGGGGACATTGTCATGATTCACTACGCCATTCAAAGGAAGGATGTAGTCAGGCATGATGTAATGGATTAACTTTGTGTTTTCCAAGTCATCTCGATGCTTGGTTATTTTCTCATCTGCAGCTTGGGATGGTCCAGATCCACGAGAAATCAAATGAGAGGCTTGCACTCCTTGCATCGATGAGGCTTGAAATCCTGTTGAAATAACTCTCTCTGCCATTAGATTGATTGAAATTTCCTCTAATGAGTTTTCCACGGTGCTGAGCTCGTCCAAAATGCACGCTCAAGATCAGATATCTCAGGCTGATGAATAATTTTTCAATGCAATAGAATGGATGGAAAGGTATCAATAAGCACATCACAGTAACAATGAGTTCTCTTGTTGGCTCAGATACAATTTGTGAAAGTGTGCTCGATGCAACAGTCAACAGGATAAGTAGACAGGGATGTAATAGATCCTTCCAAGAGACAAGAAGCCTTCATCAATGTAGTTCTGTCTGTTACGACGCGGTCCTAATGGTATGATGGCAAGCTTGTTGATCATAAATGTTTTTCTAACCATTCGAGAACGTCAATCTAATGGTTATAATGCCTCCAAAGGTCATATCGCTCTGCCATGGTGAAGTGACAATATGATCTTCTTTGATATTCCGACAAAGTTTGAATTCTGGAGACCTTCCTTCTGCGAAGTCTTCTCTAGAACTTCCTGTAATTTCTCCAACTTTGCTTTCTTCTTGCTGATTTTTGTAGCTTTCTTCCCTATGATCTGCATTACTGGGTTCCTCTTCCCATTATGATTCTTATCTCCTATTGGCATAGTAACTTCATGCTGTTGATGGTATTTTGTAGGGTTCAAGGCCAATACTTCTTCTCTGTCTGGGGTAGGTGCTCTACTCTCTTGTACAGATAGGTGTTTTAGGTTTGTTTGTGTTTTTTCAACTTCAACATCTAGATTTCTAGTCCTCAGTAACTTCGACTGGTTTTCTTGTTCTTCCAGTAAGTGTGCTATTCTCTTAGCCATGAAGTCTCTTAGTTTTTTTGTTTTTTTTTTCTGTTCTAGAGCTTCCTCTTTTTTTTTTCTTCGTATCTGATCTTTCTCAATCCAGGTTTTTCCTAGTAACATAGCAAATGGGGTGTTGTTCTCAATAAATTTAACAACCTCAAATTATTCTTCCGTCGAAGTTCCATGAGCACTCATAGATGTCTAGGTAAGTCTTCCACATAGGTTTATCATCTTTCCTCTAAATAATCCTATTCCTCCCAATGAAGGAATTATAGTGGGATTTCCTAAAATTTCCCAAGTTCTTTCTGTCATAATATTCACCTATGTTTCTTCATCCAAAACAAACTCTATGTTGAAGTCTCCTATTGTTGTTTCTATGCACTCTTTCTCTTTGAAAATCTATGATAATTTGATATCTCTATGGTCATTCAATGTTTCTTTCATTTGTAGTAATACAGTCTCTTATTCTTTCAGTTTATTGCCCTTTCTCATATTCATTCTTTCAACCTTATCAATCATTCTAGGGAAATCCAGAACATCATGGTCCATAAATTTAGAACAAATACAACTAGGTCTTTTATCAGGGAAATTCTTAGCAAGATGGCCCGACCTTCTGTAGCTATAACAAAGGGTTAATCCTCTCTTTCTCTTAAATGATCCCCAACCTTTGTTGTATTGCGCACTAGGATCGTGGTAGCTAACCTGTAGAAAATTCTTTCTAAGATTTTGCATCCATTTTTTAGTCCAAACATTCTTTCTATGCATAGGAATAACATATCTATTCATAGGAATAACATTCTTTCTATGAATTGGAATAACATTATTTCTATCAGATCTATTCATATCAAATCTTCTTTCTTCTAACTGTGCCCTAGTTTCTAGACTAGGACAAAATTTATCAAACATACCTAGATCCATACTTTCGAAACAAAAATTTTCACTTATCTTACCTTTAACAAAGCACAATGCTTTCATATCTTACCTCTTTAATAAAAAAAAATCACTGATCTTACCTCTTTTCTTCAGATCTTCCTCCTTTCTTAGCATAGAGCTTCACAAGTCAAGTAGAATATTGCGCACTAAAGCAACAGATCTATGCACGGAGATTTCTTTCTTTTGATCGGTTCCCAACAATCATAGTTTCAGTTCCTGACAAAGGAACCATTTGTTGGCACATGGGCAGACCTAGGGTTCAACACTTCAACAACGTACCAACAAAACCCTAACTACCAACCCTTTGGGAAACACCTGCGAAGTAGATGAAGTCTGACCTGAGGTAAAAGAAGGGGTGTTTGCAGGACTCCAGTGTCTGCAATCTTAGCTGGGACACAGATCTGTGATTATAATAATCTAACAAAGCACTTAGCAGTTTTCATTCATTAGTACTTAACCTTTGTCTACAACACAGATAAACCCTAATTACAGCGCAATGCAATATTCAACAAGATTCAACACATTCAAGAACTAAGCACACCATCATAGATCAGATATAGCATCTCATTCACATCTAAGTTATCATATTCATCTAAGCATACATCATTGTACTAAGCATTAATCACATGAACCATAAAACAATCATAATTCATAAAGCAACCATAACACAGGATATACGTGGTTCAACCCCAGCCTGGGGCTACGTCCACCAACTCTTCATCTTCTTTATTATCTTTTGTCAATCATCTACATGAATAGAGCCATAAGGTCCTATCTACATAGGACAAGAGATCTGCACGCACCTCGCCAGATCCTCCTTCCCCGAGCTAGTTTACAACAAAAATTCTTTACACAATCTCTTACAGTCACTTGCACTTAGCCTTGCAAGTCTCACATAGTATGCACAAAGCATGTACAACTATCACTTGCACTTAGCAAATTGGCCTTCACTTTCCCTTAGCACCTAGCACCACACCCTTGCGTTGCTACTTACATCACCTAGATTTCTATTTATACATTACAAAAGGGCCTAAACATGGGTAAAACCATGGGCTGGCATCCCCATATCTGTTGCATAAGCCCAAAACCCAAAAAATCTCTAAAAAGGGGTCAATATCCCACGATATCTTCTTCGACTTATGCTCCACCTTCGAAAGCCTATCGAGGTCCCAAAATAGGTCAAACTTGACCAAGGATCTCCAAAACTTGGTCAAGGGCCAGCATTCATTCCTTCCACCTTCACAGTATTCTTCCTTCCTTTCCTATCCATTTAGTTGGGAAGATGGTATAGGTGGATGTCGAGGTGGTTGATCCACCCCTCAATTATAACTTGTTACTAGGACACAATTGGACTTACGCTATGACTGCCTTCATATCGTCTGTCTTCCACACTCTTTGTTTTCCTCACGATGGGAAGATTGTGACGATCGACGAATTGTCCTTTGCTTATGCTAGCCCCAGTGCATCTGTTGGACCATAAATCCCTATGGTCGACAATTCTCAACTGACAACTGAGAATATCGGTGTTGGAATGTATTCATCCCTTATGGGTACCTTCAACTTCATGGCACCTGTTCACCATATTTAGACCATGTCCAGTGGGCCTGTTTCATTAGAGAGGTCCATTCATTTCCGAACTTCCTATTTTAACGATCCTTGGACCCTACCTTCCTTGACTGTGTCTTGTGAAGGTCAGTCGCATGCTGGAATAGTCATACTGTTTGCACCCAATTCATCACTAGGTGAGCAAATAAAAGGTGCTTACATGCCCAGTTGGGTCTTGCTAGGCATGACAGCTGTAGAGGAAAGAGTTAGAAAAAGAACAACTAAACTATAAACAAGAATTAAATAAAAACAAACTAAAACTATGAGCATGTGAAAAAAAGAAATAACAAACACAATGGACCAATATCACCAATGTTTTGAGCTGGTCTATTGATGAAATCCAAAGCACACAATGAAGAAAGGGAACTATGGTTCCTTCTTCCTCCAAAGGAAGTCTCTTGAGGCCCTCACAAACTTGCTCTCCTTACAATGAGAAAATGAGAATGATGGTGAAAGAACTCCAAGCACATTCACTCAATGGATAGGTGAATGGCTCAATGAAATGTTGCCAATGTGTTATTGTCAAAGAGTGAGTCCTTAACAATCTTAGCAGCATAACAATACATGAAATTCCTTGAGAAAATGATGGTTCTTCATGGCTTTTTATAGCATGGAATGGGGTGATTATGTAACTCCTTTGAGGTGTGAAAAGGGGCTCTTTAGGGCTCAATTAGGTCTTTGACCAGCCTACCATGCGGATTTAGCTTAGATTTGATGTCAAATCGGCTTGGGAGCTGATCCATTAGTGGTTGGGAGGCTGACCAATTTCAATAAATGCGCCATTTAGCAGGTGCGCGGGTTTTTCGCCCAACAATGGCGCACCGTGCATGCATGCGCGTATTGTACGTTGCTATTACGTGCATATGCACGCGCACCTAGATTCTGTAAAGCACCCTTCAATTTTTGGTTACTTTGTATAGTTTTTGACCCTTTTTCCATGTTGTGGAATTAATCATGTGCCATTAATGACTTCATTCCTGTTTTGATGATGCAGAGTTCTTGTCGCCATGTGTGGATGAAATTTCAGTGATAACAGATGCCCCCTAATGGATGAGGTTAGGAGCATACGTATAGCCGAAATCCATCAATGTTTCTTTTACTGAGAATGGTGTGGTAAGAGAGAGCAAGAGTGGGACCGTGTAGAGCAATCCTTTGGAGAAGAAAGAAACTGGTAGAACCCAACCTTCCAGAAGGTGCGTAACAATATACAACTGTGTACAAACGAGGCGGGCATGCCCCATGCTCGTGTTATGTAAATCTGACAAATGATGACTGAAGTGTTGGTGTAGACAACTGCAGCGCCCTCGGGGGCGATAATGATAAAGGCAGAAGACAATTCTGCAAAGGAACATACTCTGAACAATAGGCAATGATCGCGGTAATAAGAAGCGACGATGATGCGGGCATTGATGGCCCTACCAAGTTCAAAGGTCTTCGGCAAATGATGATAATAATAACTTCAATAGTCGCAAAGTAAGACCCACCATAACATGAGAAAGTGTTGGCATCGAATGTTACGGGGGCCAATGACAGTAGGGGGCAATGGTGTTCCCCCTATGCCGTCTGAGATCTCTCATTGAATAGAAAATGAGAATCAAGATATGGTCACCCTTCTGGAAAATTGTGCTGATGTCGAAAAAAGGGGGACGCGACTCCCAGAAGCAAAGGGCTCTATGGAATCTACTGAGGTGAGAAAGTGGCAGAGGTACATGGATGAAGTCAAGAAGTGGGAAGACTCAAGACTTCCCTTGGCTGGAGAATGTATGAGTTAAACAGTGGCCGCAACCGTGTGACAAGGTCGAGTGTCAGGGGGACGCCAGGACCGAGGATAAGTTGTGCCAGAGGTGGGACAAAGTGAACAAATTCAGAGGGTAGAGGTAAGTGACCTGTGGAGTATTCTGAAGATATGGACGATGTTGGCAAGGGTAAAATGAGAAGTAATGCTCCAACCAAAAGTGACATGGGTTGCGTGTGGCCAAAAGGAAAGCAGGTCGCCAACAGTGACGACAAAAGAAAACAACTGAAAATAAAGGTGTTTGTACAATAAATAATGAATAAGTTTTTGGAAAAAATGTACAAATACAGAAACGAGTGCCCCAGTGTGAAATGAGTGCCCCAGGGAGGCATAAATTTCTAGAAAAACTGATGGAGGGTGGGGGCCTCAATGGTGAGTTTATGTATGAGGTAGGTGAAATGATGATAAATTCGCAGATGGGCAAACTGATGATGGATGAAATGGTGGGTTCGTGATCCTACGGAGGTGCAGGTAAAAAGAACATAACCATAAAGCGATGATCCGGGAGTCCATATGGGAAGCTAGTAAAATGAGGAGAAGAAGTATGTGGTTGATCTGCAACATGATGAAAGACTATCGGGACTCCCATCCCTAAAGGGTAATGAAGAACAGCATGAGTGTCAAAAAGTGCCAAAGGGTGCTATGAATGGGACAACTCATGTGGGTGAGAATGCTACCGGGTTACAGTACCGATGATGAAAATGGAGGTGTGAGTACTGTAGAGCCAGGAATGAGGATCCTAAAGGAGAATATCAGAGGGTATGACTGGAAAATGTAAATGTAGTACAACGGGGGAAGACTACGTGCCAGTGATGAAGATATACCTGAAGGGATGATGTTGATGACCAATGGGCAAGTACCTGTGCACAGAACAACCAAATACCCAAAGTGAACTATATCTGAAGAGAATCAAAGATATGAGCATGTATTTGACAAATGTGACTATGTGCATGTGTACCTGACCATGATATGGAAAAAAGGTGCCCCGGGGGCCTAGGATGAAAAGTGACCCAGGGATAGTCGTGATGTAGGCGACGGGATGCTGATCCCGTGGCTGAAGACGGTTTGAAAAATGGACACCGTGGGCTCCTGGAATGTTGAGTGGAAGTTGGGAAAAGGCCTATATATAACTGTAGGGCCCACATTGCCACCTCATTTGTACCTGCTGCTACAGTGACTGGACGAGCATATTCAGAGGAGATTTGGTGATTCAGGGAGCACGAGGTATCTGATCGACGGTGTGTGAGTTTCAGGTTAGTGGTATGATCGTCCTGCATAGAAATAGGTTTCCAATTTTTGAGCAGGGTAGGTACGGGGGGGCGTACAGGGGGTTTTAGGGGAATTTTCATAGGATGTGGGCCCGCATGCGCGGGCGATCTAGTGGAAGGTGTGCATACATGCATGCCTGTCCTCATAATAAACGTGCCTGGGTGCGCGTGTGTGAGAATTTAAGGCGCGCCCTAGGGGCGTGCCTGTGAGGTGAACAGGCGCGCATTAGCGCGCACCTGTGGAGTGAACAAGCGCGCTCCCGAGCACGCCTATGGGTTTGATAGGCGTGCCCTAGTGCGCACCTGTATTGTGAACAAGTGTGCTCACGAGCGCACCTGTGGGAAAAATAGGCGTGCATACATGCGCACTTGTATAGTGAACAGGTGCGCACGTGTGCACGCCTGTGGGCGGTAAAACCGCGCCTTTGAGGCAAGTTTTTAAGGGTAAAAAATGAGCCTTTTGATGCATTGGATGTTTGCATAAGCTAATATAGGACTCTGTGTTGTGTGCAGGTGGGTAGCAGTGACCATGGATGTGCGGTGGCGTGAGCGTGACTGGTCACAGTTGCGTGATGCTGTGGCCAATGCAGGGCCTGCAGTTCGAGCGGCTTTAGCAGCCTGTGGGTTGCTAAAGTTCTTTGTGTGCCCGTTGATATGGGCACAGGAGTACTTACTCCAATTTCTGATCTAGATGTGGAGCCCAGATCTGCACTGCTTCCTCGTGCGAGGAGAGAAGATCCCCTTCACTATCGTGGAGGATATTTATTTTTTGACTGGGCTCCCTTTTCAGGGAACACCGCTACCGACAGAGCCTATGCTACCGAGGGATACACACTTGGCTGATGTCGCTCGATGATATTGCTCAGGCGAGAACTACATGTTGGGGAATGTAGTGAGTGTGAGAGGTCTTGATGCCCTGTTGCATCGTTGCATAACAGCGATGATTGTTCGGGTGTATGGGTCACTGGCGACCCAACAGATCAGTGGGGGCCAACTGCTAGTGATGGAGAGGGTGGTGGTGGGCTGTGAGCATTTTTCCTGGGGTTTGACACTTCATGCGTAGATGATCGCGCAGCTGGACCGTTGTCAGTCCACAGGTACCAGGGAGTTCACATTCGGCTCGATCATGGTAGCCTATTTCTTGGAGAGGGTACCGATGCTGCGCCCGAGGGTACTACTAGAGGCACCAGGGGTACGAGAGCTGTGTTTGAGGCGATGGTCATCAGTTTTTGTTTTCCACGGTGGTGGCGAAGATGGGCATTATTTCACGGCGCAGGCGACGCAGGTATGGCGGCAGATGTCGCAGGTTATACTCCAGTACCCCTATGTTGGGGTGGACTTTCGGGGGGACCCGGACATGGTGTTGCCTCCAGGGGAGGTGTTTGACCATCGAGGTATGTTTTGTATGTGTATGTTGTGATTTATGTTAGCTTGTGATATATCAGTTCATATGATGATGTATAGACACTGATACGATCTGTTGTTTGGTGTTTTTGTGCATGTGCAGATTTGGCACCTCGCGATCGCGAGGTGGAGTTGTATAGAGCGCCGGTTCAGGGAGAGCCAGAGAGACCGCCACTTGGAGAGAGGCATCAGCGGGATGAGGTCACTGGGCAACCTGCAGAGCCCAAGAGACCAGCGAGGAGGTGTCGGTATGATGACCTTGGTGCGGGGCCATCACATGCTCCTCCGACGGCGACTAGAGTAGATTTGGATGATATACGCTGTCGTCTTGAGACAATGTTGCAGGACGTGCCCGAGGGCATGTGGATCCGTATCCAAGATGAGGGGTTCCTGGAGCAGTGCATTGGATTACCGCCACCATGGCGGGGGATAGTGCGACGAGCAGCTGTGCTCGCCACGATGACGAGTGGATGCCTGCCGTCGGGGCAGGAGGGTCCTGCAGGTGTTCCACCACCACCACCTGGGGCAGGTGGGGGTGGGCCACCACCTCCTCCTGAGGGAGGAGCAGCTGGGGGTGTGATAGAGGCACCCTGATGTACGTATGTACGTTATATACCTTTTTGATAGGCTGGTGAGCCGAGTTTTGTACCGAGATGTGGCACTGGCCTGTGGGCCGATGTATATTTTTTGTATGTAAACATTTGGATGGCCTGATGGGCCTCATATATATATATATGAGTATACATGTTGTTTGAGATCCAAATGTGTTTGACATGTGTTTTGTGTTAATGATGATGGTGTCTATTCTATCTATATGCTGTGACAGGATGTATGAGATGTTAATGTATGTGTAGCTTGATGTGATATATGCCAATCTAACACCATGTTAGCTATTTCATCTGTTGTTTGATTCAATTTTCTTGGAATATGTGTAAATGTAATGGAATCAAAATGTCGAGATAATAACCTAACCTACAGGTATTTTCGAAAGAGGCACAGATCGCGTACATGGTATACATTGTTGAGCTGGAGAACGACTAGTTGGGAGTCGAGGAAAACGCTAATGTGACAAATATGATGATGCTGGGTGTCGGTTAAGAGGCCAATGCCATCAGTGTATTCGACTTGGTTGTTGGTTGCTGGTCCTAAAGAGATGCCGCTGGAATGTAGCATTTCATGTGAAGGGGTGTAGAGAGCCCAAGCAGCTGAAGCGAGATTTTGTGTCCAACGGCTGGCACCGTCGACGTAATCGATGTGGTAATATGGTGAAGGAAGCATCTGTCAATAGCACAATAGATAGTTTATATGAGGGAGAAAAAAAGATTAAAAACACTAGAAAAGAAAATAACCTAAAGTAGCATGACTACGTTTTAAGCATAAAATTTCTTGAGGTACAACCCATTGATGGGTTCCTTGAGTGAGAGGCCTTCGGGGGAGGCTAGGATGTATGCGCCTTTGGTGAGGCAATGCTGGATGATGTAAGGGCCATGCCAAAGTGATTCGAATTTGCCATGGCCAAAGGTATCATGAGCGATATCATAGGCCAGGACAAGGTCTCCTTTGTGAAATGATCGAGGGTTGACATGGCGATCAAAGGTAGCCTTGGATCATTTTTTAGTTGCCTCGTTGTTCTGTAATGAAGATCGACAATCTTCATCTAGAGACTCCAAGTTCAGCAAGTGATGCTCTATCGGAGCAGTGTCGGGTAAAATCTCAATTGCGGTGCGCAGGGTGGGAATTTCTCACTCGATGGGAAGATTTGCCTCGACCCCATGGAATAAATGAAATGGCGTGAAACCCGTAGCAGTCTTTACTGCCGTTCGATAAGCCCATAGCACGGAAAATAACATATGGTGCCAATTGGTCTTATGTTTATTAACCGTGCGCTGTAACATGGTCTTGAGGACTTTGTTCACTGCCTCGACCTGTCCATTTAACTTAGGGTAATATGGTGAGGAAAACTTGTGAGAGAAGCCTAACCGAGATGAGAGTTTGACGAAGATCTCATTCTCGAAGTGTTTCCCATGGTCGGAAATGAGTTGAAGTGGTACTCCGAACCGGGATATGACGTGGTTGAAGAAAAAACGCGCTGCAGTGTCAGCGGTGTTGTTGAAGGTGGGCATAGCTTCGGCCCATTTGGTGAAGTAATCAATGGAGACAACAATGTATTTGTGACGATTTCTGGAGGGGGGATTACAAGTCATAAAGTCGATGCCCCATTTACAAAAGGGTCCCACAGTAATGACAGGGTGAAGAAGGGCGGGGGGGGCTCGGGCTTTGCTGGCATAGAGCTGACATTGCTCACATCGTTTCACGGCATGAATGAAATTGTGAAACAGGGTAGGCCAAAAATAACCAGCTCGGATAATCTTCTGAGCCATGGAAATACCCGAAAGATGGCCTCCACATGCGCCACTGTGGCAGTCGTTTAAGACTCTGTCGGCCTCATCAATAGTCAGGCAGCGACGAAGAATGGTGTTGACGCCTCGCCGATATAGGATGTCACCGATGAGGAGATAGCGGGGGGCCTGATGGCGAATGCGCCAACGATCATCTCGTGATAGGTCTTTACTGAATTTTTGAGTTCGTAGGTAGACGAGAAGGTCTCCATACCAAGGATCATCAGAAGCAATGTAAAAGAGATGTTCATCAGGAAAGTCAGTATTGACGGGGGCACTAGGTGTGTCAGAGGGAAGGGCCATGACAAGTTCGGCTAGAACAAGAGCCTTCTTACTCTTTGGTGTTGAGAACTGAAGGTCGTATTCCTAAAGGATAATGATCCATCGAGCGAATTTTTCGTTAAATTGACGACGACTGAGTAAGTATTGCATAGGGTTGGAATCTGCGACGACCTTGGTGGTGCGAAGAAGAATGTAGTGGTGCATTTTCTGGACTGCGAGGACAACTGCAAGAGAGCGTTTCTCTTCGTGTTTGTACTTCAGGGGTGGTCCTGAGAGGTTCTTACTGACGTAGTAAATGACATGTTCACGATTGTCATCTCTGAGCTGGACGAGGACGCCAGCTACTAATACAGTGGATGCTGATACGTAGAGAAGGTAGTTGCGATTATAGTTAGGTGCACTGATTAAAGGTGCATTTGAAAGCGTTGCTTTAAGTTCGTCAAACGACTGTTGGGCATAGTCGTCCCATTGAAAGGGGATGTCGGGACATAGTAAGCGAAGGAAACCATGTGCGCGTATGGCGTAATCAGGAACAAAGCATCTAAGGAAGTTAGCTTTGCCCTGTAGACTCTGCAGTTGTCGTAAATTCTGAGGAGGTGGAATTTCGGTGATGGCTTTGACTTTAAGGGGGTCCACGGTAATACCGCTTTGGGAAACGATAAAACCGGGGAGGCACCTGGCGGTGACACAGAAAACACACTTGAGAGGGTTCAAGTGAATGTTGTACTGATGACACCTTTGAAAGATGATTTGTAAATCATCGAGGTGCTGGGTGCATTTCTTAGATCGAGCGGTGAGGTCGTCCAAGTAGGCGAGGATGATTGCAGCCAGATCGTGAAAGATGTATGTCATGGCCCGCTGGAAATTTGCGCTGACATTTTTGAGGCTGAAGGGCATGACACGATATGCAAACATACCCCACGGGGTAATGAATGCGGTTTTATATTAATCGGCTGAGTGGATTTGAATTTGATTATAGCCAGAGAATCCGTCCATAAAGGAAAGAGCCTCGTGGTCGGCGCAGTCATCGATAATTTGATCGATAAAGGGCGTTGGAAAATTGTCTTTTGGACATGCATTATTGAGATCACGAAAGTCAGTGCAAACACGAATGGTGCCCTGTTTTTTGTCGATGGGTACAGGGTTGGAAACCCATGAAGTGTAAGCAATGGGGTAAATAAAGTTGGCCGTACGTAATTTGTCAATTTCGGCTTTGATAGTCGTGGCCTTAGATGGGTGTAGCGGTCGCTGTTTCTGGCGGACTGGTGTGATGTTAGGCCAGGTGTCGATGCGATGCTCGACAATAGATGGGTCAAGGAAGGGAATCTCTGTGTATGACCAGGTGAAAATATCCTTGTATTCTTGGAAGAGGGTTTTATATGCGGTGATTTCCTAAGGAGTGCAAGCCGCTCCAATGATGATTTCTTCGACGATGCCCGGTTTAATGGAAATGTCAATTTTGATGGTGGGGGAAATGTTAGCCAGATTACCTTCTTCAAAAGCATCAGGTGCAGGAATAGGTTTGTTGAACCAATCGATAGTCCCGGATGGGATAAAATCTTTGGTTTCGACCGCGTAAATGGGATTGTGGCTAAGAGGCATGAGAGCTTCCTGTGGAAAGGAAGAGAGCACGATGATGTAGTGCGTCCTAGGGAGAGTCTAGGTGTTGTAGCTCTTCCAGTATGTCTTCGTCGCATTTGAAATGATGAGAATATAATGTATCGTGAGGAGTGATCTCAGTGATAATGTGGTTTCCCCCTGCTGGAGAAACAGAGGGGGTATTGCTAGGAGAGGGTGAGGGTTCACTCGACATTAACCATATATTGAGGTACTAAGGGGTACCCGTGGTGGTAGGGTGGAGAGTCTTCGAAGGGGAATGAGCAGGAGAGTTGGGTGGGTTACAGGGTAAATCCTTAGAGACGTCATCTAAGAACCATGAAGGCATATGGAGTGCCTCGGGCTCAGAGGAAAAGACGTGGAGATCCGCCAGTGGTGAAGTAAGGTCAATTACCTCTGTTGTAGGACGGTGATGCAGGGCTAATTAACGTTGCCTATATTCTATGATCATAGGACATTGGTATGTAAAATGATCCAATGAATCACAAAGAGAGAAAGGGCATCACATGCGTTCATTGACTGAAGTGGTGACATAGCGAATGTTTGTGATATTTGTTGTGGAGGACGTGGCAGGGCGTGGGTTGTTCTGAAAGTCCTGGCATATGATAGCTAATGCCTGCCAGAAACGTGGCAGTGCTGGAAAATGTTGGGTGTAGTGGCCATACTCGGAACAGATAGCACACGCGAATTTTGTCCTCAACCCTTTACTACTGGAAGTTTGAGTGGTAGCAGTAGTAAAGGGTGGTGTGGGGGTTGGATTGGGGGGAATCAAATTCCATAATTCTGGTAGTGATGGGCATTTGTTGGTTTGGTGACCCTCTTTGTCACACAATGCGTAAGGTGGTGGGAGGTGTGGAGGAAGTGGAGTTGTGGGCTCCTTCTTCTTTCTCCTACCCCCAGCGGTAGCAGGGGGGGTCGAGAGTATGGGGGTAGTGGGAGTGAGGACAAGAATCATCATGGGGAGTCCTTCCTGTGGGCGAGGGACCATCTCAGGTGGATGTAAATACCACACGGGGATTGCTAACACCATATTGGGTAGTGTGAGCATTGCAACTACCTGGAATGCTTCTATACCGGGTGGAGGGTAAAAGAAGGGAATTTGAGTGAGGGGTCGGGGAACTGTCTCCCAAATGGGAGTAGGCCCCTAAGGGGGTGTGGATTCGTGGACTGTGGGGGTCGACGAGTTCGCAGGAGGCTCCTGTGGGAGTGATGCTGCGACTGTTGAGATGTCAGGAATGATTGAAGCCTCCTGAGGAGGATGAGCATCCTCCGTGTGAGTTTTTTTGGAGGATACAACGCATACGTGATTAGGGGGAAGGAGTGGTGGTGCTCCATGATACGTCCCTAACAAGGATGGATCTTTAAAAATCCCAGGACCCATCTCCACTAGTGGATATGCATCTTTGTTGGTGTGAATGAGAGGGAGAATGTTATCGAGATTGGCAGATGGGTTTGGCTCGTAATGTGAGACTTGGTCAATGGTTACAATCTTCCCATTGTGGGGGAACATGATTGTCCGAAAGACTGATGACGCCACTGCCTTCATAGCATACATGTAGCTACGTCCAAGCAAGATATTGTAATTGAGATGAGCATTGATAACTTCGATGTCAATGAGAATAGTTTTTCCCCTGAGTTCCACGGGGACATTTTGGAAGAGCCCTTCAGGAGATGATGGTCATCCGTCGTAAGCTCGTAATGTGATAGCGGAAGGTATGAGTTTCGGGGAACCAAGTTTCTGCCATACTGTTTTGGACATGATGCATGTAGATGCCCCTTCATCGATGAAACACCGATGGACAATGATGTTTCGTATTCTCACTGGTATTTGAATAGCAACTGTGGCGGGAAGACGCGGTTCGTAGCTATCAAGGTCAAAGGTGATGAGTTGAGTATCGGCAGGGTCGACTGCCCCCAAGGCAGAAAGTAGTGATTTCCGTTGCATGGGACAAGTCTGGAGGACTTCCAGAACTAACATGGCAGCCAGGGATTGCGCTAAGTCATCTACCAAGCTGTAGTTATGAGTTGCCCTAGCCTGTGGATTGTGGACATTCCTGCGCAACGGGATGCGAGGGATGTGTAGTGGTAGTTCGACGGAAGGGCGAGGGATCACCAACGAAGGTCCCATCGGTGGAGGGTTTGTCTCTGGAGAGATAGGAGTAGACTCAGCTAGATACTGATGATTCCGTGTTTGCAAAAGGATTTCCTCCTCGCTGGTGAGGAGAATGGTTCGGTCTACTTGATTGTTGGGATTATGGTATTGGCCCACCTGAGGTGGGGGATGCTGCGTGTCCTACTGGGTGTTTATGACACCTTGATGTGGGATAGGATTTTGCAGTATGGCAGGAGGGGGTTGTTGAGCATATTGTTGTTATGCCTGTTGCAGGGCAGGTTGCGCTGGAGAAGGGGGAAGACTTCCAAAGTCTTTCAACCTTTTGAAATCATTGATTTGGGGGCAATGGTGAGTGTAATGACCGTACACACCACAAAGAGCACAAGGGTGGATGGTTTTAACATTATTCTGCCCTTGGCATTTGTTTTTATTGCCCCCTTGGGGGTTTTGGTTCCCTTGGTTCTGGTTGCCCCCAGTGGGTTGATGCTGTGGGGGTTGATTCCTGCCTTGACCAGGATTGTTGTTATTCCTGTTCCTTCCTTTCTTCTTGGCATTGTTCAAAGGGTGAGTTGGGTTGGTTGTGTTCAACTGTTCAAAATTTTGGTATTGTTGAGCAGCAGAGGGTTGAACAAAGTTTACCCCTGCATGAGGATGTGGGGGAGCCATGGGTTGTGGAGGACTAGGAAAGGGAAAGTATGGATTTTGTGGTGGTGCCGCTCCATAAGGTACATAGGAAGGCCCAGCGCTTTCACTAGTACTATAAGATGGTGTGGAGGGAGTACCACTGGTGGTTGGAAGTGGTGGATGTATGGGGGGTGCTGGTGGTGGTCCACTGATGGGTGGAGGTATAGCAATAGGGTATGGTTGTTGATAAGGTGGTGGGGGGTAGTAAGAAGTGCCCCCATATGTCGACGGGTATTGAGGTGTTCCATACATCAATGGTGGTTGGGGTTGTGGACTATGGTGTGTGGTGGCACCTATTAGTCCGTCTGCTGAGTGAGACATCCCAGGTTTGTCTTGGCCAAATGGCACAGGTTTTGGAAGATCAGGAAGTACTGTGTATAAGTATCCTGACTATGCATAAATGAGGTCATATTGTTGAGCCTTGCTAATGGGTTCCTCTTCAGATTGTGGGAAGGTGGAAGCTACATCCTTACCAAGGAGAGCGACAAGTGATCTAAGAAACCAGTCAAGACATTGTTGTTTGGTGGTTTCTGCTTTACACAAACTACCTTGCCTACGCCACTCATGAATGTGGTCAGTGATGTGGGTGGCTGAGGTCTGTTTGAAGTTAGACAGTAGTTCTAGACCGTTTTCATGGTAGATGGGTAATTGGAAGAAAGTTAAGAATGCTTTGGCCAAGGACTCAAAGGTCGTATGGGACCCAAATTTTTCTTCGACATACCATTTGGCTGATGGGCCAATAAGTGTGCATTGAAATAATCGCAATCTGACAGAATCATCCATAATGCTATTGGAAGAACACCATAGATGAAAGGTCATGACATGATTGGCGGGGCCATCCCCTGCCTTTCCTTCAAACTTTGGTATGTCTGAGGGAAGTTTGGTTGGCATTGCAGGCCATGTGGCGTCATGCAATATAGGATCATTAGTGAGCTTGGTGAGATCCAGAATGTTGAGGGAGGCCAAGTATGGCATCTGTAGTGGGGTAGGAATGTTAGTTCCAGCCATGGTGTGTTGTGAACCGGACCCTTGATGGGGACTAGGTAGGTTGGTGCTCCCTCCTTAAGAAGAAGTGGGTCCCCCGCTTCTGTGCAAAGGAGAGCGAGTTAATGTATGACCTTGGGAAGTGGACCCAAGTAAGGTAGAACCAAGAAAAGTTGATCCTCACAGGAGTGTGTGAAGGAGGTACTGATGAACGAGTACGACCAGATACTCCCCCTAAGATAGGAGGAAGGTTGAGCAAGCATCATGAACGACGGGGGTTTTGTGGTTCCCCTATGATGTCAGACTAGTTGTGTGAAATGTGTGCAACAAGTGGTGAGAGAAATATAGAAACAAGAGTCTTTGTTGTGATTGTTTTACACAATATATATATCAAAGTCGAACTGTAATCAGATGTGCATCATATATAAATGAGAAAGAAACATATATGTGGGTAAGAGGGTTTTGTCCACGTGGGGAAATAAAAAAGAAAGCAAATGATCGTGTCCTAGAAGACGTAACATCCTTCCTCTCAAAAAGCACTGGACCTTCCAATAGCTCTCAACAGTGGGGTCTGAAGTCACCGGAAGAGACACTAGTGAAGGATGAAATAACTGGTTATAATGAGGGGTAGAGGGGGCAATATCCTGAAAGAGTTGGCGATACTTCCCAATAGCCACACAAAATCCAATCAAGGTGCGATTGCAGCCCACAATCGCCACCTGGGTAGATGTCCTAAAGTTGGTCACTAGGTACCTCAGTCCAAGTGCGGCATTTAGATTTTCAACCTAAGAAATGGGTCACGGGCTGGATCCCGTCCAAGAGGTGGGTGCCTCAAGGGGGGACGCATAGAACAACCAGACCTCGGCCTTCAACCCTTCACGGGTATCTCCTTGCCTTATGGTGATTGGAACACTGGACTTGGAGGATTTTGAAGTTCCCTATTTGTCAACTTCTATGTTTGAAAATGTGAGAACTAGATAACGGGGGGTTTTTTGGATGCCTACCCCTGAAATCCTACCTAGACTAAAATTTTCTTTTGGCACCTCCTGTGGAGGAAAACTTAGTGAGTTTTTATAAAAAATTTAGATGAAACTGTTTTGTGAGGTTGGGGGTGAAAACCAACCTCGTTTGATTAAAAGTGGGAGTGGATAGTCTTATCAAGAAAAGATGGGGTGTTTTTAGAATCCCTTTGGAGGAAACCTACTTAGACCTCCATGTTTCGAGGATAGGCTATGTGAGTGAAAAAGTGACTTTTGTTTGTGAGTGAAAGTGTACCAAATTTTAGTTATTTAGATGTCACCTTGCTGCATGTGGACATCGCTTGGTCCTTACAAGAGTGTGATTACCTATTTAGCTGGATGTCATTGGTACAACCTTGAGGAATTTTAAAGGCCCTAGGAAACTAGCATGTGGACATGTGGTCCATTACTATCCTTTAACTCTCTATGTGTGAGTTAATCTAGAAAAAGCATGAAACTATCCTAGATTGAACATGTGGGCATGTGTGGGCCTGTTACAAAAATTTAAACTCTCCTAGTTTTTTTATCTAAGAAAGCAGAAATTCAAACACTATTCTAGCTTTGTTGACATGTGGGCATGTATGGGCCCGTTACAAGAATGTGTTCGAAAAAATGAAGCTAAGAGGGGTCCCGAAAGGGCCATTGTCCTCACCTAAAAGTTTTGAAATTTTGTTAAGGGAGATGAAACCATTTTCGCAATCCTTTTCTGGTTCTCAAGATCGCTTGATGGCGCAAGAGAAGAGCATACTCAAGATTGTTACTTCAATTTCTAGTCCCAAATGTGAATTAGATGTGATTAAGTATGATTGTTCAACTTAGATTATAAATCAAAGCAAGCCATCCACATGGCAAAAAGCAAATAAGGGAAAATGATTTTTATCCACCTAAGTGCCTATGTTTGTTTGACTATCCCCTTTATAAGTTGAGGGGTCTAAGTGGTGCAGTATTTAGAGCATGCATATCATCATTCTTAAGAAGGAAAATGATTTTCCCCACATCCAAGACATTATAATGTGAATTTTAGTTTAGGTGCGCGGCCTCTAGTGTGGACAGAGGTGCGTATAGCACCTGCGCGTTGACAGAACTGAGAGATAAAGCCCATGTGTGCAGGGAGAAACTGTTGCACAAGCGCATGCACACACGATGTGCACCTATGGGGTGGAATGACCACGCGCCTGTGGAAAATGTCCGAGAAGAGAAATTCAGATGGATTTTTATCACTCCTCTTGTGAATTGACTGGTTAGCAGGTCGGCAGAGGCCGGTTTGTGAACCTGCAGGTTAATGAAATCAAAAGGAAAGCAAAATGAACCCAAATGAGGGAGGAATTGATACCTTCTCCCCAGTATGGTCGCCAATCTGTTTGCACCCAATTCGTCACTAGGTGAGCAAATAAAAGGTGCTTACATGCCCAGTTGGGTCTTGCTAGGCATGACAACTGTAGAGGAAAGAGTGAGAAAAAGAACAACTAAACTATAAACAAGAATTAAATAAAAACAAACTAAAACTATAAGCATGTGAAAAAAAGAAATAACAAACACAATGGACCAATATCACCAATGTTTTGAGCTGGTCTATTGATGAAATCCAAAGCACACAATGAAGAAAGGGAACTGTGGTTCCTTCTTCCTCCAAAGGAAGGCTCTTGAGGCGCTCACAAACTTTCTCTCCTTACAATGAGAAAATGAGAATGATGGTGAAAGAACTCCAAGCACATTCACTCAATGGATAGGTGAATGGCTCAATGAAATGTTGCCAATGTGTTATTTTCAACGAGTGAGTCCTTAACAATCTTAGCAGCATAACAATACATGAAATTCCTTGAGAAAATGATGGTTCTTCATGGCTTTTTATAGCATGGCAGGGGGTGATTAAGTAACTCCTTTGAGGTGTGAAAAGGTGCTCTTTAGGGCTCAATTAGGTCTTTGACCAGCCTACCATGTGGATTCAGCTCAGATTTGATGTCAAATCGTCTTGGGAGCTGATCCATTAGTGGTTTGGAGGCTGACCAATTTCAATAAATGCGTCGTTTAGCAGGTGCGCAGGTTTTTCGCCCAACAGCGGCACACCGTGCATGCATGCGCGTATTGTACGTTGCTATTACGCGCATATGTGTGCGCACCCAGATTCTGTAAAGCACCCTTCAATTTTTGGTTACTTTGTATAGTTTTTGACCCTTTTGCCATGTTGTGGAATTAATCCTGTGCCATGAATGACTTCATTCCTGTTTTGATGATGCGGAGTTCTTGTCGCCATGTGCGGACGAAATTTCAGTGATAACACATGCCACTATCGACAATAGAGATAGCGTATCAAGATGTTCTTGACTCTTCTACCGATCCCGATCCTATTATATCGTAGAAGGATGAGGAGGATTATGTTCTTAATCCCTTGTGAGCCACTTCATCGTCTTTCTCAAATGAATGCCTCAATGAGACTTTTCCCTCGGATGAAGCTATCATCGAGGCCATTAATGGTTCTGAAAAACCTTGGGATGACATGCATCATCACTCTTATTTCCTCCCAGAACTTGCTAGAATCGAACAAGATGAATTTCGATCTACTTTGAGTGAGATGGTCGGTCACTCCATAGTTTTGTTTGATACGCACAACATTTATGCCAAAGGAAATATGGTGATTATCTCCCCTACCATCGCGATCGATATCTCTCATACCCCTGGAAAGATTGAAAATGTACACATTGGTGTGAATTGTTCGTCAGAGGAAATCTTGATCTACATCGAACTCTTCAAGGACTTTCGAGATGTATTCGCTTGGTCATATGAAGAGATGCTAGGAATTGACCCTCGAATTTTTGAACATGAGATTAAAATTTACCTAGATGCTAAGCCTATTCGACAACATCTTAGAGTTTTCAATCCCTGGAAGACCCCTGCTATTAAGGCAGATGTAGATAAACTACTTAATGCTAGCTTCATATACCAGGTTCCCTTGACTGAATGGGTATCCAATCTTGTTCCTATAAATAAGAAGCAAGGAACCATCTATGTATGCATGGATTTTCATGACCTGAACAAAGCTTGTTCTAAGGATAACTTCTCGACACCTTTCATCAATTATATCCTCAACAAGTGTGCGGGAAGAATTTTTTTTTCTTTCATGGATGAATTTTCAGGGTATAACCAAATTCAAATTAAACCCGAGGATCAACATAAGACAACATTTATTTGTACTTCGGGTACTTTCGCATACCAGAAGATTCCTTTCATCCTTAAAAACGTCGGAGAAACATTCCAATGTGATATGAACTTTGCATTCCATGATATTAAAAATATAATCGAATCTTATCTTGATGATCTTGCTGCTCACTCTTGTAAGAGAGTGGATCACCCTAAGAACCTTCAACTAGTTTTTGAAAGATGTCGTCATTATTGAATCTGGTTGAACCCTCATAAATGCATATTTTGCGTTAGGTCTGGACATCTACTAGGATTTTTAGTCTCTGAGACTGGGATCATGGTAGATCCATTAAAGGTTGAGGAAATACTTCGATTGCCTCCCCCATGCACTTCTCGAAAAATTCAAGGTTTACAAGGGAAAGCTAAATTTTTACATCAAGTTATAGTAAACTATGCCGATATTACTAAGGGTTTCATGTGTCTTTTGAAGAAGGACACCCATTTTATCTGGGATGAGTGAGCCCAATAGTCCTTTGATGCTTTGAATAAAGCCTCAATATCGATGCCTCTGCTGAAGTCTCCTGAATACAGTAGAGATTACTTTCTTTATGTCATCGTGTCTAAAGAGATGATTGGTTTGGTATTGGTTCATGAGGATGATGAGCTCCGTGAGCATGTCATCTACTATATTAGTTAAAACTTAGTTGGTCTTGAGCTCAAATACTCTCACGTTGAAAATCTATCTTTGGATTCCATTCATGTAGTCCAACGATTACACCATTATATATTTCTTTGCAAAACTACTGTGGTTTCTGATGTCAATCCATTTCAATACGTCCTTACCAGGCGTATCATATGTGTTGGTCACTATAATTGCTTAATTGATTTAAACAATCAAGTGATACATAAATTATCAACCCAGGGAAGTATTTTATTTCAAAGATAACCACGCACTATATATGCTCAATTCCAAAAGCAACTTAGTGTTGTAGTAAAAAAACTTATACTAATTATACTTTCTTGAATGAACTGAAGATCTGAATTAAATCACAGGAAAGTAACTTCCCTATTGCAATTCCTTAAAGATCAATCTAAGAATCCTGGATTACATTAAAATAACACTTGCAATGGGAAAGAACAACTATTCTGCAATCAGAGAACAAGACCCTTACTCTCAAACAGAGACTTCAATACTAACACTCTTTCATGAAAACAGTAATGCAGAGAACAATTAACTCTATCTAACAGAGAACAAATCCACCTAGTTCCTTCCTTTCTAAGCAGGAGCCTTGAGCCTTATTTATGTTTTAGCACACTTGTGAGGTTGAGGTTTACAGAGAACAGGGCAGTCTGATTCCTTCCTCTCTGAGCAGGGATCCCTAACCCAGTTTCTGGCTAGCACCAATGGAAGTATACAGAGAACAGGATGTTTTGGTTCTTTTCTTTCTGAGCAGGGACCCTTAACCCAATCCCTGGCTAACACACTTGCAGAGGTAAATGAAATATACAGAAGACAAGGTGTTGTGATTCCTTCCTGTCTGAGCAGGAGCCCTTTAACCAAATCTCTGGCTAGCACACTTGCAACAGTAAACGAAATCTACAGAAGACAAGGTGTTTTGATTCCTTCCTGTCTGAGTAGGAACCTTCAACCAAACCTCTGGATAGCACACTGGTAGAAGTAAATGAAATCTACATAGGGTAGGATATTCCGATTCCTTCCTGTTTGAGTAGGAACCTTTAACCAAACCTCTAGCTAGAATGCTGACGAAAGTAAATGAAATCTACAGAGGGTAGGATATTCCGATTCCTTCCTGTCTGAGTAGGAACCTTTAACCAAATATCTACTAGCCTTATAAAATCATCACACAAGATTGTTGATAAAAATAATTACAAATTCAATAAACTAAGACAGAGTCAGTAGTGTTTCAGCAAAGCAGAATCCATTAAAAACAGTGTTTCAGCAAACGACAGTTAAACAAAGCATGAACATAAATTATACTAACACACTTCTAACTAATGGGTGAATCTTGTGAAGAAGGTGGGCCCTCCCTTCTCACAAGATTCCCCTGAATGAAAAGCTAGAGAAGGATACTCAAAGTAGTCTTATATTCATCTGTCGAAATATCACATTACAAATTGGAAGAATAGAATACGTCCCGCTTCTCTAGAGTTTCTTCAATACATAAAACTTCCATCTCTCGAATGGTGATTTCCTCTGATTTAAAGAGGAAATCCCTTCGATGCAATAATTACAATGCATATCTGAGCCTTATCCTAAATCGGATATTCTTTCTAAACCAGCATAGGATGTCCTAGTCTCACGTAACCGAATGATATGATAGTTCAGCATCTACGACTCTGGTCTGTGTATTGGCTCTGTGTTTCAGCATCTACGTCCTCAAACTATAAGGCAGCTCTGTGTTTTAGCATCTGTGACCTCGGACTGTATAGCAGCTCCGTGTTTCAGCATCCGTTCTGTGTTTCAGCAACAACGACCTTGGACAGTTCTATGTTTCAACATCAGTTCTGTGTTTCAGCAACAGCGACCTTGGACAGTTATGTGTTTCAGCAATAGGCCTCAAATGCTAATCTGCAGTTTTGGACACTTATGCATTTCTAATCAATGGTTAAGTATGAGAGTGATGTAAAATATTATGCAAAACAGATTAAACGTATAGTAATGAGAAGGGACATTGTATACCTTTGAGATGATCAGATAAAGTGATAGTATGAGTCTAAATGTAGGTGATCAAGAGTATAATGGTGGCAAAAATTATAGGAAAAGAGGTACATTGTGTGGTCCTAACATCCCCCCCAACTCAAGGTGTTGCATGTCCTTAGGCAACTCACTCTAAATCAGAGTCTGGATACCTACTCTGATCATGTGAGTTACTCAAGCTGTAACTCTGGGAGGTACTGTCTGTCGGTGTTCTGAACCCTTGCACCTGCTGCAATCTTTGCCATGTTGTTGTTTCTGCCTTCTTAGGCAGCTTATAATTGATTTGATATATTTCTATTGGCAACCAGAGAATGGGAAAATAAAACCGGTACCCTATCCAATTTTCAGCACAATGTCTAACACACTGGATATAGTTGGGTACCCTGGAAATTGCTACTTCTAAGTTGACAGGACCAAAATGATTGTGTTGTTGTCTCTTCTCTGTGGATTGCTGCCAAAACAGGTTATTGGCATGGATGGTAGGAACCTCTATAGATATGATGATGCGTTCACAATCCTGAACCACTTCTGATTGTAGCTGCTAAACATGTTCAGTCACCCCTAGTTGCTTTAAGAACTCATAATACTGTGAGATGAAGGTAGCTGCCCTTTGTGGTTCTAGTCTAATCCAGAGCAAGCGATTATCTTCATTGTTCTTGGCAGCCAAAAAGTCACCTTGCCAAATGATTTGATTGAGGAGAAAGGAAGTAAATGCTTGAAGTTGAACATCCACAACAAGAGGGTTTATGTTCAACAACCTGTTTTCTGGAATAGCCTCATTATGGAAGTATGCTTCACAGAGGAGGTGTTGATCCCTGGTAGAGGCAGCTACAAAAGTTTTGATAAAATCTTCTGATTGAATGACTTCATGGGGTTTACCTTCTATAATAGACTTAATCTGAAACCATATGAGTCTCTCCATCAGGAATAAGGAGTAATTGCAAGATGGATTCCTTGTGGCTAGTAGCTTCTGCATCAAATCAAATGCCAGGACCAATCTGTCTTTCAAGTCTTTGTTTTTCTTCTTAAGCTCACGAACTACCGGGCATGCCTGGTCCAATGATTCCCAATTTGAGAAAGTTTGATTTATCCAGATCTGTTTTTGCACTTGCAGGTTTTTGGCCTATGTTTCAGCATACTCCTTCTTCGATTTCTGTATTTTTGCATGCTCATCCCATAGCTTAGTCTTTGTTTCAGCGTGGGAAGTAGTGGGATGAGGCAAGGTTTGAGTAGATTGTTCCCTGGAAGTGGAGATATTGGTCTGGTTAGGAGGTGTAATTTCCTCCATGGGCATTGTTTGCACAGCCTTATTGACAACAATAGGGGCTTCTTTTGTTGCAATGCAAGACTCAGTCTTAATCTTGAGAGGGCCTGTTGGTTCTTGTGTTGCAGCAGGTTCAGTCTTGGGCTTGAGAGGGCTTGCTGGTTCTTGTGTTGCAGCAGGTTCAGTCTTGAGCTTGCTAGAGCCTGCTGGTTCTTGTGTTGCAGCAGGTTCTTCCTTGACAAAAGGTGAAGGAGTAGGGGTTGCCCCTGGCACTAGGACTTGAATCACCTTATAGCTTGCCTGATGGTAAATATCGCCACATTGGCAACACATGTATCCTTTACATACGCTCTCTGTGGTCTCTTCTATCAAGTTTGTTGTTTGGGCTAAGGTGTACAGACTTAGTTCTTTTTCATATGCTTCCCTTGCCCTGACTAATTCTTGTTGATATGCTTCCAATTGAGACTTTAAAATTTTGTTTTCTTCCAAGACATCGGCCATTGTTTGTTTGGATTTAGAGGTGACTAGTTCTTGTGTGGCAGTCACAGCCTCATGAGATGATGCTTGTGGAGCAGCTACAGGAATGGCAACTGATGTTTTTGTTTCAGCCTCCTGGTGTAAGGAGAGTAGTGTTTAAACACCCTCAACCTCTGATTCCTGAATCTCAATGTCAATATCAGTGGCTGGTTCTTGTGTTTCAGCCAATGGGTGTTGTGTTGCAGCATTCAGGGTCTCAATTTCCTCAATTTCAAAATCAGTGGCTGGTTCTTGTGTTTCAGCCACTGGATGTTGTGTTGCAGCATTCGGGGTCTCAATTTCCTCAATTTCAACATCAGTGGTTGGTTCTTGTGTTGCAGCCACTGGATGGGTAGCTGGTTGTGTTTCAGCTGCTTCAAAAACAAATGATGTCTGGGATTCTACTTCCTGTAACTCAATATCGGTGGTTGGTTCTTGTGTTGCAGCCACCGAGGTTGGAATAGGCAAAGATCATGGGGTTTGGGATGTTGAAGATGTATGGGGTATAAGTCGAATTGGTGGGGTGTCTAGGGTAGTGATCATAAAAGGTGGCCTCATTGAGGCTCTTGTCCACTTTTTGCGCAAGAAAGGTGGAAAGGGGGCAATCTGTTTTCATTTTCGTGGAAGTCTTTCCTGAATGGTAGGGCAGGGGACATTTTCTGGTTCAGAGTCATCACTGAGAATATGAAGGGCGGGGGTGGATGACTCTGGTAGGGTATGTGGTGGATTAGGTGGGGTAGGGGAAATGACTAGACTGGTTGGTTCTGTGGGAGGGATATTGGGTACTTCGGGGATGTCTGGGGGGTTTTGCTACTGCTTCTCCTGGGGAATTTCAACAACTGGTTGAGGGTTTATGGGCGGGTTATTTAGTGGATGGTTTTGTTGTTCAAAACCCCTGTTGATGAGTAATTGAGAAATACGGTGGTGGGTAAGTGACTGGGTTGGATCTTTTTCCTTTCGATAGTAATGTGCCATATTCTTTAAACAACCCAGCAAATAATAGGGAAGATTGACCCATCTGTTATGCCTTAAATTAGAAAGTAGGAGAAAGTCATGCTGATACACTACCTGATATCGACCTTCGTAGGTTAGGTAATGCTTCATAAATCTGGCGACTTCCGACCATGGTGGTGGCAATGAGTTGAGCTGAACACCCCTTCCTTTCAGTACAATGCATTCCTCGGGCAGGAAGAAGTTCTTCTGAGCAGTCCCAATGATATGTTTTCTGCTAAACATACATTTTCCATTCATGGGGAGGCTTGAGACCTCTGTTATGCCTTCCTCTGTTACTGGTATTCGCACCCCTTCAACGACAGAGTGGTCCTCCTGGAGATTCCGGGCGAACTGTAGGACTTGTTGTTCGTTATATCCTTGAAGTCTGTGGAAGTAATTGAGCCACCCTGCCTGCTGGAAGATTTCATATGCTGCTGGGTAGTGTTCCAGCAGCACTGTAGTGGCGGGCTCATTTCGTATGATATATCCTCCCATGGCTACCGGCTTGGTAAGATACAATGTCGAGAGTTTGTGTATCATCTTCTGCAGAGTGAGTTTTCCGAGCGACGTTATGCAAGAATAGTGGTTAAATGTGTGAAAGGGTGGTGGATTAAGGATGACGGCGGTGAAATCGGGTGTAATGATGGTATCATGGATTTGATGTGTACTTCCCCTCCTGTCAAGCGCGGTTAGTACTAATTGTACTTGAATGGTCATAATGACGCAGAATCTTTCTCATTAACTATAGCCTAACTGAATTACATAAAATTTACATACCTCGCCTTACCATTTGATTCGTTCAGCCAACCAGATATCATGTCTGTCCGTGGTGGTCCTGTTGTGGCGGCGACTTTTGATTGTGTTGAGGGTTTGCTGTTTAGAAGGTTGAACTATAATCTGAGGGCGTAAAAGCTTGCTAACGAACGATGGTGAAAGACGGGTGTTTCAGCAACAGAGAAGAACGAAACAATTGTTGTAGATGAAGAACTGCTGATGACTGGTGTTTCAGTATCAGAAGAAAGTCAAAAAGTGATGAACGGTGGTGTCTCAGCATCGGGAAGAAGTCGAACATGCTGAACAGTGGTGTTTCAGCATCATGAAAAAAAAAGTCAAACGTGCTGAACAGTGGTGTTTTAGCATCATGAATGAAGAATAGTCAAACGTGCTGAACAGTGGTGTTTCAGCATCATGAAAAAAAATGATGAAGGGTTGCTGACAATGGTGTTTCAACAACGGAAAAAGAAAAGGCGAAACAATTGCTGGATGGAGTTGTTTCGTTAATGATGGAGGGTGAGGAAATGGTGGACTGTAGTGTTCTAGGAGTGGGAAAAAAAGTGTTGAACAGTGGTGTTTCAGCATCGGGGGAAAAGGTCAACAGTGTTGAGCAATGGTGTTGCAGCATCGGAAGGGGAAAGGCGAAACAATTCCTGGACGGAGTTGTTTCGTCAATGAAGGATGATGAGGAAGTAAAAAGGTTGTCGAGTCATTGTGGGGGAAAGAAAGTGTGAGTTTGGTGTTTCAGTAATGGAGAAGAAGGGTGGATTTCTAACAGTGGTGTTCCGGCAACAGAGAAAAGTAGAAAGTGGAGAATGGTGGTTGTTCGGCCTCAGAAGAAAGTCAAGAGGGTTGACCAGTGGTGTTTCAGCAGCATGAAGGTCATCAGTGCTGAATAGCTATGTTTCAGCATCGTGAAAAGTTAACAGTGTTGAACAACGGTGTTTCAGCATCGTGAAGGCTCGTCTCTTTGAAGTGGAATCGTCCTTTTCCGGTGGCTGTGCTTCGATCGGGAATCTGCAAAAATAGTTGTAGCATGGTATTTCTTGACAGGGATTATTAGAAAATGAAATCTAATCTAATCTAATCTAACACTAAAGAAAATCAATCTTGAAATAATTAATTGTTATTAGGGGTAGAAACCCCCTCAACGAAGAGAAGATGAGCGTCTTCCATGCATGTGGCTTTAAAATCTTCTTTAGAAATAGGTTGCTGGTACAGACGGAGTCGATGACCATTTACAAGTAACGGAGTTCTGGAGTCATCGATTGTGAGGAGCCTTACTGTTCCATTAGGGAAAATTGTGTCTACTTCGTAAGGTCCCAACCATCTTGTACGTAGTTTCCCTTGAAATTCTTTGAACTGGGAATCATACAGTAGAGCCCAATTACCTTTTTGGAACTACTTGTTCTTGATATTTTTGTCATGCCATTGTGATCTTTGTTGTTGAATTATGGTTGTTTACTGAATGGAATCTAGTCTTTTCTCCTCTAGTTCATTAAGCTGCTGCAACCTGGCTGTCTATGCATCAGTTAGATCAAGGTTGGCAGCTAAAGAAGTCCTTAAGGTTTTTATCTCAAATTCCACAGGAAAGACAACACTCTTTCCATAGACCAATTCATAGGGAGAAAATCCTGTAGTATTTCTCCAGGTAGTTATGTAGGCCCATAGTGC
>ML803322.1:7526-37916 GCA_009831015.1 Picea engelmannii | reverse complement strand
CCACCTATAGGGTTAGTGTCTTTGGGGTCTTTCATGCATTCTTTTTATCTAAAGAAAAGAAATCACAAGTGCTTTTGAAATCTATAGCTATCTTCCCCGGCAACGACGCCAAAATGTTGGTCACTATAATTTCTTAATTGATTTAAACAATCAAGTGATACATAAATCATCAACCCATGGAAGTCTTTTATTTGAAAGATAACCAGGCACTATATATGCTCAATTCCAAAAGAAACTTAGTGTTGTAGTAAATAAACTTATACTAATTATACTTGCTTGAATGAACTGAAGCTCTGAATTAAATCACAGGAAAGTAACTTCCCTATTGCAATTCCTTAAAGATCAATCTAAGAATCCTGGATTACATTAAAATAACACTTGCAATGGGAAAGAACAACTATTCTGCAATCAGAGAACAGGACCCTTACTCTCAAACAGAGACTTCAATACTAACACTCTTTCATGAAAACAGTAATGCAAAGAACAATTAACTCTATCTAACAGAGAACAAAGCCACCTAGTTCCTTCCTTTCTAAGCAGGAGCCTTGAGCCTTATTTCTATTTTAGCACACTTGTGAGGTTGAGGTTTACAGAGAACAGGGCAGTCTGATTCCTTCCTCTCTGAGCAGGGATCCCTAACCTAGTTTCTGGCTAGCACCAATGGAAGTCTATAGAGAATAGGATGTTTTGGTTCTTTCCTTTCTGAGCAGGAACCCTTAACCCAATCCCTGGCTAACACACTTGCAGAGGAAAATGAAATCTACAGAAGACAAGGTGTTGTGATTCCTTCCTGTCTGAGCAGGAGCCCTTTAATCAAATCTCTGGCTAGCACACTTGCAGCAGTAAACGAAATCTACAGAAGACAAGGTTTTTTGATTCCTTCCTGTCTGAGCAGGAACCTTCAACCAAACCTCTGGATAGCACACTGGTAGAAGTAAATGAAATCTACAGAGGGTAGGATATTCCGATTCCTTCCTGTCTGAGTAGGAACCTTTAACCAAACCTCTGGCTAGCATGCTGACGAAAGTAAATGAAATCTACAGAGGGTAGGATATTCCAATTCCTTCATGTCTGAGTAGGAACCTTTAACCAAATCTCTGCTAGCCTTATAAAATCATCACACAAGATTGCTGATAAAAAGAATTACAAATTCAATAAACTAAGACAGAGTCAGTAGTGTTTCAGCAAAGCGGAATCCATTAAAAACAGTGTTTCAGCAAACGACAGTTAAACAAAGCATGAACATAAATTATACTAACACACTTATAACTAATGGGTGAATCTTGTGAAGAAGGTGGGCCCTCCCTTCTCACAAGATTCCCCTGAATGAAAAGCTAGAGAAGGATACTCAAAGCAGTCTTATATTCATCTGTCGAAATATCACATTACAAATTGGAAGAATAGAATACGTCCCGCTTCTCTGGAGTTTCTTCAATACATAAAACTTTTATCTCTCGAATGGTGATTTCCTCTGATTTAAAGAGGAAATCCCTTCGATGCAATAATTACAATGCATATCTGAGCCTTATCCTAAATCGGATCTTCTTTCTAAACCAGCATAGGATGTCCTAGTCTCACGTAACCAAATGCTATTACAGGAGATGAATGAGGTATTGTTGTTACGGCTGGTGTAATAGCTTCTTCCATTGTTGCGGATGTTGTTTCAGCAATGTAATTTGCGGGCTGTTTTAGTCACGTGAATTGCGCTCTGACTGTGTTGACCACTGACTGTGACGACTTCCTTTGTGTTTCAACATCGTCAGTTCTAGCGGTTTCCTCTGTGTTTCAGCACCTTCAACTCTGGACTGTGTAACAGCTTCGTGTTTCAGCATCTGCAACTCTGGTCTATGTAGTGGCTCTGTGTTTCAGCATCTGCATCCTCAAACTATAAGGAAGCTCCGTGTTTCAGCATCTGTGACCTCGGACTGTATAGCAGCTCCGTGTTTCAGCATCAGTTCTGTGTTTCAACAACAACGACCTTGGACAGTTCTATGTTTCAGCATCAGTTCTGTGTTTCGGCAACAACGACCTTGGACAGTTCTGTGTTTCAGCAATAGGCCTCAAATGCTAATCTGTAGTTTTGGAAACTTATGCATTTCTAATCAATGGTTAAGTACGAGGGTGATGTAAAATATTATGCAAAACAGATTAAACGTATAGTAATGAGAAGGGATGTTGTATACCTTTGAGATGATCAGATAAAGTGATAGTATGAGTCTAAATGTAGGTGATCAAGAGTATAATGGTGACAAAAAGTATAGGAAAAAAGGTACATTGTGTGGTCCTAACAATATGGGGGAAATACAATACATGTATTGTCATTTTACAATAATTCAATCTCGATTTCGCTTCTATGAATTCTAAGAAATCACTAGTATTTGCAGAGTGAATATCTGACTTCCCACGATTGGATGAGGATGTTATTCATGTTGATTCATTTGCAGATGAACACATTTTCCTTGTCTCATCATCTGAACCCTGGTATGGAGACATTGTTCTCTATATTCAAACTTTGAATATCCCTCAGCATCTCTTACAAGATGATTGAAGACATATATGATACCAGCTAAGAATTACCTTATCGTTGATGACACTTTGTATAATCGAGGAATGGACAATATCTTGCATTGTTTTTTAACTCACGAAGAAGCCAAGTCCATTCTAAATGATTTCCATAATGGGGCTTGTGGTGGTCATTTGTCTGGGCTTGTGACAACACAAAACATTTTACGAGCCAATTAGTTTTTTCTGTATATCTTTAAATAATATGTTGAAGTATTCCATAAGTGTCACCCTTTCTAGGTGTTCACTCGAAAAATGCACTCGCATCTAGCCCCTCTCCATCCATTCATTACTGTCAGTCCCTTCACCAAGTGGGGGGTGGAATTTGTGGATTGAAAACCAACTTCGGTTGGGGGGAATCAACACATTATCGTGGTCGTAGACTACTTTACTAAGTGGGTTGAGGACATTCCTACAGTTAAATCCGATGGGAATACTGTCACCTTCTTCATATTCGATCAAATTATTGCTAGGTTTGAATCCTGAGTTAGATTGTCATTGATCATGGTAGTCACTTTGAAAATGAAATGATCGAAGAGATAGAATCCAAGATGAGGTTTAAGAATGTTAATTATTCCCCTTACTACCCCTAGGAAAATGGACAAGTAGTGGCCGTAAACAAGTTTCTCAAGACGATTTTGTAGAAAACTGTCAGCCAGAGAAAATCTGACTGGCATATCATGCTATATCCCTCACTTTGGGCATACCGAACCTTGGTCAAGAATTCCACCAATTTTTGTCCTTTTAAGTTAGTACATGGTGTGGAGTTGATATTACCTATTGAATGTGAAATCCCTTCTCTTAGATTGGCAGTTTCACTCCTACCTGACACTTTCAATCTTGAGCGACGCCTCATGCACCTAGAGAGCCTTGATGAGCAGTGCCGAGACACCTCTACAATGATCAAAGTGAATAAAAGACATGTCAAATTCCAATATGATAAGTCTGTTTGTCCTTGGGTGTACGCTGAGGGTGACTTGTTCCTTTTATATGATCAATCCAAATAACCACTGGGGGAAGGCAAGTTCAAACCCATGTGGCATGGCCCCTATATCGTGTGACATGTCTTAGAAAAAAGAGCCTATGAATTAGAATATTATGAAGGGAACATGTTGGATGAGCCCAGGAATGGGCTCTACCTGAAAATATATTATTCTTGAGCCCCTACATTGAGCGTAACTCTTTGTATACTAATGAAATGTAGTGTATATATATTTTCCCTTTATTTTTTTTATCTTCAGCTTGCTTATTTAGTTTTCCCTTGGTTGGAAGATCTCAATGGATTCTTCGGTCTACTTAGGATTCGCAGAATGAGCCAGTCATCATACACAGAACTTGGCTTCTGTCGCTTGGGTTTTTGACTCACCCGAGGGTCTACTGGTGTCTTCAGGTGGCGTATGCCTAGGGCCATCCCCGAATATTGTGACCGAATATAGCATCATTATAGAACTTTTGCACGATGCCATTTCACATGGTATTCTCTCTTTGGAGGTTCAACTAGATTCCCAGTTAGTGGTATGTCAGTTGAATGACAATTACTGTGTGTGTGACCCTACGTTACTCTGACGATGCCTATGGGTACGCCTTTTAGAACGACAATTTGATTTTATTACTTATCATCACATACCTAGGAGTTCTAATTATGTATTTGATGCATATGCTAATTTCATTTTAGATTGGCATTTGTCACATAACTAAAGAAAATAAATAATTCTCATCAATGTACACATTGTAACATAAGTAAAGCTGAAGAACCATGTTTTTATATATATTTCAAAAAATATGATGTTTATAGTACAAAATTGGGGCTAACTCCCTCAATACACATATACAACTGATAATACAAAGTCATGACATCTATTCCTATGGCACCAGATGATTGTCATGATAGAAAACTAGGGTGTTTGCGAGATGTCGAAAGAGTGGCACCCAAGCTCTAGGCACGCCAACCACCTGTCGCTGCAAGGCTTCCATCAGATCCTCTACTCGAACCATTGGAATCCTTTGTGTCAAACGAGAAATGTTTCCCAGGATGTTTTGAAGGATGCTCTCTACTTATCCTCCCGCCGCCTCATCTCCCTGGTGCCTCCGACGATGTCGTGGAATCACGTCTGACCGTTGTGGACCTACATCTGCGTCACATACGTGTCTAGTTAGTACTTAAACATCATCCAAAAATATTTTTGTTTTCCTATACAAAAATACAAAAAAATGGAATATTTAAAAAAATTTGACATACCTATGTCCCCGTAGGCGGTCCCTAGTTGATCCAGGTGGATATTGGTGGCCACCCACCTTTTCCAACTAGCTCAAAACAATTTTTTGGCAATTTTGGTAATTTACTATTTTTAGCAGTTTTTCGGGTCCTGAAACTTCTGGAGCCGTTTTGAGGCCCTAAATGACATTTTTGGGAAAACAGGGAGAAATAAGGAAGTTCTTCAATGTTTCTCACACAAAATTTGTAGTCCTCAAATAGATATTTCTAACGAGGTATTGAGCGTGTCAAACAAAGATCGTATGCAAAATTTACGACCCTAGGAAGTTGATGTACTGACTTACCCAAACGGGGCCCACATGACTTTTGGCGCTTCATCTCCTAGGGTTAGGTTTTTGGATGTCTAGGGTTTTTGACATTCCTGTTTATTGGAAAAATGCCTTCGGAGCCTCATTGTAACCATCTTCTTGCGAATGAGCGCAATTGTCACATCTCTTCTCAGAGATAAGTTGCCACCATTCCAGGAAGCTTGTTTTTCACTTCATTTTACAGTTTCAGCTTATTTACTTATTGAATAGAAAACCAGTTTGATTGTATCTCTGCTATTTTGTGTTAAGCACCTATTAATAATTTGTATTCATTTTGTTTTACTCATAGAATCCAGATCATTGGTATCAGAGCAGTCTACTCCTTGTCGTCTTAATGCATGTCCCAAACAAGGTCGGAGTATAAAGAGTTGGGTCTCGAGCTTGTTTCTCTTGAGAAAAAAAATTCTCGCACGCCCAAGCGACCTCTCATGGAAAGAGAAAATAAATATGATGTGATAGGAGATCCTTTCAAAAAATTTCTTGAGGAATCCCTCACGCAACAGAGGAACGAGATGATGGATAGTTTCACGCAAATCCTTCGACGACTACCAACATGTGACGCGTCTTCTTCAAGCGGAGGCACCGCCCCATTCAAGGTACAAATAAGCTTTGATATTCCTATATTGGAAGGTTAGATAGATGCAGATGTTGTAGACAAGTGATTGAATCTACTAGAAGGGTATTTTTTTGTCAATAACTTTTCGAATAGAGAACAAATTACTTTTGCGCTCCTCAAATTCGTTCTGCATGTCAAATATTGGTGGGACAATTTCTGTGAGAAAAAGGAAACAGAGGAACCCTCATTAATTATAGTCCTGACCACCTGGGAATCCTTCAGGGATGCTATTAAGGAACAATACTACCCTGTCATAAGTTATGATGAATTGTATACCAAATGGACCACATTGTGGCAATAAAGAGACCAAGCAGTGCCATATTTCACAAATATCTTCCATACCTTGCGCACCAAGCTAGGTATCAAAGATTTAGAGCGACATGTGGTGCTCAATTATGGCGGTGTTCTTCATAGATACATCCATACCAAAATATAATTTTTGGACATCTCATCCCTGGGCATGGCCTACCGATATGTCATCAAAATCGATCAAAAGCTCAAACAAAAGACGTGGAAATTTGGGCCTGGGAACCCCTCACAAAAAATGCCAGGAAAGGGCAGCCCCAACCCACAAAACAAAGGATAGATAAAATATGGACAGTATCAAGACAACCAGTCCAAGCCGCAAGCAAATAAGGACACTGGAAAGACAAAGAAAGATACCAAGAAGTGGTGCGACTTCCATAAGATCCCTTGGCATAACACTGCTGACTGCCGCTCAAAGTAGTTGTTGGTGGATGAAGTGAAAACCTCTAAATCAGATGCGGGTTCTGACTCTGAATCATAACCAGAAAGGGGAATACAAATCATCGAAACAGAACCCAGTGCCACCATTTCTACCACCAAGCTCCATCCTGGTGAACCAGATGAGCCAATAGAAGGAGAGCACCTCTTCCATTCACAGATGTGGGTAAAAGGTGACCCGCTGCACTTCATCGTTTATAGTAGTAGCTAGAAGAACCTCATCTCAGCATAGGTCATCAAGTGGTTGGCCCTGATGAGAATGCCACACCCACAATCCTACACCATTGGATGGCTCTACAAAGGAAGCAATCTTCGCATCAACCAATAGTGTCAACGGTCGTACGACATCAATTCCTTCAAAGATGAGGCATTGTGTGATGTTTCTACTCTCAAAGTTTGTGATGTTCTTTTGGGTCAACCTTATTTATGGAAACGTCATGCTATATATGAGTCTAGGCCTCATAGTGTTATTATTACTTTGAATAAGAAATTTTACAGGATACCCGAGGTAGTCCCACCTAGTGTTATTTCCTTGATCTCTGCTAAGCAATGCAAGAAGGTCATCTCTCAGATGAGGAAGTTTGTCTTCTTCGTGATTCTCTCTCAGAATGAGCGAAAGATCACAGCCACATCTAGGGTCTCTACAACCGACCTCTCTACATAGCAGAAGCAAGTAGATAAGGTCATGGAAGAATACTCATATATCTTCTCCTCACCTACCAGGGTACCTCTACACTGCCAGGTCAAGCACCCCATCGATCTGATCCCTGACGCACCACTGCCTAATGGGAGAGTCTATCACCGCTCTCTATTAGAGAATGAGGAGATCAAGCGACATATCCAAGAACTGTTGCACAAGGGGCACATCCCTCCCAGCTCATCACCTTGTGGGAGCCCAATCATGCTGGTACAAAAGAAAGATGGAACATGGTGACTCTGCATTAATTACCAGGATCTGAATAGAATCACAGTCAGAAACCAATACCTGATTCCCCGAATCGATGACCTCCTTGATCAACTCAGGGGGGCCAAATACTTTAGTGATCTGAATTCTGGCTACCACCATTTCCCGATAGAACAGACAGATGTATGGAAGATCGCCTTCAATTCAAAGGAAGGCCTTTTTGAATGGTTGGTCATGCCCTTTGGTTTGAAAATTTCTCCATCCACTTTCATGAGGATGATGGACGATATCCTGTGACCATTCACCAATAATTTTGTAGTGGTGTATCTGGATGACATTCTCATTTACAACAATACTTGGGTCAAACACTTGGAGCATATTTAGTAGGTTTTGCACACCCTGTGGTAGCACAAGCTATATGCTAACTTGGAAAAATGCTCCTTTGGCATGGACAGGGTCCATTACCTGGGCTACATTGTTGATCAACATGGCGTACATGTGGATCCAACCAAGATCCAATTCATCTGTGACTGGCCAGGCCCAACCACACTCACTAAGATTCAGAGCTTCTTGGACCTTGCCAATTTCTACCACAGGTTCATGTTGGGATTCTTCCATATTGCATGGGCCCTCAACCAAATAACTAGGGGTGGTGGTAAGGAGAAATTTGCATGGGGTCGATCCGAACAACAACCGTTCGATGATTTGAAGCAGTTCTTGTGCTCAACCCCAGTATTTTCACTACCAGACCTACAAGAACCCTTTGAGATCGATATAGATGCTTTAGACTATGTTTTGGGCATCGTTCTCACTCAGCACGACCACCCCGTGGCCTATCAAAGTGAGACACTATCAGATGTTGTCCTTAAGCACCCTAATTACGACAAAGAAACATATTCCATTGTGCAAGCCTGCCGCTAGTGGAGACATTACATTCTTGGGAAGGAGCCAATCATCCACACTAATCATAATCCACTACAATTCATGCAGACACAAGGAAACTTGCACAATGACCTCCATCATAAGTGGTCCATACAATTGCAGCAGTTCCACCTCAACATCAATTAAAAAACAGGAATCACCAACCGCATTGTTGATTTCCTCAGCAGACCGCCAGTTGTGGAATTCACCATGGTGCTAGACTCTTGTAGCCATGAGACCTCTGGATGGCCCCAAATCTATTAGACAGACTCAAACTTCGCCACCAACTACCAAATGTTGGGTGCAAACGCAGTTGTCGATAATTTCCATCTTTAAGATGGGTTGTTGTGTAATTTGGGCCATATTTGTGTTCCATCAAGCGAGAGAGTGAAGATGATCTTGGAATCCCACTACAGTTGGGTGGAAAGACACTTCGACATCGAAAATACAGTAGCGATGCTATAGAAACATTTCTACTAGCCGAAACTTTGACAGGAAGTCAATAAGTATATCAGGTCCTGCACTGCCTGTGCTATTTCCAAAATGACCACTAAGAAACAGGGCTTATACACCCCTCTTCCTACTCCTGACAATCCATGGGAATCCATTTCAATGGACTACATGTTGGGCCTCTCGTCCACCAAGTGGGGAAATGACTGTGTTTTTTAGTTTGTTGATCGCTTTTCTAAGATGACGATTCTGGTTGCTTGCAAGAAGAGAATTACAACAGAGGCCACTGCCAATCTCTTCTTTGAACGAGTCTAGGTACATTTTGGAATCCCAAAAAACATTGTCTCAGATCGGGATGATTGATTTCTTAGCACATTTTGGTCGAGCCTATAGTCACTGCTAGACACCAAGCTCACCAAATCCATGACCTTAAACCCCCAAACAAATGGACAAATCGAGGTCGTAAATCGAATGATTGTGCATATCCTTCGCATGTATAATTCAAAGCACCCTCACACACGGGATGAGAGCCTTCCCTATGCCCAACATATCTACAACCAACCTCTGCATAGCTCAACCAACCACAAAACCTCTCAGGTGGGGTTGGGATTCCAACCATTGGGTCCCATAGATGTTGCACTTCCCCTTTTGGTCACCTTGACCGACTCATCTCCTGCTCCAACTGAAGCTGACAAAGCCACCCGGTTCATTGAGTGGATCCATCACATCCACCAATAGGTTCAGGATATCCTAAAAAAGTCCAATGACAAGTACAAGAAGTGCCATGATCAACATCAGGTGCCACATATGTTTTATGTGGATGACAAAGTTTGGTTGCACTTGCAGAAAGAACGCCTTACAGGACCCCATCGGAAGCTTCACCCACTCCATTATGGGTTGTACACCATCAACAAGGCCGTGGGGGATAATGATTTTGAGCTCAACATTCCTCCTTTCCTTAGCCTGCACCCAATGTTCAATGTGGATCTCCTTCACCCTTATTTCTCACCATTATTAGACACCTCAGAAGTAGTATAACAACTGACACCAATAGATCTCAACCCCAATGTTACGCATTATTTTATTCATCCCTATGACCGTTAATGATGTTAACCTATTTGTTGCCTTCAGAGGGGTTAGTGGCCTGAATTCCTGAAGAAAGAAGAGAGAAGAACTTTGCCTGAGAGAAGAAGTTGTATTTTCCTTTGTAAAAACCCTATTAAAGAGGATTTCCACAGACTACTCTATACACAGGGTGTGAAAATGCTTGATTTCCATAGGTGGCACTATAGCTAGGCTGCAGAGTTTCCGCAGGTTTCTCTATAGCTAGGGTGCGGAGACCATTGTACATGGGAAAAACGAGAATTTTCTCGATTCTTCTAGAAGGAGAAGATTTTATGGTGAGGTGGCCTCCGAACGGTTTGGATCTTACTCACTTTCATGATTTAGTGGGATCATCCTAACCTCCTCAGCTTATCCTCTTCAGCTTATAAAAGGAGAGGAGCTCTCATGGAAAAGGTTAGAAGTTGTTTTGGCTTGAGATTGTTAGCTTGGTTAGAGTGGATATGAGCTTTGATTTGTCAATATAGATTGTGAGTATCTATCAGATCCATGGTCTCAGAATCCTTGGAGAAAGAAGTGTGTGGGAAGCAAGGATATGTTGGAAGGAACCTGACAACATCAAGTTATCTGGTTGTATCTTTCTTCCACATTCTTTAATACAGATATACTTTTCTTTTCTATATGAATTGTATTTGTCCATATTGTATGATTCCTTGATCACGTACATAGTTTCATATCAAATAGAATATGTTATTATCGTCTTCATTGGCTTGTTCTTATTTGCAAATATTTCTCATAAACCTCGTGATGAAGCTTGGATTACATTGGCAAAGTCAGATCTTCGATATTTAAAAGGTATGTTCTAGATCCATTTCTAATTTGATAATTGAAAGCTAAGGAAAGAGTAGTGTTTTGTCATGTTTTTTTCTAGTTTCGTAGTGAATATAGGGGGATTGATTTGTGTCCACACTTAACAATTAGCCTGATAACAAAATTGGTGATTTCGTTGGGAAAACATATTTTTTCCTAGTTTGTATTTATTTCTTTCTTTGATTGCTTGGTTTCTGTTTTTTGAGTCACTGGGAAATCCATATTGACTCTCTGACTATTAAAATTCACTAGAAAACCTTCTTAATTCTTTAATTTTTTCCGTTTTTGTTTGATTTTTGCACCCTGCTTTGAGGAACTGTGTGGCGACTTAGGATTTCTGCACCCTATCTGTTTAGATCATTGTGGAAACTTCGCACCCTACCCATTTCTGGCCTGCGACAATCAAGGATTTTCGCACTGTGCTATTCTTCCAGCCTGCAGAGATTGTGAAAAAAATTGTTTTTTGGTGGTTTTCCCTGCCCAGATCTATGATGTGGTTCTGGGGTGATTTGTTTGGTCTGATTATAGTCTGCTTGACAAAATTTGAATCTTCTTTCATCCATATTTACCTTATTTTTGCTTTGTTTTCTTTTGAAATATTTGATCTCTTTCTTTGAGTGTCTTTCCGTTACAAAGCATTGTTTTTTCTTTAGAATTGTTCAATGAAAGAACTTCTTTTTCTTTTATTGAATAGTTTGTGTTAAAAGAGAAAATTTGTTTTGGTTTCTTTGTTTTATATAGATTTTCTATTTCTTTTAGCCTATCTTTAAAACAAAAATTTTTAATTTTCTTGCTTTGCATTAGTTTGGAGACATCCTTGCATTTGACGTAGCGAAATTACAAGTTTTTTGGCATTTTTTGGTCTCAAATTTTGAAATTGTTTCCCCCTCATGGCTGGGGGGGATTGATGAGTTTAATAAAGTTTTGGGACATTGTGCATCTAGGAATGATAAAAAAATTCTCCTTCTCGTAATATATCTTTCATCGAAGTAGTGAAATCCAGTTGCTATATTTTGTCCTGGGAAGCCCTTCTCACACAAGGATCAAACATGAGGTTGCATTGAGACTGACAGATTTACTCACTCTACTTTGTTGGTCTTGGTGTAGATATTGCATGTATTATGGGGGTCACTTGAAAGGTATACCCACAATGATCAGTGGAAGCCTTTCAAGTTGATTTTGGGCTAGATACCCTACCTTTGCGCATGGATCAGACTGTCAATTGTTTCCCCAGGCATTACTATTGTAATTAGTAACCTTAGTGGCCTATATATTTAGGGTCTTTACACAAGGTGACTGTGGAGGGGAAAGTCTTCACGGTACCTGGAATCAATGTTGGCCAAACTCACTCGGGATCCTTGCAGGGTATACCCACTATTATGTGTGGGAGCTTGCACCAAGGCGTAAGTCCATTAAGCATGTTGTCAACGTAACTTTTCCACCCAATCTATATCATCCCTTTCTTACTTTGATCCCACGACATTGGATTTCATCACCAATTATTGCGTTCAATGTGAGAAGGTTTTTTTTTGATTGCTTGCTTTCTATATTTTTAGCATGTGTTGTTTGTTTTCCCTAGTGGACTCTAGACTAGATCTTTTTTTTAATGGCATCAGTTCCTAAAACGACCAATGAAGGAACCCCTTTTCTAGGGGAAAATTTTGTTTTTCCTTCTTACAGAAACATTGGTCCTCCTCACATCGCTACTTTGAGCCTTCCAGGTCTCACAATTGGATTACCGGTATGGTTGTTTTCCACTCAGGTAATCCTGACTGCAACTAGTGCTTCGGTTGTAAGAACTTCCCCCCAAGAACATCAACCTCATGTTGATCCTTCACCTTCTTCACCAATAAGATCTTATTTTCCTTCTTCACTCACAAGGTATTCTTCCATTTCATCTTCTTCACTGAGTGAAAGCTCTAAAGCTAGTAACTCGGTGGATAAGAAGAAGAAGAAACATAAGAATAAGAAGAAGAAAAATAAACAAGGGTCCAAACTTCCAACCACTGCTAGGCATGTTGGAAAGAAACCAATTATTGTTAATCGTGCCCGGAGTGTTGATGATACCAAGATCATCCAGACAACCTGCAAGCCCAAGTACCCTTGCAGGCTTTGTAAGGGTATCCATCTTCTTAAGGATTTCCCTAGTCTATCCAAGGTTATAGAAGCATGGTCTACACACCCTCACCAACTCATGTTGTCAACCTCTGAACAACATGTTGATGACCTCCTATCAACTAGTCATGATACAGTTGGGAAAAATAAAAGTAGAGTCAAGTTCCCATGTATGATATGTAAAGGGGGTCATCTAACTCACCTTTTCCCTCGTATAGATGAAGCCTCGAAATTCCTGGAAGACATGATTTTCTTAGCCTCAACTTCCAATTTCTTATCGCAAGCTTACTCTCGACCCACTTGTAGTTGATGGAATTATCAATCCAGCCCCTTCGTCGGTCAATCCGGTTAATCATGTACTCAATCTAGTTACGTCCTTAGTCGAACCAGTTGACAAAGTGGTCAATTCAATACCATCCTCGGTCAATCCCACTCTCCCATTAGAGAGTGAAACCCAATCGGTCGATCCTACTCTCGCGCTAGAGAGTAAACCCGATACTGGCCATGTTTTTCTCATTGATATAGAATCTACCATGCCAGGGGGCATTCCTTCATCTCCCGTGGAACCTCCTCCAAGTAATGAGGCCATCCTTTTTAATTGGGGGGATAAATGGACCTTGTCTTCCCTATCACATTCCTTTCTAGATTACAGTACAAGTTTGTGGTTGGGACGTTCCTCAGACGTTGATAGATGAAGGTGTGTCCATTAGTATTTTTTCCTCTATTGCTTGCCAAGATTTGGGTTGTCCTTAGCTTGTGTCAGTTACACATAATCTATTAGCTTTTAACAGAAGAACCAATCAACATTTAGGGACCCTTCCTCGGTTTCCTGTAACTTTGGGTGAGAAAATTGTCTTTATTGACGTTATGGTAGTCCAAGACCCCTTGGATTTCGCTTTACTCCTTAGGCAGGATTATGTCTATGCCATGAAAGATATTGTGTCCACTCTTTTTCGTGTGATATATTTCCATCACGATGGAATAATTGTGACTATTGATCAAATTTCATTCATCGGTCCTTACTGGATGACCTCCCTAAATGGTTCTTATATGTAGACGGTATTGCCCACACCACAAGTTAATTATGTGGTGTTATCTCCCATGCATTCAACTGTTGATGAAGATGAGCCTCTTACTATATGCTCAATATATTATGAATTAGATATGGTAGTTGACATGGTGATCTCTTTGGTAGGGCTATTGGAGCCTAACCTCCTTACCCCTATTGTGACCCTCGACATGTGTTCCTTCTAGAGTGTATTTATTTCATCAAATGAAGATCTCTTGGAGGCCATGACTGAGTTTTGTCCCTTGACACGGTCTCCTTAGAGAGAACAATCCTCTTGGAAGCTGTGATCAAGAAACCAACATGAGCATGATTTTCTGATTTCAAGATCGTTAAAAAATGAAACTAGCCATGAGAATGCTTTTTTGATTTCAAGATCGTTAAAAAATGAAACCAGCCTTGAGCATGATTTCTGATTTCAAGATCGTTAAAAAATGAAACCAGTTGTGAGGATTTTTTTGTGTCTCTTTGGCAACCTCGTTAAAAAAATGAAACAAAGGTTACGAGCATAGTTCATGTTTCTGTGTCAAGCTCATTAAAAAATGAAACAAAGGTCTAGGGATTGAACCTCAATTCTCGAGCATAGTTCTTGTTCCTATGTCAACCTCGTTAAAAAATGAAATAAGTTTTCCCCCTCTCTATTTGAGTCAAGTCCTTCGTCTAGTATTTGAAGCTTCATTTCATCCCCCTTTCCAGTTGGATGAAACGAAGCTTGGGGGGCATTGCTTCTAGACTCTGGACTTCATGTTGAAGTTAAGCCACCACCTTCTTAAGTTGGGGGATAAGTACCAACCGTCTCTGAATAATGTGTTGGGAAGTTCAAGCATAGTTTTCTATGGTTCAAGCTTATGTAAAATTGAAACCACATACCTCAAGCATAGTTTTCTATGGTTCAAGATTGTGTAAAAATGAAACTAGGTCCAAGCATAGTTTTGTTTAATTTTAAGCTTGTGAAAAAATAAAATCTATCCCAAGCATAGTTTTGTTTTGTTTTAAAGCTTACGTAAAAATCAAAAAAATCTCGAGCTTAGTCTTTGTTCTTTCTCATGCTCATAAATACATGAGAATAAGTTACTGATATTAGTCTTTGTTCTTTCTCATGATTGTAAATACGTGAGAATGTAACCGAATATACTTTTATCACTTTTTCGGACTCGTAAAGGTTATACGAAAAATGAACACACTGGAGTTCCATTTAAGCTCTTTTCAGACTCTCTAAACATGAAAATATTGCCGAGTGATCTTGTTCTTTTCATGCTCGTTAAAGTATTAGAAAGCATGTTTGTTGAGGGGTAGTTTATCTCTTTTTCAGTCTCATCAGACTGCTTTACGAAAAAGGACATTTTGGAGTTTTCTTTCTTTGGATTTGTTAAACAAACATCGAAAGACCCATATGGGACCAAACCACTCCTTCTTAGGGTTTGTTAAACATACTCCAAAGGACTCATCCAAAGGATGAGCTTACAGTTCAAGCATATGTTATCCTCCTCAAGCTTGTGTAAAAATAAAGAGGTACTCGCCAGAAATGGCAGGGGAAAATTGGGAAAGAAATGTATTTAAACCTGTATTCTATGGAAGAGTCACCTTTGAACATGACACCCTTTCACTTGCTTTGTGTCTAGGTTGAAAAATCCACTTGTCTCTTGATCATACTCCTTTATAAGATTGCAATTTTGGTTTTTGATCCCTGTTGTTGAGTCAGTGTTTCCAAGATAGTTGTTGTGTCATCAATATGTTCAAAGAGAATTTAAACCCATAAAGATTTCTATTGCGTCATCCATTTCTACAGTCCTTAATCCTTCTATTGCGTTGACCATCCCTGAGCCAGTCCTGAGTCACTAGTTACTCTGATCTACTTAAAATCTTGTTACTCATTTCGTGTCATTGACGAGGGATACATTAAGGCCCTCCTATGACGAGTCTTTTCCTGTTGACTTCAGCTCATTATCCAGGAATTAGACTTAGAAACCAATTGGTACCTTGCAACTTTCATGCCTCAGTGGCAGGTTTCCTCTCTTTCGACAATGGGTTTTAATTATTGACCCTTGATTGGGAGATTCCGCCGAGTGTTTGACTTCGGCTCATTAATTCACATTCGTTGGATTGTATTAGTGTACCTTGGGAGTCATTGACATTAATGGTGATTTCCCTCACACTTGTTAATGGTTCTCATCATTGATTGGTCATCAAGTGGTTTCTACCATGTTCAACTTCAGCACCTGTAATCACACGGCTAGATTCGTACTATAGAGTGGTGGAGATGAAGACCCTGAATCTTTTCTCACAGATTCAGGTTGCGTTGGAGTATATTCAGTTTTTACTGTTGCATAGATCCACATTGTATGTCTCATGGCTATGTTCAAATTTGAGTCTTTAACACATAGATCCACAGTGTATTTTTGGTGGCTATGTTCAGATTTGAGTCATAATGGCTTGGATCCACAATGTATGTTTGGTGGCCATGAACTATATTACTTGACATGGATCATTGCATGTTGGATATTATGCTTTGAGTCACTTGTATTCTGAGTATGGGAATTCCTACCTCAGTGATGATATATTATTTTACTGTACTTCCTTGTTTGTTGGCAGGTTTTTGACTGACATGTTCCTTGTTCCCTACAAACACTCGACAAAGTATTTCAGTTGTCACTCTATTCTAACTTCATACTTTGGGGGGCTCTCTGTTACACATTATTTTCATCATCCCTATGACCATTAATGATGTAAACCTATTTGTTTCCTTCAGAGGGGTCAGTGGCCTGAATTCTTGAAGAAATAAGAGAGAAGAACTTTGCCCAAGAAAATAAGTTGTATTTTCCTTTGTAAACCCTATTAAAGAGGATTTCCATAGGCTACTCCATACATAGGGTGCAAAAATGCCTGATTTTCGTAGGTTGCATTATAGCTAGGCTGCAGATTTTTCACAGGTTTCTCTAGGTCTAGGGTGCGACGACCTTTGTACGTGGGAAAAATGAGCATTTTCTCGATGCTTCTATGGTGAGGTGGCCTCCGAATGATTTGGATCTTACTCGCTTTCATGATTTAGTGGGATCATCCTAACCTCCTCACCTTATCCTATTCATCTTATGAAAGGAGAGAAGCTCTCATGGAAAAGGTTACAAGTTGTTTTGGCTTGAGATTGTTAGCTTGGTTAGAGTGGCTATGAGCTTTTCTTTTTCAAGATAGATTGTGAGTAGCTATCGGATCCATGGTCTCAGAATCCTTGGAGCAATAAGTGTGTGGGAAGTGAGAAAATTTTGGAAGGAACTTGACAACATCAAGGCATATGGTTGTATATTTCTTCCACATTCTTTAATACATATATACTTTTCTTTCCTATATGAATGTTATTTGTCCATATTGTATGATTCCTTGATCACGTACATAGTTTCATATCAAATAGACTCGGTTATTCTCGTCTTTATTGGATTGTGATTATTTGCAAATATTTCCCATAAACCTCGCGACAAAGCTTGGATTACATTGGCGAAGTTGGATCTTCGATATTTAAAAGTTATTTTATAGATCCATTTCTCATTTGATAATTGAAATCTAAGGAAAGAGTAGTGCATTGTCCTGTTTTGTTCTAGTTTTGTAGTGAAGATAAGGGGGATTGATTTGTGTCCGCACTTAAAAATTATCCCAATAACACCCGACTACAACATGCATCCAATTATCATATTGTGGACACACATATCAAGGGCACTCGACAACAAAGGATCCACATTTATCGAGTCGTCAAAGCAGGGCATCTCCTGCACTAAGGCAAGTGGCTCACCTAGGGCTAAATTCATCAGAAATTTCCTCATCTGATGGGGGAACTCAACGCAATGGAGACCATTGCTTCCTAAGGAGGGAGGATTGATCCAGGTGGATATCAGTGGCCACCCACCTTTTCCAATTGGCTCAAAATAGTTTTCTAGAAATTTTGGTAATTTACTATTTTTTGAGGTTTTTGGGTCCTGAAACTTCCAGAGTTGTTTTGAGGCCCTAAACGACGTTTTTTGGGAAAAGGGGAGAAACATGGAAGTTCATTTGATTTTTCTCACACCAAAGTTGTAGTCCCCGGATAGATATTTCTAACGAGGTATTGAGCGTGTCAAACGAAGATCGTATGCAAACGTTAGGACCCCGGGAAGTTGATGTACTAACTTACCCAAATGGGGCCCACATGAATTTTGGCACTTCATCTCCTAGGGTTAGGTTTTTGGATGTCTAGGGTTTTTGAAATTCTTGTTTATTGTTATTCAGAGCCTCAATGTAACCATATTCTTGTGAATGAGCACAGTCGTCACATCTCTTCTCAAAGATAAGCCGCCAGCATTCCAGCAAGTGTAATATACTAGATATAAAAAGTATGCAGAACATAAATAAAATGCTAGAAATGGCAGAATAACAACAATATAACCAGAACAATCACCACAATAGCACTGAAATGATATAAGAATAACAACATAAATAACACTTTGATTTTGAAAGCAATGTTCATGAGTCTCTTTGAGGGGGCAACCTCCAGTTGAGTAGAGCTCTATTACAATAATATCCAAGCTAGGGTTTTCATACCCTCGACTCCTATTTATACTAAATATGTCTATCAAAAGAAGCATCTGGAGGAAGATCCTTCTAGAAGAAAAAGCTTCTATTAGGTATTCTTACATTTGACTTATTCTATTTTATTGAAAGGCCTTATTAATATTGACCTTTATTACATCCGAATATATTTTTCTACCTATGTGCGGGTTAGGACCCTAATTTGTCCTCCCCGTTAAAAACGACCTTGTCCTCAAGGCTTGATATGTGGAAATTGATGCAGAATGGTAGTTGGTTTCGAAGTGGAATCTGTTGGAGTTGTATCTTTCCACTGGAATAACACCTCCTTGATGGTTAGTGACCTTGATCTTCTTGTTTCGTCATGTGATTCTGTTCCATGACCAAATTCTCTTTGAGGGTATGGAGAATAGCCTCTCGAGATTTAAGTGTTTGGTCAACCGCCTGGACCTTTCAGACACCATGTAAGTATGAGAGAAATGAAGGTGGATTTTTTCCATATACCACTTCAAAAGGAGTCATGCGTGTAACTATATGGTATGAAGTTTTGTACCACCATTTAGCTAGGGATAACCATTGAGCCCACTGATTTTGATTTTCCAAGGAAAAACACCTCAAATATGTTTCTAAACACTTTTTGACAACTTTTGTTTGACCATTAGTATGGGGATGATAAGCTATGTTGAGATGCAATTGAGTGCCTTGTAGCTTGAACCGTTCTTGCCAAAAATTGCTTGTGAAAGTTGGGTCACGATCAGAAATAATAGAGTGTGGCATGCCATGAAGCTTGAAGACCTGATCCATGAAAATTTGAGCCACCGTGGATGTTGTAAATGGGTGTTGAAGAACACATAAATGAGAATACTTGGAAAGGCGATGAACAACCACCATGATGACTGATTTATTTCTTGATTTGGGTATGCCAGTAATAAAATCCATAGAGATATCCTTCAAAATAACAGGTGGAATTGGGAGTGGTTGTAGTGTGCCCGGAGATTTGACTATTTCTCCCTTATTGCGTTGACACACATCACATTCAATGACAAAATTATGAATGTCCTGTTTCATACCATCCCAGAAAAAAGAACGTTTGACCCTGTCATAGGTGTTAGTGAACCCGAAGTGCCCCTCTGTGGGTGTAGCATGAAGCTCAGAAAGTACCGTGGATTTAAGATTTGATTGTTTACTTAAATAAAAACGGCCTTTGTATTGAATCTCTTCATGGAGCCAAGAGTACCTTGGGGAATCTAGAGCATTGGACTACAATTGTTGGATCAGATGTGAAATTTTGGGGTCTTGTAGCCATTCCTGGCGAACGACTTGGAGCCAATCTGGAACAATGAAGGAAAGAGAAAAAAGGAATCCTTCATCTTCATATTTTTGGGAAAGTGCATCCACAACCACATTGTCTTTTCCTTTCTTGTAAATGATCTCATAATCATATCCAAAGAGATTAGTCACCCATTTTTGTTTCTCCGGTGAGGAAATGCATTGTTCCATAAAATACTTAAGGCTTTGATGGTCTTTCTTAATTTGGAAATGTTGCCCCAATAGATAAGGGCGCCACAGATCAATGACATGTAGAATATCCAACATTTATTTTTCATAGATTGATTTTCCCAGATTTCTTTTAGATAGTTTCTTGTTGGTAAAGGCCAAAGGCCGACCCTCTTGCATAAGGACAACACCAATTCCTTTCCCTGGGGTATCACATTCCAAGACAAAGGTCTTTGTGAAATCAGGAAGGTCCAGGACTGGAGTTGTGCACATGGACATCTTCAAGGTTTGAAAGGATTGAGAAGATATTATAGTCCAAGTGAAAGAGTTATTTTTTAAGAGAGTAGTGAGAGGTGTTGCAATCTTTCCATAATTCTTAACAAACTTGCGATAATACCCTATTAAGCCCAAAAATCCATGCAATATTTTTAGATTCTTTGGGTGAGGCCATTCTTCCATAGATTAAATATTTTTAGGATCCACTCTGACGCCATCCTTGCCAACCATATGACCCAAATATTCTACCTCTGAGGTGCCAAAAACACATTTAGACTATTTCAGGAAAAGTTAGTGTTGAGAGAGTAGATGGAGAACTTGATCCACATGAGAAAGATGGTTTGTCCAGGTTTTTCTATAGATGAGGATATCATCAAAGAAAACTAAGACAAAATGACAGAGAAAAGGATGGAAGACATGATTCATGAGGCTTTGGAAGGTGGAGGGGGCATTACACAAGCCAAAGGGCATGACCAAAAACTCATAGTGGCCCTCATGAGTTCTAAAGGAAGTCTTGGGAATGTCTGTCTCTTTCATATGTATCTGGTGGTAGCTCGAACAAATATCAAGTTTAGTAAAGAATTGGGCACCACTCAATTCATCCAAGAGGTCATCAATGACAGGAATGGGAAATTTGTCTTTAATGGTAATTTTGTTGAGGGCACGAAAGTTAGGACACATTCTCCATGAAAATTATTTCTTTAGGACCATGACCACAGGAGAAAAGTAGGGGCTCATACTAGGAAAGATGATGTCTACATTAAGGAGTTCCTAGACCATTTTCTCAATTTCAATTTTTTTGGAAAAGGGTTGATGATACAGACAAATATTGGGAGGAAGGATTCTGGGTACAAGGGGAATGGAATGATCATGAACACCACGGGAAGGAGGGAGTCCTTGGGGAGTTGAAAATACTACTTGATGTTTAGAAAGGATGGCTTGGAGGTCTTGCGACATCGAGGGTGTCTCTATTGCTTGTATGGCATGGAGTTGGAAAGTAACACCAGAATGACCTTTTTTGAGCATCTTTTCCATGTGATGGGAACTAATGATCTCAGGAGAACTGGTGGTGATGCCTTGGAACTTATATCGGTGGCCCTCCTAGTCAAATTGCATGGTTAATTCCTTAAAATATATGAGAATGGGACCCAAAGTCCTTAGCCAGTCTACGCCCAACACAATGTCACAATCGCCCATGTCGATAGAAAACATATGAGATTTCAGGTGGTAGTCACCAATTTGGAGACGCACATTGTCACAACGCCCTCCACATTTCATGGAGCCACCATTGGCAATCATGATTTGGAAATTATTGATGGCATGGATGTAGCAATGAGTTTCTTGGGAAATGTGGCGATGAATAAAATTATGGGTTCTTCCACTATCAACCAGAATGATGACCTTCCAATGCTTGATGTAACCAATTAGCTTGAGGCTTTGGGGAGCGAAGAAGCTAGTGAGAGCATTGAGGGAAATGATTGGTTCTACTTCGGGAGGGTCTGAGGGAGGGGTTATGTCAGTGGTTTCAGGTGACTTAGACACAAGGGGAGTTTTAACATCCTCTTCCAAAATATCCTTGGAGATGGCCATAAAAACATTTTATTCCTTACACTTGTGGCCCGGGAAATATTTGTCATCACAATTATAACAAAGGCCTTTGAGTTGGCGTTTAGCCATTTTTGCCCTGGTCAATTTTTGGATCTTTAGTGGGGTGAAGAGAGTAGTGGGATTTAGTGGTTTAGGGCAAGGGATAAAGGAGGGTTTTCGGTTTTGGGAAGATACAACTTGTTGTGCTTCTTTGGCTCTTTTAGTAGCCTCCACCAAACTCTGAGGCTGAGACATGAGGACATGGGCCTAAATCGCATCCTTGAGGCCACTATTAAAACACTCTCAGAAAAATACATCAAACATTCCCTTTGTCCGAAAATCCAGGCGCTCAAAGGAAGCTATAAAGTCTTCCACTGTTCCTGATTGTTTCAACTTTGTCAAATGATCTAAATGTTTGGTGTCAGTGTCAAAGAATTCATAAATCTCTGACACAAAGTGTGTCCAAGCAATATACCATTGACGAGAAGTTTTTCTCCATTGCCACCATTGCCAATGTTCTTTATCTAGATGGAGAACACCATATCAAAGTTTGGCCAAGTCATCTGTGATGTCGTATAAAGAGAAATAATGTTCCATTTGGGTTACCTAACCAGTGGGGTCTGAGCCATCAAATTTGGTCACATCCACTCACGGGAGGCGTAGGTCACATTGAAAGTGATGGTGTTGAAAGTTATAGGAATGAGAGGAATGATCACCTTCAATATGTGGAGGTGAGTTAGAGGAAGGGTTATTTGTAGGGATATGAAGCTTGGTGAAGAGTGACAAAAAGACAGATTCAAGTTGGGTGTTCAGGTCTTGTTTGATTTCCTCCATTGAGGACTGCATGGTTGTATTGATGGTAGCAACATTGGCACTGAGTTGTTTCACTTCTTGTTGGGTCTTGATGAGACTAGATTGCAAGGTATTGTAGAGAGCTTCCAAGTCTTGTCTACGGGTATGGGCCATGAGGATGAGGGAAGCAAAAAGGGGTGGGTGGGGTCAAATTTTTTTTCTGAAAAATGATATGTAGGAATTTGATAAGGGCGAAGAGATGAATCCAATGGAATAGGTCTCAAATAATGGTGAAACAGTTTCTAGGTTTTTTTTTTTTTTTACACCTACAAAGTTATACTCTAGTCTGAAGAATATTGTAGTGATGAAATGCCCAAATGATTAACCAGAAATAAATGTGTAGTGATTTGGCAACCCGAACACCGTTGCATGGTAACAGATCTTGTCTGTTTTAATTTGTTTATGTTTCTATCCCCAAGGGTTAGGTATTCAAGGGTTCTACAGACAAGGGTTTTCCCTGTGCTATAGCTCTCTGATATACATGCAAGGTCCAACAATAGTGCTCGACCCAATATCTCAGGGAAATAACTAAGGAGGATGGACCATACCCTTAGCCATACTACCTGACTACCCAGGTACTAGAAGTGTTGTTCTCGGTGGCACTATAGCAGTCAGGCGACTGATTGCTTTATCTAAATAGGGCTTCAGGTAATCTAGGCCGATACATACATAGGTGATGTCTGATGTGCTACCACTCGAAGGGGTACCAACAAGGGTTACAAGGGTTGCCAACAGATGTGTGCTTAAGTACCACTTTTATTTCATGCATGTAGGAATCCCTCAACCGCAGGTTTATTCATGTAATGATATATCTCTGTGGCTTAGAGACACCAGAATATGTCTCTACCCAGAAAAAAATTTGACCCACATTTTTTGTAGAAGAAAGTTCTCTGATACCACTTGTAATATACCAGATATAAAAAGTATGCAGAACATAAATAAAATGCTAGAAATGGCATAATAACAACAATATAACCAAAAAAATCACCACAATAGCACTGAAATGATATAAGAATAAAAACAAAAATAACACTTTGATTATGAAAGCAATGTTCACAGGGCCTCTTCGAGGGGGAAACCTCTAGTTGAGAAGAGATCTATTAAAAGAATATCCAAGCTAGGATTCTCATACCCTCGACTCCTATTTATACTAAATATGTCTATCAAAAGAAACATCTAGAGGAAGATCCTTCTAGAAGTAGAAGCTTCTATTAGGTCTTCTTTCATTTGACTTATTCTATTTTATTGCAAGGCCTTATTAATATTGACCTTTATTACATCTGAATATATTGTTCTACCTATGTGCAGGTTAGGACCCTATCAACAAGCTTGTTTTCCACTGCATTTTACAGTTTCAACTTATTTACTTATTGAATAGAAAACCAGTTTTACTGTATCTCTATTATTTTGTGTTAAGCACCTGTTAATAATCTGTATTCATTTCGTTCTTCTCATAAAATATGGATAACTTGTGGTAATGGCATGTCAAGGTGCCCTCTGAAGTTGATCGCTACTTAGGGGTAGTCATCTAGAGCAATGACCTGCCATCTCTACCAATAAAACAAATCATCATTGTAGGCTGTGGGCACCCTACCTCACCCTTTCCATCTCATCACATTGGTCCATCGTGCCATGGATGGATTGTGAGGTCCTCACAGAATAGTCTCAACTCTAGGTCCCAAACCTAGAACCCGCTCAAAGAAAAAGCTACACAAGATGGAAGCAAACTCAAAGTTTTTCTTACCACCCTGTTTGCATTCTGTCAACTGGCTCTTCATGTTAGCCAGTAATGAAGTGCATCGGTTGTACACCATAGGTATCAAACACTTTATGGAGTAGAACATAAAAAACCTTGATGTCTGGTGCAACGAGGTCAATGCTGTGATCGGTTTCAAAATGAGGACAACAATCTTGAGGCTTAGATTGTTTATCGCTCGGATGGGGAGTTGATTCTCGACCTTCTTAGTCCCTGCAATGCAATGAGAATCTATGTATTCCTCTATATTCATACCGCTCCCAACTCCCCTATCTTTGAGGTTGACCACCTCACCTTGACGTGACAACCCCGTCAAGAAATAAATATCCTCGACTTCAATCCTTAATGGTTTCCCATCAAGGTTGAAGCTCTCACTGTCTGGATCCCAATAATCCACAAGAAACTGCAACAACCTCACTTGGGCTCTCATCCATTTGAGTTCCCAAAACTTATACAACCCACATATTTTCAAGGCCATTTGGGCCCCTTGATTTCTTTCCACAACAACATATACCTCCTCATATTCCCTTTCCCTCCACTCTAGCACCATCCTGCAAGGAAAACATCACTGTTTGAGTTAACAATCATCAAAAACATTGCTTACAGAAATATACATGGGTTGCAACATTCACAGTCACATATAGGGCTAAGTATATGTTGGATGTCTTTTAGACAACCATGTATAATCACACATATACGCATCCCAATGAATGGTAGCCTGCGTACACCTAAACTTTTAATTTGTGCCCTAAATAACTTAAAAATTCAAACCTAAATACAAAATGTAATACACTAGAAAGAAAGAAGAGGGGAAGAGGAATTACCTGGTCCAGATGGTCACTGATTTTGTCACTCGTAGCTCCCGCAATCACCAGTTAAAGATCAGAGGTAATTTGGTCCAAAATACACTATTTGGGTAAAAAAGTCAAATGGCATAGTAAAATTTGTTTTTTGTTACTATTTATAACAATTTTTACCCACTTTGCATAGTTTCAGATAATATTTTCTCCTAATGGACTAATACAACAATGGATTGAGGTTGTTTTTGTAGTTTTGTCCAGGGATTCTTGTGGTTTTTAGTGTTTTGTCGACCATTTGTAACTTCATACAGATATTTTCTCTACCCAAAATATAGGATAGGTATCCATTGCATCATCCTATAAATTTCAATCATATGGATTAGGTACGAACCCATTGTTTTAGCGACACAGAACTTTCTATTTTCCACTAGAAGTGTCGTTATCAAATGGTAGATACTTACCAAACATGGGTACCCTAGTTAGACCCTCTGCTTCATTTGATGCCCATGCAAATATTTTTTCCATAGGACCGAGAGTCCCTTATATATAATACATGACTTTATTTTGAACCTCATTTCTCACTCATAAACATGCTGACCTATACCTAGAGGACTCCCAAGCGAGTTTGATTTAAGCTCTTTTCCAACTCGTTTTCAAAAAGCAAAAAGATTTCCGAGTGAACTTGTCTTTTTCACACTCGTAAATTGGATTTGAAAGGATGTCTATTTGGTACAAGTTTATCCATTTTTCAAACCAAGTAGACTAAGATTATGAAAAATGACATTTTTTGGCATTAAGCTATGATTGCATCTCATGCCCTTGCTTGCAGTGTTGAGCCTATTGTTGATTGTCACTTTGTGTTATAAACTGTTTTCCTCAGGAGTTTTTCATCCTCAACCAAACAGAACCTTGTTTATATCCTTCGTAGCTTGACACCCTATACCCGAGAGGGAACATTCCCCTGAGTGTCCATATCCCGCATGCACCTCCTTGCATTAAGCATAGGTATGTTCCACTGCTAGAACTAGTTTTTCTTGCTTGTGACACTCCTTTCCTCCTTTGTATCATGGCATTCATTTGACTATGAAAAAAAAAAAAAAGACGGGTGGGAAGGGAGTATTATATTATATTGGCAGTAGTCATGTCACCTTTGAACAACGAACAAAATTTTTCAGTCCACTTGTCATCATAATTTTGAGTTTACAATGACCTTAGGAAGCTGAGCTTCTTACAGAGAGTTTAATCCCCTGACTGGTTACTCTTCCAGTCCCTATGGAGAGTTTGATTGATGCCTTTTGCATCTCATGGTTTCATCATTGAGTCTATGCTGCCAAAGTCTTCCATATGTCTCATTCTCTTGTTCAAAGGATGTCTATCAACCTGTGTCATCCATTCCTCAGAAATATTGACTTTACATGTCAGCCATACCCTCAATTTGTCTCAGAATCACATGAATTTGTAGTCCTATTGTGCACCCTGGTCCTACTTTCCTCATTGGTAGGTAACCTTGAACCCAAAAACCGACATTTCATCATTGGTCATTGATTAAGTGGTTTCTCTTGTGTTCGACAGAAAGCCATCTATTCACACATTGGGATTCATGTAATTTATTGGATGCCATTAGCCTTATTGGTGGTTTCCTCACCTTTGTCAACAATTTTCCTCATTGGCTGCTATTCAGAGGGTATTTTTCGTGTACCGCTTACACTTGGCACACGTGAAATACGCACAGGGTCATTGGTTCATGAACAAGTGCTTCATTCAATTTCCTCCAAATCATCAAGCTCCTGCTTCGTACCTCATGTTGAATGATGAGAGATTCCTTAATTCTCTCCTTTCAGTGAGTCTCCTTCCATTGACTTCAAATCATATATTTTGGAGATGATACCTAGAGTCCTATGAGTACCTAGAGGCTTGTAGTCATTAGTGGTAGGTTCTCTTGCCATCGACAATTGGAAATACATCAATGTCTCCTGATCGATGGATTCTTCAAGTGTTCAATCCCAAATCCTTTATTCACACTTGTAAGAATGTACTCGGTGCCTTGACACCTACTTTCATCATCGGTAGATTGTCTCACATTTGTTAACTTTATAACTCAATGACCGGTAATCAAACAAAGTCTCATTGTGTTCGACCTCAACTCCTTTATTCACATAATGTATACTTGCACCTTTGGCAGATTGTGTAGAAGACTTGAAGACATTAGTTTATAGTCACAGCTTTCCCAAGCTATTGCTACCTTTTCATTGGACCAGTACCTGTGTGACTTCAGTGATCATGGGAGATCAGATTGTACTCCATGGTATACAGATATCTTCAAATTTATTTTGAGACTGGTTTTACTGGTCCTTGTTCATGACTATAATAGACTTTGGCATGTAACCACATTTGTATTTTCCTATTCATGGCCATGGACAGTTGTTCGTTATATTTTCACATGGATTTGCATTGTAATTCAAATTGGTAGCCATGTATGAAAAGTCAGTATAGATTGTAATGAGTAACTAGTTCTTCCAGATCGATCTCCATTACTCCACTTTTAGGTTTTTATAATGTATTTTTGCCATCGAAAATACTCCTCTTACCTCACACATTAGGGGGCATCTTTTATAGAAATATTTGCCTCACCCCATATAATCTTGTACAAAGAGACTTTTTCCATTTCCCTATGCAGACTTGAAGCTCCTTTTTGCAAATCCTAGAGATAAAAAAATGATTTTTCCACATATACCTGCCCTACCTATATTACAACATGCGTATACATAGGTTGCACCACTATTGTCTGTGTACATCACGAAATGTTCCCAAAATTAAAAAAATGGTGTCGGGTTTCCATGTCACGTCACAAGATCAATGATCCTTGGCCTTCCATATACTGGAAACATTTCGACTTGACCCTTCAGTTCCACTTGAAGGCTATAAATGGGCCAAATCCAAGCTATGTAAAATAGGAGAAATAATTCAACTTTGAGAGAAAAGTTACTCTGGAGAAATTATTCACTTCACATTGAGTCTGCATCCCTTTGTCCTTTAATTCTGAACACATTGTTCATCCCCCAAGATATTCCCTTATTGATTGTGAAATTCATTGTCTCTCTTATATGAGCTTGCCTTTGTTGGAGGTTTGAAGTAGTGGAGGCCCAGCTGGAAGGAACTTAGTTTCTCGGTTCCGAACCGTGCCGACACAGAAGTTTGTAACTCATTCACTTCTACTAATTATATCTTAATAGAAATACTATTTTCTCATCCAATTAATATCTCAAAAATATTTGAATTATTATTACATGGGTGTATTTTTTATGAATGTTGATGGATTATGCTATTGAATGTGCTAACATCATATATTATCACAATATGCTTGTGTTTCTTGGTTTTTGAGGACTAGTTGCAGGTATATTTTTTTGGGTCAAGTTCTCAATGGTGGACTTCGTCGAATGTCTAGATGAGGTAGGCCTCTTATATTGTCTTGTTAGCATATTTGATTATATAGCATACTTGAGATTATAGTTAATTTGTGCAATCATTTTCATCTGGTGTGGTTTACCCCTAGCCATAGAGAGATTGTCCTCGCAACATGGATATGCCTCCTGCGGATGGTAGACTCAAATTCAAAAGAAACATGTCAGTGTTTCCTTGATGAATCGTGTACTAGAAACCTCTAATCTCATTGCCTACTCATATGCTAAAGGACAACCTAAATGGGAGCATTCCAAGAAGAAAAAAATTGATTCTTTGTTGAAGAATCATACTTGGGACTTGGTTCCTTGACCGTAAGGAAATATCATTGTAAAGTGTCGATGGGTCTACAGTACCCAATTCACCTTTGAAGGTGTTTTTGAGTGATATAAAGCACACCTAGTTTGACTGATTCCTTCCCTTGCTACTCATTTTGGATGGAAAATACATCAAATGGATGTGAAGAGTGATTTTCTTCATGGAAGCCTATTTGAAGAATTTTTCATGGAACAATCACCCAGTTTTGTGACAGATTCAAAATTGGAGTGTTGACTTAAGAATTCACTTTATGGTTTGAAGTAGGCTCCTCGAGCTTGGTATTCTAATAACAATAATTTCATTCTTCAACTTGGTTTCAAATAGTGTGAATCTGATCACAACTTGTATGTTCTCCACACCAATGGAGACACTTTGATGGTTGTTGTATATGTAGATGAATTACTCATTACTGGTAATAATAATGATCTCATCCTTAGATTGAAGAAACAACTTGTTGAATCCTTTGATATGACAAACCTTGGTACTCCACATTATCTTTTGGGTCTTCAAGTATTACCACTTTGTGATGGATTTTTTGTTTCTCAGTCTAAATATGTGATGGATTTGTTGACATGTTTTAATATGGTTGATTTCAATCCTTGTGCCACTCCTTTTTAGTCTGGAGTAAATCTTACCAAAACATGTCAAACACCCACAATCGATGCTACACTCTATCGACAATCGGTCAATATTCTTATTTATCTTACTCATAGTCAACCTCACATTTCCTTTTTTGTTAGTGTGGTTTCTTGATTTATGCAAGACCCAAAATAATTCCATTGGAAAGAAGTCAAATGAATTGTTCATTTTCTGAAGGGTACCACTCATTTTGGTATCAAGTAATGTCAAAGTTCATATTCACTAGTCAACTTCATCAACTTTCACTGGGTTGGCGATGATGATGATTGGGATTCCACTTCTAGATATGTGTTTCACTATAGCACTATACCTTTGGTGTGGTCATGCAATAAACAAAAGGTAGTCTCTTTGTCGACTACAAAAGAAGAATATCATGGTGTCATTCAGGTAGGTACTAAAGCAGTTACATGGATTCACCAACTTTTGGGAGAGATTGACCTTCCTATTCAAACCTCGACTACAATATACTATGATAACTAGAGTGTTATACAGGTTAGTGACAATATTATTTACCATAGTAAGAAGAAGCATGTTGAGATCCATGTTCACTACTTGAGAAAGTTGATTCATAAGAACATTGTCTCTATTGAATATTGCAAAATAGAAGATCAAGTTGTTGATATCTTCACCAAACATTTAGATGAATCCAGATTTATCAAGCTACGAATGATGCTTGGGCTTCAAGAAGCTACGATTATGGGGGAATTTCCTAGTGACGTAGTTTCACCTCTTGAAACTCTTGAGTTGTATGCTAATTGAGGG
>ML803321.1:275502-298227 GCA_009831015.1 Picea engelmannii | reverse complement strand
GAGCATGAGTGATATGATTTCAATATTTCATCAGAGTGTTGCCATCAATGCCAAAGGGGGAGATTGTTGATTAAGGTTGGTTGTCATTGATGTCAACCCTTGAAGAAAGCCCCGTAGCACAAAGGTTTGGGTAATGGACCCAAGATTGTTTGATGTAAATGTGACTCATTATTTTTTTGTCATGGTTGATAAGAAGTAAATATGGATGAACTCGAAAGTGGTCCCCTTATGGTGAAAGCCCTCACGGAAAGACGCTTTGCGGAGTAAGAGAACCCATGCTTAATTGTGGAATAATGAGATGAAGGATAGTGAATTTGTCAAGGAAAATATCCTATATGGATAGTGCTTGTCATTCCATTTCCGGTGGTATGTAGAACGTCACATAACTCCTCACGGTTAGAGAGTTATGACCATGTGAAGTTGGAGAACCTAGGTTTGGGTAATGGACCCAAGTTTGTTTGATGGATAACAGTATGTTTTTTGCTATATTTGAAGGTAATACTATTCTAGATGGATAGTACATGTCATTCCGTTTCTGTGGTATGTGGAATGTCACATAACTCCTCACAGTTTGAGAGTTATGGCCTTATGAAGTTAGAGGACCCTCATCTGTCATCTAGAAGCCCCAAAAGGTCAAAGTAGTCAAAGTGGTTTAAGAGATTTTAAAAGGTAAATAATAAAGTGAAGTGATGAGTGTATTATAATTCAAATTGAATACAAAATAAATTATTTCAATAATAAATTTAATGGATAAATTAGAAGTGGGTTAACCCTAAAATAAAGAAAGTGGGCCAAGTGACCTAGAAGATGTTTCTAAGGAAGCTGCTTGGAGAGTATAAATAAGAGGAAAAACTCTCTCATTTTAATCACACTTGAGAATATTGACCTACTTGGAGAGTAGAAAGTGGGCCAAGTGACCTAGAAGATGTTTCTAAGGAAGCTACTTGGAGAGTATAAATAAGAGGAAAGACTCTCTCATTTTAATCACACTTGAGAATATTGAATATATATAGGTGTCTGAGGTAACCAAGGATATATAAGCCAAATTTATGAGGGAAGGTGAAGAAAATAAGGCCGAAATGCAAGGAAGGATAAATTCTTTTGATGGTGCTTTCTAAGGTATGTTATTTACAGGTCATCTCACCATTTTCGCTATAATTTTTTTTTATATAATTATTCAGACCGTGAAATTGCTATGCCATTGAGAAAACATACTCACGTATTTGTGGTAAAAAATTCAACTTGTGGATCGTTGTATTTTGGGAGTTACACTTCGTGGAAAATAGGGTTTGTGGCCAGTCCTGAAACTAGTCAAAAACAAGTGTTTTGGTTAAAAACGTCATAACTTCTTCATAACATATCCAAATTCAGTGAGATCAAATGTGTTGGTTAGGGTACAGTCTTTAGTATGTTGTGTAACAATTTCAGATCAATTTAACAAATATTTCATGCAGGGTACGCTCTACAAGGTCACTCTCTAGAATAAGCCATAATTCAACAAGGTATGCCATATTTACTATAACTCCTTTTTTGAGAGGTTCCAAGTAGTGACACCTGGAGGAATTGCATAAAAAACACTAAAGAACATTGTGTATCAGTTTCATATCTTTATACATTACAGGTTCAAAGTTACGATTACTTCAAGTTAGGGTTGTTGACTAATCCAAAACTAGGCATGTGAGACTAAAGAAAAGTTTGATGAAAATGCTAGTCTCTTATTGTTAAAGTTAAGGAAGGTTTGCAGGAATGTTATCATATACACCAGGTTTATTACAGAGCTACAAATCAGATTTGGATGATGAATTTGATGAGGGCTTTTGGTTGAGGTACATGTTGAGTACATGGTTGGATGCACTTGTTTATGGTACAAGTTGATTACAGGTTGTTTAGTACAAGTTGGTGCACGGTTGATGCACTTTTTTATGGTACAGGTTGATTACAGGTTGAGGTACAAGTTGATTACAGGTTGAGGTACAGGTTGATTACAGGTTGAGGTACAGGTTGATGCATGGTTCATATTTATTGGTACATGTTTACATCGGTATATCTCACAGTGATAGTGTGACAGTGGTTCCATCTTTCTACTTCTACTTCAGGGTGGCAGGATGGGGCAAGGATAGGTGGTTGTAGCCACCTTTTGGTTGTAGCTGGAGAACATAGGGGGTTGTAGCCTCCTTCTGGTTGTAGCCAGAGAATTGGGGAGTTGGAGCTTCCCCCAGGTTGTAGCCTGAGAAACTAGGGGGTTGGAGCCTCCTTCCAGTTGCAGCTGGAAAACAAAGGAAGTTTGTGCTTCCAATGAATGTAATTCTTCAAGACATATAAGAAAAAACATTATGTGGTTTTTTCCTGATTTGGATTTCCAGGTAAAACACCGGTGTAATGTGTATGTGTGTGATTGTTTATTTCTTACTGCTCATTATTGGATAATAATTCTACATTGATATAACATTTGAAAAAAAAGGATTATAATCACGCTATTACTGATTCACCCTCCCCTCTCAGTAATCCAACAAGCGGAACAGACAACGAGATGCAAAAAGTGGAGGTGGAATCCTAACTTAAATGCAAAAAGTTGAAAAAACGAGTTTTACCAAAGGACTTTTTAAAAGTCACCCATCTCCTAAAACGGTTTCCAAACCAAAAGTGAAGTGTATCGTAACATCTAGCGAGAAACTCAAGAACCACATTAAATGATTTTTAAGCCAGAAAAAATGACAAAAGGGTTAAAAAAAGTGGCAAAAAAGGCCAAAAAAGTTTATAAATAGAAGCTGGCAGCTCATTTTCACCATTGCAAATTGAGAATTAACCAAAAATCCAAAAATACCCCTTTGCTAAAAGAGTTGATTCTGGGAGCTTTAGAGGATGAAACGAAGTTTCGCTCAGACCAAGTAAGTACAAATTCATCCCTCTTGCATTTCCATACTTCCTTTCTGCATCTCTTTTAGTTTTTTTGGGGGCGCACCCTCTTAAAAAAGGGCATCCCTACGTGTACGCGGGCTGTTTGAGGACAACGGGTGTATGCCCATGGGCAGAAAATAATCTGCCCACGTGCATACGTGACTGTGTCCAAGACAACTTGTGTACAACCTCAATAACATGGAAAAATGAAAAAACAAGAGCTAACTTTCTCCATGAACTTGTCATTTGTTAGGATGCATGTCCAATGGAGAGAGAGGGAGCACAAAGACATTGATATTTTGGTTGAAGAGGACCCTGTTGTTGTTGCCGCATTGAAATAATGCGGGTTATGGAAGTTCTTCCAGTGTCCACTATGGAGGGCACAACCCAAGTTGCTGAATGCCTTGGTGGATTATTGGCATCCTGGAACTGAGGTGTTTATGCTTGAGGGGCATTCGTTGACTCCAATGACTGAGGATTTATACTTTTTGACTGGCCTCTCAAGGAGAGGGGAACCAATCAACTTGCGTGCATTTCCCCCTGGGCCCCACAACATTGCCGAGTTGATCAGAATGTATTGCGAGGTTGACACTGAGAAAGTAGGTTCTCAGGTGCCAATCCACAAGATTACCAACCTATCATTGAAGGTGATAGTTTTACTTATTGGGCGGATCACTGGATCCACAACCTTACATCAGGCCTCCCGAGCGCATATGCATTGTGTAGTGCAGTGCTTAAACACACGATTGTTCGACTGGAGCACGATCATGCTTGACTGCATGAAGAGACAACTCACCGAGTGTCACGGGTGGAGTAACAAAAACTTCGGATTTGGTACCATTTTATGTTCATTCTTCTTTGAGAGGGTACCCAGTCTTAGTCCACGAGAGACAGTGCGGGGGCATGTGGCCTCGCTCCCAGCAGTATGTAGATGGGTAGCATTGCTACCGCGACAGGGGGGAGAAAGGACCATAGAGGTCTTTGATGATGTATTTTTTGACTGGTGGGCATGACAGATTCTGACAATAAAGGATTAGCCCTACATCGAGATCAACTTTTCCAGGGATCTGGACATGCCCGTACCTCCTGGAAATGAGCGAGGAGAGATAGGTACATTTGTTTTTAAAGTTATTTAATTTTTAGTTTCTTTTTAATATATATCATTTTTTATGTGAATCAGAGTATCTGACAAATATGTTTCTGTTATGTACAAATGTGGGACCAGTGTGTCCAACAGACTTCTCAAGGACCAGGCAATGTCCTTGACTAGAGGCAGTACCAGCCGCAACCGCCAGACCAGTAGCAACAGCAAGGGGACCTCCAACTGGAGAGGCCAAGAGAGTTTTGAGACAGGTGGAGCGGAACCTCACCGCGCTCACTCGTGCAGTTCCAATGGCTAAGAATGAGGATCTCCCGTCATCGATGCAACCTCACATAGTTGGGATGCCACTGACCTAGGTCCAACTATTCCGACATTTGGCGTACGCCGTTGTTCATTATGGTAGGGCCAACAGGCCTCACGCTTAGCTAGGATGGAGCACTTAAGTGCCGAGGGCATTCTTTGTATATTTTTGAGGGCATAAGCCCCGTGATGTATACCGGACATGATTTTTTTAGGCGCTTGCGTCCACTGATGTACTCTAATTCTTTTGATATATATATATATATATATATATATATATATATATATATATATATGTATGTATGTATGTATGTATGTATGTATGTATGTATGTATGTATTTACATGTTTTATGTCTTATGGATCACATTTAATCTCCTAGGAACATGGATATACGTAATGTAATCAAAGCATCATTCTAAGAGACGTACCCTAAGGAATTGTCGGTGTAGAGTAGGATAAAAAATGCGGTAAACCCCATTTAACTGGGACACAACCAGTTGAGCATCTAAGTAGACCCAGAGGTGAGAGATACCATGCAACAAAGCATCACGAAGCAACTCTATTACTGCACTGTACTCGGGGACATTGTTTGTGGCGTCACCTAAGCAGATACCTCCAGAAGATAACAACTGGCCTTGAGGCGTGAAAATCATCCAAGTTGCAGAAGCAAGCTTCCGAGTGTGTCGGCTAGCGCCGTTCGTGAACCCAACGAACACCTCTGACTCACTAGGCATCTGCCACAGTGAAAAATATGACATAAATAACGACACGTCCATAAAACAAAAAGACAAAAACTAACTGTATAAGAACTATACATATGTAGAAGAAGTCACCCAAGGTGACCAACCTACGAGTAACACTTCTTGAGGAAGAGCCCATTTCTTGGCTCCGCCAAATCATTTCCCTCACAGTCAACTAGACGATAAGCGCCCTTCTTTAAGACCTCCTTCACTATGAAAGGTCCAAACCACATGGGTTTGAACTTGCCTTCCCCCAGGGGATCCTTATCTTGGTCATACACTAGGACAAGGTCGCCTTCGAAGAAAATCCAAGGACAAACGAACCGATCATATTAACACTTGATTCGTTGCTTGTGAGCCTTGTTATCCAAGGCTACATCACGACGTTGCTCGAGATATAATAAGCATTCCTCAAGCGGTGAAGTGTCTGGCAATAACTCTAATTCCAACTTTAGAGATGGGATATGGCACTCTATATGCAAGACTGCTTCCATCCCGTAAATGAGTTGAAAAGGTGAGAAACCGGTTACAGTATTTATAGACGTTCGGTAGGCCCACAATGCTGAGTACAACATCAAATGCCAATTTGACTTGGCATAATTGATCGTTTGTTGCAGAATAGTCTTGAGGGATTTGTTTAGAGCTTCCATGTGACAATTCGCTTGTGGGTAGTAGGGTGATGAATGCTCTTGCCTCAACCCAAGATTTGATGTTAACTTAGACATCATTTTGTTCTGAAAGTGGCTACCATGGTCAATGACAATCTCTCTCGGTATGCCGAACCTTGCTACTATTTGGTTAAAAATAAAGAGAGTTGTTGTTTCACCATCACTATTGAACGTTTTCATAGCTTCGACCCACTTTGTACAGTAGTCTACTGCTATGATGATATAATGGTGCCCCCTGACTAAAGGGGGGTGTCAAGTAGTAAAATCAATTCCCCACTTGGTGAAGGGACCAACTGTAATGACGAGAAACATGGGAGTAGGGTGTGCCCTCATCTTCCGAGAGAAGATATGACATAGGTGGCACTTCTTAATCAATTCAACGCAATCTTTGATTAACGTCGACCAAATGTAACTGGATCATAGAATCTTTTGGGCTGTTGCCAACCCATACAAATGACCACCACATGCTCCAGTGTGGCAGTTGTTAAGAACGAGTTCCGCTTCTTCATGAGTGAGGCACCGACGAAGGATGAAATCTACACCTTGACGATACAAAGTATCATCCAATATGAGATAATTTTTTGCCTGATGGTGTATACGTTGACGCTCATTGTGAGAAGCAAAGGCAGGGCACTTCAAAGTCTAGAGATAGACTAGTATATCTCCATACTGAGGGTCCGAAGATGAAATCAGAAAAATATCTCCTTTAATCGGTGATTCTTCGGGCGTAACATCACCTGATTCGACTGGAAGTTCCCAGATAAGTTCAATAAAGACCAATGACTTTTTGGATTTCGCGGAAACAAAATCCAAGTTAAATTCCTGGAGGATAACAAACCATCTACTGATCTTTCTGCTGATTACACATTGTGTCAACACGTATTGGAATGGATTCACAACGACAATGATGGTAGTATTGTGAAGCATGATATAATCACAGAATCGTTGGACAACATGCACTACTACCAACACAAGCTTCTCAACATGGGAGTAGTTGAGTTCTGGTCCAACCAGTGTTCAACTCAGCTAATAAATCACATGCTCTTTGAGTAGATCATTGTCTTGAACCAAGACCATACTGATGGTTGACTCTGTAGCGGCCAAGTACAATAAGAAATATTTATTATAAATGGGAGGTCGGAGCAGAGGCGAAGACATGAGTGCACGTTTCAACGCTTCGAAAGAGTGCGAAGCAGCATCGTCCCAATAGAAAGGAACATCCTTTTTTAGTAAACGCATAAACCCTTTAGTGATCTCAACATAGTTTGCGATAAAACACCGAATAAAGTTGGATTTTCCCTGTAAACTCTGAAGATGAGGGACTGTGCATGGGGGAGGCAACTGAACTATCACCTCAACCTTAAGAGGATCGATCATGATCCCTATTGTTGAAACTTTGAAACCTAAAAGACGACCCGACGTCACGCAAAAACTGCATTTGTTAGGAATCAAGCGAGTCTGATAGTAGTGACATCGCTCAAAGATAAGTTGGAGGTGTGTGGGATGATCAGTTCTCTTATGAGATCATGATGCTAAATCATCGAGATAAGCCTCGACTATATGTTTGAGATCGTGGAAATCAAAAGGCATGGCCCACTGAAAAGTGGCTCCAACATTCTTCAGGCCAAAAGGCATTTTACGATAAGCAAATGTGCCCCACAGATAGATAACAACTATTTTATGTTGGTCCTTTGGTTTGATCTGTATCTGGTTGTATTCCGAGAAACCATCCATGAATGAAAATACCTCACAACCCGCGCATTCATCGACGATCTGATCAATGAATGGGGTGGGGAAATTATCCTTTGGAGTGGCCTTATTCAAATCACAGAAGTCCATACACACGTAAATCTTTCCCTTATTTTTGTTGACCGGAATGGGATTTGACACCCATTGAGTCAACTGTACAGGGTAGATGAAACTAGCTTTGAGCAGTTTCTCTACTTCATCCTCAATAGTTGTCACTTTCTGAGGATTAACCGGACAAAGCTTTTGTCGGACTGACTTGGCATCGGGATAAGTCGTTATTTCATGTTCGACGATTCTTGGATCGATGCTTGGCATTTCCTCATAAGACCAGGCAAAAGCGTCACGAAATTCCTTAAATAAATTTGTGTATATTTGAATCTCCTTGGGGGGGAAGTCCACTTAGATGAAGACATTCTCCACGATGCCAGGGGTTTTGGAGATGTCAATAGGTATCATTTCAACAATGGATGCCATATTATCCTCAACATAAACTGTGTGTGTAGCCAGAGGATTAATATGACAAGACCCATCTCTAGTCATAGTTAACACGAATTCACCTACCTCTATTCTTCCTAAATCCAAGAGAAAATAAGATCTGTGATGGAGATCATCCCAGGGTCTATCTGGACCAGTTAATGCCTCTATAATCGCCTCGTTAGAGGGAAATACCAAGTCTAAGGAATTGGTAGTGGCGAGGGAACCTTGAGCCCAAATAGGCTCTAGAACTGGATCTAAATCCTATGCTGGAGTTGGATCGGGGTCGACGGAAGCTTGCTAGACCATAGAGTATGCAACTTCTGCTGCGAAAAAAGGGCATGGCCATGCCATGATGCCTCGTCCCTTCCATCATGGCCGATGGGGAAGGAAGAGTCCACAAATCGTTAAAGTAAGTCGTACGAAACAATGACACTTGAAAAATTTCAGCCCTAGGATGGTCGGGGATAGCTGATATGAGTTTGACATCGCTGGAAGGAGGTGGGTAATCGAAAGTACCCATCAAAGGTGGGCACAAACCAACCCCTACGTTAACGACACCAGGTTGAGGGTTATCAATCATCGAGACCATGGATGCCCCCGATGAAGGGTTAGGATGGGAGAAGGACAACTGATCAATGGATACGATCCGACCCTCGTGAGGAAACAACAAGACCCAAAAAACTGTGGCAACCACTGCATTCATAGCATATGTCCAACTCCTTCCTAATAGAAGGTTGTAGTCGAGAGGTGCATCGACCACTTCAACTTTGACACACACGGTATTTCCTCCTAGCTGCACGACGAAAGAAGGAATGATTCCATGTGGTCTGTACGAAAAACCGTCGAAAACAGTAAGAAGAGTAGGTGACAGAGACAAAACTGGTTGGCCAATGGCCTTCCAACATGCCAACAACATCACGCATGTCAAGGCACCCTCATCAACCACCATGCGAAAAATATTCCGGGTAAATGTTTTCATGGTAGAAGCCATTACTATCTGAAATGAAACATGGTAGGGGAGACGAGGTTTTAAGTCGGTCATATCAAGCATGATCGTTCACAGATTACAAGTCTCGGCATATCTTAAGGAAGCTAACCGATCCTTTCTCTGCGAAGGGCAGCTCTGGAGGACCTCCAAAGTAGACATCGCACAAGGGGTTTGTGAGAAATCCTTCACCACAGAGTAGTTCTGGGCGGCCGTCACGTTTGGATTGTGCGAAGTTTTCTTGAATGCCCCTTTTGGGATGCGTGTCATTGTTTTTCCCATCACCTTCTCAATCTGGAGAGGAACTGACAGGTTTACGACTTCTTTACCCTTTTCAGCAGTTTCTGGCATTTCGTAATCGTGTGCCCTAGTTGATAGGTGAGCATTACCTTTCAACATGTAAACGTTCGCGGTTGAGGGATTATTAGAAGATGAAGGGGGTCCCTGATTTCCCCCATCCTTACTCATAGAGGCTTGATTCAAATTTTACCCATGAGGAAATGGGTTCGTTAACACAACAGGCTGCTGCTGCACCAATAACTTCCGGACAAAGGTTACACAGATACTTCAAATTTATCTTTTTTGTGTTGCCCTCGCCAGCATTGGTTGTGGGTTTCTTATCCCCCTTACCCTTCTTGTTTCCTTGTTTCTTCTTTTTGTCAAGATGCTCGTTGGCCTTCGGGTTTGTCGACTGCACACTATGAACGTCCGACGTTTGGGTAGGGGGAGTAGCCGAAACGGGGGTCTGGCTAGATGCTGTATTGACAATTGTTGCAATTGATTTGACAGCTGATCAACGAGATCCACTTGTGCTGAACCAACTATACCATTGACATGTAGTCCATACTTGTGTCTGGCATTGTCAAGGATGGACCGTGGCGCATCTGGAAAAACCTCATAGAGTAAACCAGACTGAGAGTATATTAGTTCAAGCTGTTGAGCTCTCAATATCGCCTCTTCCTATGAAAACACTCACGAAGTTGCAATGTCCTTAGATAACCGAGGTACCAAACACTTAAGGAATAACTCCAATAGAAAAGCTGGTGGGACTGGTACTTTTATCAACCTCTTCTGATGCCGCCATTCTTGGATGTGATTTGAGATATGATCAACCTTTGTTTTCTCAAAGCTAGCTAGCAATTCGGTGCCGACATTGTATATCATAGGTAGTTGAAAATGGTTTAAGAAAACCATTGCCAATTCACTAAAGCAAGAGTATCTTGAGCAGTCGAGTTCGATGCACCATTTCGCGGCACTCCAGATAAGAGTGCGTTGAAACAGACACAACTATATGGAGTCGTCTCACAGTGAGTTCGACAAGCAACATAGATGAAAAGTGGTCTTGTGATCGCCTGGATCTTCGTTAGGCTTACCTTCGAACATTGGAATGTCCGAGGGCAACTTCATCAGCATGGGAGGCCAATGCGGATCGTGACAGATTGGGTCGTTTAACAATCTTGACAATTCTGGCAAGTGTAACATTGCCATAAACGATAGTTTGGGTTGTTGACTATGTACAGGAAGAAAGGAGCCTGGAGTTTGACTGGCACCAGGTTGCCAGGAAAAGTTAGGCTACTGACCAGGGTTCTGGTAAATACCATGGCCTTGTCCAACGTACAAACACTGCGCTTGTTGGGGCATCATCGACTGATTCCTGTAATTGGACGTTGAGGGCTAGTTGGGGATTTCTCCCTGCATTGTGTTCCAAAGATTCTGGAAAGGGTTTCCCCTTGCCGATCCGACAGGAATAGGTGCTGAGCCTTGCCTAGGATTCCATTGACCATGGAAGGGGTTACCTCGAGTTGACATCCCTGACAAGGGAACTAATCCTTGCCATGGATTCCAGAGTCCAAAACTAGGGTTTCCCCTAGCCGAGACGTTAGTTGACGAGAAAGCGTTATTACCAAATGCCATGAACAAAGTGAACGACATAGAACCCACCGGCGTGGTGTAGGAAGAAGGTCTGTGACTACTTACTCCAAACAAGCTATAGTTCATGTTTGGCCCGACAGGTTGTTGGGGAGCACCACCGAGCGAGGGGGACAAAGGAGGTATATGACCCCCACCGTAAGGGAAAGCGTTATAAGGGGTTGAGGTGCTCCCCATGGACCCTTGTAAAGGATAATTAGAGCTTCCTTCCCCTAGATCCATGGTCTGTAGGGTGGAGTAGGTGAGGACAAAGTTCGTATCAAAGACGGGCATCCCGTATGAAAACGGAGGACCCATCACACTCTGTGTGAACGGAGTAGTGATCGCCGCCATAGACGAAATCAGACCACTACCCGAAGTAGAGGTGGTCGAGACCATGGTGGTTCAGACTGGCGAAGGAGGGTTAGGAGGCAGAATGCCCCCTATCGTGGAGTAACATTTTCTTCCATTGCTGCTTGTAAAACTATCTGACGCTCGTGATGAATTACCCTTGGAGGGAAAACTTGTATCAAAATTGGCGTCGACAAGTCAATGATCAGAGGGTTAAAATGCCCGAGAGATTCTGCTTTAAGGTCATAAATAGTTGGTTCCTCTGGATTCGAGTGTTCTCCTCTCGGGGATGGCTCGAGCATAGTTTCCTATAGCCCTGTCGCTTCGTATGACCCTTACTGGTCAAGTCTTTTCTGTAGCAGTGGCGGTGGTGGTTCTAATGCAACCGACGGTAGGCCCTGAAGGCTTCGCGACTGACGGTAGGCCCTGAAGGCTTCACGACCGACGGAGCTCCTGATCTTCCACTTTGTGAAAATATCAGCGACACAATAAGGATTTTACTAACGTTTGAAAACCATCACACACTATAAAAGTTACTATGAGATAAAGAAAGAAAACCACTATCTAGTTGGAAGAACAGTTACGCCAGCCAACACTAGAGAAACTTACCTGTGCAAGTGAAATTAGAACACGGAAGCACCCTCTGGGTATACTCTGCAAAGAGTGGCCTGACGTCTTCCTTAAGTACCGCGGTATACCCCGGCAGTCACCTGTGTAAGTCTCTAGAATAAAGGTAACTAGGTTGCTAGCTCGCGAACAATCACCAGGCGTGTACAGTCGATAGTCGGGTGGACCACAATGAGCAGGGTATCAAGCCTGAAATCTATCGAGGGTATCGAAAGCAAGTGGTCTGGAAGACAACTGAGCATCTCTAATGGATCTGAGATCCACGAAGCTTCGTGGAAAATGAGACCGATAGAATCCCACGACAATTCCTCTATATGCGTTCCCTAATACGCTTGGTCTAGCTTTGGAGGGGTTATCTCCACTACCTTTCTACACGTGACTTGGTGTTTAGCCCCTGTGTTAGAGGGGGGTCCCGGATAACTTTCACGTTTACTGGACTTTTTACACTCCCTACCTCTGACTCCTACGTTTGTTTATAAGCCTTGAAGAGTTTCCTCTCCAACCTTATTCAAGGCTCTAGCCTAGACTAGTTGATTGACCCTACACACATAAAGTCTAGTTGATTTTAATTAACGTTAATTTTAAGTGGCTTTTTTTAAGTCAAGGAAGCGAAAATGAAACTAGTGGTGTATTTTGAGTGACGAAGAAGGATAAATAAATGGATACTGAAAGAAAAATTACTTCTATTTAACAAAAAAGGATTTGCAACTAACAATTTAACCAACTTTTCATAACTACTTTTTCTAATATCTTTTAAAGGAAAACCTAAAACGAATTTTTGCTCAACTACGAGCTACTTAATGTTATAAGCGATCAGTAAAGAACTTAAGAAAAACACTCTTTTTTCCTGACAAGCAATATAACTAACCTAACTACTTAACCAAACAAAGAAAATAAATATTTTTCTATTTTTTTTATATGCTTCAAACAAGAAACTTGAAATATTTTTTTTTCTTTTTCTTTAAAGCAAGCGAAAGGGGAAAAAGTAAAAAACAAGACAGGACCAAAAACTGACTTCTGGCCCACTGTAGATCACAAGGAGTCACTAAAGAGACGAAACAGGCTGACCAAAGACTCACAGACTCGTCTAAAACCCTTTCAAAGAAAACACAAGAAATCTTTAAAAAGATAAGCAAATTGTAGCAACATAGACACTGTACTTAATCAAGAAACCCTGAGAAGTATGACTTCAATTAGGGAAGAGGTTGATTTCCCCTCTTCAAAGAAAAAATTTCTTGACACAGGCAAGCTACTGATACTTAAGCAACTTGCGTATGTACACGGGCTGTCTAAAAGCAGGGTGTGTATGTACGCATGCAGACCCACTGCAGGTCCCCTACACCTATGTAAATTCTAAAAAAAAAGAAAACAAACAGGTAGGCTGACAGGGCAGGAAGAACTGGTATAACACCAACAAGTGACCAAAATCCCTTAAAGACTCAACAACTTACAAAAACTTAAAATAGGTAATAAAACCAATTAAAACACCCAAAACATATCCCCTAAAACCCTAGAGGCTTCCCCAGTATGGTCGCCATTTATGCTATAGTGGGGAAACCCCCGTATGGACTACACTAGGGTTCAACATGTAGGCAGATATAACTGTCTAAAAGTCTCCTACTTTTTATGACTACCCCTAATATACCCCACATTCATGCATGAAATACAAAGTGAAAAGCTCCGGTAACTTTACCTTTTACTTCGTGTCTAGTGTCGATCCTTTCGCGTTCGAATGCTTTGCTAACTACAAGCCTCCTCCCAAGGCTGGCCTGCATTCACAAACAGATAAACATGGAACTACCAACATGCATCTCATATCTAAATCATGGGTTAGATGTTAGAATAAAACATAAATTAAACACAAAGATTTGAGACGTCATATTTCGAGACAGAAAAAGTATTCCTTTTATTGATATCACAATGTTTACTTACAACAAGATCGACGACTGCTCCTCGAACCTCATCCAGGCTCCTCTTCACCAAGATTCAACTACGTTTCCATGTATCTTTCTTCTCTCAATCCTCTCTCTAGGGAATGGAATAGGCTTATAATGGAGGAAAAAGGCAAGAATGGGAAATTCTGATGTAAATCTCACAAGGTGGCTACAAATTCTTGGGGCAAGGAAGGGATGTGAAATAGGCATAGTTTCACTATTCTTATGCTTAGCTTTGGAATGAAACCCCAACACCTCCTTTTATATGACAAAAATATGGTTATTCGGTTGGGTGATGGGATATAAGCGGTGGGACAGTTGGGAAACTACCCAATAGCCCGTAATCTCAAGGAATTCCTTTCAACCTTTTAATTTTTGCAATTTTTGCGAGTATACGCGGGATGTAGTGGTGCAACTAGCATACATATGCGGGCAATAATGGTGCATCTAGCGTACTTATGTGGGCAGTAATGGTGCAGGGCGCATACATACGCGGGCAGTAATGGTGCATGGCGCGTACATCTTCAAAAATAGTGTTTTTAAGAAGAGCTGCTCAGTTATGGCTTGGAAAAAATAGCAAGTAAGAGGGCCTGATGCCAGGTATGCATGTATGGATCAATTTAGGGTTATAACAGATGCCCCCTAATGTGTGAGGTCAGAAGAGCATTTGATGGCCGAAATACATTACAAATCTTCACCAACGTACAAAGCGAGTGAGCCCGGGACCAGATTTCTGGAGGTGCCATCTACAAAAATAATAATTGTCTCTCTGAGGTGGTCATACCCATGCTCAGGATGAAATAAATCATGGCTTCCAATCAAACACACTGGATATCCATGTCATATAACTTTATAAAGTGTAGCTGCGAGCAATAAACAACAGATCTACATCTCAAAATCAAAGATATACATGTATAGTATCCATCTTCAAGAAGCAAATGACGCCTGATGGTTGGAATTGAGGCCTTAAGAGCTCGAGCAATGACTTCAAGATATTCAAAACTAGGGTAGGAGTTTAATGTGAGTGTACGAATTCGCTACCCAGAGGTCTTCGATGACTCGTTGGGAACAAACAAGAGGATCTGGGTGGTTATGCATAGAACTTCATTGATTTCGAACAAGGACTTGATTAGAATTTTGGGATGGTCGGGCATGAGGTCAAGAGACAAACTGTAGAAGGGATGACTCAAGTTGGGTAAAACTTCCCTTGGACAATAGCACGACAGATGACCAGACTCAGGCAACACGACATTGACATAAGTCTACGATGCAAGAGGCAATGAAAACTCTCCATATGTTTGGAAGAATAACCAAACAGAGGAGGACACAACTCTATGTAGCAACAAAAACTTCCTAAGGTTATATAAAATTCCAAAGCTTGATGAATAAACAAAAGGATGTGCTTTGTCCAAGGACGACTCATTTTGCTGCCTTAAAAATAAAATATTTTTTCCGCCCTCTTTTTGGGGTATATTTGAATTTTTTTGTCCTTTTCAATATTTTAAAAGATCTTGAAAAAGAATAAAAGATTGCTACGTTACAAAGGAGGAATGAGTGTCGCAAAGCATACTAGTTCCAAGTGCAAGGAACACACTAATTCTTAGAGCAAGGAGACATGTGCAGGAAAGGGACACTCGGGAAAATTCCTCCATGGGTCAAGGCATCAAGACGCAGAGGCAAAGTGCTACAAGGCTTGTGTATAAGACATGCTTCAAAGGTTCAGTTGAGAGCAACATGGAGCCGACATTTGGCCAAAGACGCAGAGATGCAAATGCGATTAATAAGACACAATGAAAACCCCCTTCAATGTGATTTTAATGAGCCCAGAGAAGGTAAGATCAGTGGTTTTTCATTTTTAGAGAGTCTGAAAAAGCATAAAAGAAGACTATGCTGGGGTACCTTTTTCGAAGGTAGTCTAGTTGGTTCGAAAAAGGGATAAAATAGCACTGAAAATACATCTATTCAAAGACATTTTAATGAGTGTGACAAAGACAAGATCACTCGACAATCTTTTCAATTTTAAGGAGTCTGAAAAGAGCTTAACTATGGACTCATAGCCTTTTTCTAGATTTAGTCTCCTTAGCCCGAAAAAAGTATAAAATCTACTTAGGAGAACTTTCCCAGAGAGACGAATCTCCCGAGGTGTATATTTTTCCTCCTTAATCTACAGGCCAGAAAAAGGGGTAAACTCTTGCTAGTATATGTTTTTCTGAACCAATTAACGAGTGTGAAAGAACAAGGTCACTTGACGATCCTTTCAATTTTAAGGAGTCCAAAAATAACTTAACTATGGACTCCGAAGGGGATGTTCTTCTGGACCAGTTTAACGAGTGTGAAGGAACAAGGTCACTCGACAATCTTTTCAATTTTAGGGAGTCTGAAAAGAGCTTAACTATGGACTCCATGGGGGTTCCTTTTTCGTAAATTTAGTCCCTCAGGCCCGAAAAAGGGTTAAACTTATACCTGAGAATACTCTTCTAGCAAACCGAATTTCCTAGAGTATACCTTTGTTTGTAAAATTGATCATCCGGACCGAAAAAGGGGTAAACTACCACCGGAGGGACGTGCCTTCAAGTTTTATTTTGGCGAGCATGAAGGGAAATAAGATCGCATGACAATATTTTCATGTTTAGAAAGTCTGAAAAGGGCTTAAAGAAGACTCAGTTTTTGGGAGTCCCGAGGGTGAGGCCAAGAGCGATGACACATCAAACTTATGAGGCTCTATCTCGTAATTAGGATAGGACTAACAAGGACTCCCGAGGCTAAAGTCATTAACGACGACATTGACACCAAAATGTAGTGAGGATATAACTAGGGCATCCATGTAGAGGTAGGCTCTACCACTAAATTACGACACTTCTAAAGCAACAATGATGGTTTTGTGTTACAATTCAGTGGGATCGATCCTATGGAAAAGTGGAATAGACAACGAGATGCAAAAAGTGGAGGTGGAATCCTAACTTAAATGCAAAAAGTTGAAAAAATGACTTTTACCAAAAGAATTTTTAAAAGTGACCCATCTCCTAAAAAGTTTTCCAAACCAAAAGTGAAGTGTACCTTAACATCCAGTGAGAAACTTAAGAACCACAGTGAAGTGTACTGTAAATAGAAGTTGACAACTTATTTTCACCATTGCAAATTGAGAATTAACCAAAAAGATAAAAATACCCCTTTTCTAAAAGAGTTGATTCCGGGAGCTTCAGAGGACGAAACGAACTTCCGCTCAAACCAAATAAATACAAATTCATCCCTCTTGCATTTCCATACTTTCTTTTTGCATTTCTTTTAGTTTTTTTGGGGGCACGCTCTCTTAAAAAAGGGCATCCCTACATGTACGCGAGCTGTTTGAAAACAACGCGCGTATGCCCGTAGGCAGGAAAAAATCTACCCGCGTGCATAAGCGACTGTGTCCAAGACAACCCGTGTACACCCTCAATAACATGGAAAAATGAAAAAGCAAGAGATAACTTTCTCCATGAACTTGTCATTTGACAGGATGTATGTCCACTGAAGAGAGAGGGAGCACAAAGACATTGATATTTTGGTCAAAGAGGACCTTGCTGCTGTCGCCGCATTGAAACAATGCGGGTTATGGAAGTTCTTACGGTGTCCACTCATGAGGGAACAACCCAGGCTACTGAATGCCTTGGTGGATTATTTTCATCCTCACATTGAGGTGTTTATTCTCGAGGGGCAGTCGTTGACTCCAACGACTGAGGATATATACTTTCTGACTGGCCTCTCGAGGAGAGGGGAACCAATCAACTTGCGTGCATTTCCCCCTCAACCCCACAACATCGTCGAGCTGATCAAAATATATTGTGAGGTCGACACTGAGAAAGTAGGTTCTCAGGTGTCAATCCAAAAGATTACCAACCTATCACTGAAGGTGATAGTTTTACTTATTGGACGGATCACTGGTTTCACGACCTTACATCAGATCTCCCCGACACATATGCATTGTGCAGTGCAGTTCTTAAATGAACGATTGTTTGACTAGAGCACGACCATGCTTGACTGCATGAAGAGACAACTCACCGAGTGTCGTGGGCAGAGTAACAAAAACTTAGGATTTGGTACCATTTTATGTTCATTCTTCTTTGAGAGGGTACCCAGTCTTAGTCCACGAGAGACAGTGCAAGGGCATGTGGCCTCGCTCCCAGTAGTGTGTAGATGGGAAACATTGATGTCACGATAGGGGGGAGGAAGGACTATAGAGGACTTTGATGATGTATTTTTTGACTGGTGGGCATGACAAATTTCGACGATAAAGGACTAACCCTACGTCGAGATCAACTTTTCCAGGGATCTGGACATGCCCATACCTCCTAGGAATGAGCGAGGAGAGATAGGTATGTTTTTTTTTAAAGTTATTTAATTTTTAGTTTCTTTTTAATATATATCATTTTTTATGTGAATCAGAGTATTTGAAAACTATGTATTTGTTATGTACAGAAGTGGGACCAATGCATCCAACAGACTTCTCGAGGACCAAGCAATGTCCTTGACCAGAGGCAGTACCAGCTGTAGCCGCTAGACTAGCAGCAATAACAGGGGGACCTCCAACTGGAGAGGCTGAGAGAGTTTTGAGACGGGTGGAGCGGAACATCACCGTGCTCACTCGTTCAGTTCCCATGGCTGAGATCAAGGATCTCTTGCCATCGATGCAACCTCACGTAGTTGGGGTGCCACGGACCTAGGTCCAACTATTCCAGCATTTGGCGAACATCATTGTTCATTATGGAAGGGCCAACAGGCCCCACACTTAGCTAGGATGGACCACTTACGTGCTGAGGGCATTCTTTGTATATTTTTGAGGGCATAAGCCCCGTGACGTATACCGGACATGCATTTTTGAGGCGCTTGTGCCCACCGATGTACTCTAATTCTTTTGATATATATATATATATATATATATATATGTATTTACATGTTTTATGTCTTATGGATCACATTTTTACAAATGTATGTACATGTGTATGTGTGTGCAATATGCCAATATAATACTTGATTAGCTAGAGTATCTATCATTTGATTTAATCTCCTAGGAACATGGATATACGTAATGTAATCAAAACATCGTTCTAAGAGACATACCCTAAGGAATCGTCGGTGTAGAGTAGGATAAAAAATGTGGTAAACCCCATTTAACTGGGACACAACCAGCTGAGCATCTAAGTAGACCTGGAGTTGAGAGATACCATGCGAGAAAGCATCACGAAACAACTCTATTACTGTGCTGTACTTGACGACATTGTTTATGGCGCAACCTAAAAAGATACTTCCAAAATATAACAACTGGCCTTGAGGCATGAAAATCACCCAAGCTGCGGAAGAAAGCCTCTGAGTGTGTTGGCTAGTGCCGTTCGCGAACCCAACGAACACCTCTAATTCACTTGACATATTCCATAGTACAAAATGTGACATAAATAATGACACGTCCATAAAACAAAAAGACAAAAACTAATTGTATAAGAACTATACATATGTACAAGAAGTCACCCAACGCGACCAACCTACAAGTAATACTTCTTGAGGAAGAGGCCATTTCTAGGCTCCACCAAAGCATTTCCCTCACAACCAACCAGAAAATAAGCGCCCTTCTTTAAGACCTCCTTCACTATGAAAGGTCTGAACCACATGGGTTTGAACTTGCCTGCCCACAGGGGATCCTTATCTTGGTCGTAGACTAGGTCAAGGTCGCCTTCGAAGAAAATCCGAGGATGAACAAACCGATCATATTAACACTTGATTCATTTCTTGTGAGCCTCATTATCCAAGGCTACATCACGACGTTGCTCATTGAGTTTCTCAAGATATAATAAGCGTTCCTCAAGCGGTGAAGTGTCTGGAAACAAATCTACTGCCAACTTTAGAGATGGGATCTAGCACTCTATAGGCAAGACTGCTTCCATCCCGTAAACGAGTTGAAAAGGTGAGAAATTGGTGGTAGTCTTTACAGATCTTCGGTAGTCCCACAATGTTGAGTACAACATCAAATTCCAATTTGACTTGGCATAATTGATCGTTCGCTGCATAATAGTCTTGAGGGATTTATTCATAGCTTCCATGTGACCATTCGCTTGTGGGTAGTAGGGTGATGAATGCTCTTGCCTCAACCCAAGCTTTGATGTTAACTCAGACATCATTTTGTTCTGAAAGTGACTGCCATGGTCCATGACAATCTCTCTCGAGATGACGAACCTTGCTACTATCTGGTTAAAAATAAAGAGACATGCTGTTTCGCCATCATTATTAAACGTTGGCATAGCTTCGACCCACTTTGTGAAGTAGTCTACTGCTACGATGATATAATGGTGCCCCTTGGCTAAAGGGGGGTGGAATGTAGTAAAATCAATCCCCCAATTGGTGAAGGGACCAACTGTAATGATGAGAAACATGGGAGCGGGGTGTGCCCTCATCTTCCGAGAGAAGATATGACACAGGTGGCACTTCTTGACAGATTCAATGCAATCTTTGATTAACGTCGGCCAAAAGTAACTAGCTCGTAGAATCTTTTGGGCTGTTGCCAACCCAGAAAAATGACCACCACATGCTCCAGTGTGGCAGTCGTTAAGAACGATTTTCGCTTCTTCATGAGTGAGGCACCGATGAAGGATGCAATCTACACCTAGACGATACAAAGTGTCATCGAGTATGAGATAATTTTTTTCTTAATGGCATATACGTCGACGCTCACCACGAGAAGTAGAGGCTGGGCACTTTAAAGTCTGGATATAGACTAGTATATGTCCATACCAGGGGTCTGAAGATGAAATCAGAAAAGGATCTCCTTTAATCGATGATTCTTCCAGCGTAACATCACCTGATTCCACCGAAAGTTCTAAGATAAGTTCCGCAAAGACCAACGACTTTTTGGATTTCGCGGAAACAAAATCCACGTCAAATTCCTGGAGGACAAAAATACATCTACTGATCTTTCCGCCGATTACACGTCATGTCAACACGTATTGGAATGGATTCACAACGAAAATGACGCTGGTCTTGCGAAGCATGATATAATGACGGAACCACTAGACAACATGCATTTCTACCAACACAAGCTTCTCAACATGGGAGTAGTTGAGTTCTGGTCCAACCAGGCCTTGACTCAGCTAATAAATCACATGCTCTTCGAGTAGATCGTCCTCTTGAACCAAGACCATACTGATGGTCGACTCTGTAGCGACCAAGTACAATAAGAAATCTTTGTTATAATTGGGAGGCCGGAGCAGAGGGGAAGACGTGAGGGCGCGTTTCAATGCTTCAGAAGAGCGCTGAATGGATTCATCCCAATAGAAAGGAACATCCTTTTTCAGTAAACGCATCAACCCTTTAGTGATCTCAACATAGTTTGCGATAAAACACTGAAGAAAGTTGGCTTTTCCCTGTAAAATCTGAAGCTGAGGGACTGTGCATGGGGGAGGCAACTGAACTATCGCCTCAACCTTAAGAGGATCGACCATGATCCCTGTTGTCGAAACTATGAAACCTAAACAACGACTTGACATCACGCAAAAACTGCATTTGGTAGGATTCAAGCGAATCTGATAGTAGTGACATCGCACAAAGATAAGTCAGAGGTGTGTGGGATGATCAGTTCTCTTACGAGATCGTGATGCTAAATCATTGAGATAAGCCTCGACTATATGTTTGAGATCATGGAAATCAAAAGACATGGCTCATTGAAAAGTGTCTCCAACATTCTTCAAGACAAAAGGCATTTTACGATAAGCAAATGTGCCCCACAGACAGATAAAATATGTTTTATGCTGGTCCTCGAGTTTGATCTGTATCTGGTTGTATCTCAAGAAACCATCCATGAATGAAAATACCTCACAATCCGCACATTCATCGACGATATGATCAATGAATGGGGTGGGGAAATTATCCTTTGGACATGCCTTACTCAAATCATAGAAGTCCATACACACGTGAATTGTTCCCTACTTTTTGTTGACCAAAACGTGATTTGACACCCATTGAGTCAATTGTACGGGGTAGATGAAACTATCTTTGAGCAGTTTCTCTACTTCAGCCTTAATAACTGTCGCTTTCTGAGGATTAACCAGACGAAGCTTCTGTTAGACTGACTTGGCATCAAGATAAGTCGTTATTTCATGTTCGACGATTCTTGGATCGATGCCTAAGATTTCCTTGTAAGCCCAGGAAAAATGTCGTTGAATTACTTAAATAAATCTATGTAGTTTCGAATCTCCTTGGGGGAGCAGTCTGCTCAGACAAAGACATTCTCCATGATGCCAGGGATTTTGGAGATGTCAATAGGTATCGTTTTAGCGATGACTTCGTGTGTAGCCAGAGGATTAATAGGACAAGACTTATCTCTAGTCATAGTTAACATGAATTTACCTGCCTCTATTCTTCCTAACTCTGAGAGAAAATAATATTTGTGATGGAGATCATCCCAGGGTATGTCCGGACTAGTCAATGCCTCTATAATCGCCTCGTCAGAGGGAAAGACCAAGTCTAAGGAATCGGTAGTGGCGAGGGAACCTTGAGCCCAAATAGGCTCTAGAATTGGATCTAACTCCTGTGCTGGAGTTGGATCGGGGTCGGCATGAAGAAATTGAGCATAAGAATAGTAAGACAAGAAGATTGGCGGAAAAGGCCTCAAGCCATAATTATGAACATTGTATTCATCTTAATGATACAAATATATAATACAATAATGAAATCACCTCAATTGTTCTCACATCGAAAAATCATCAGGAGATAAGGTAGGAGGAGACAATATAGGAATCTAGAAACATACTTGGGATAACAACTATATCCTAGTATGTAAAATATACAAAGGTGGAATACTAAGACTTAATGATTGTATATGAGAAAGAGGCTAACATCCCCCCCCTCAATCATAAGTCTGAGCAATAATACCAACAAAGTAGGTGCATAAACTGGTATCTCACAAAGTCTTCATGTTGAAACTTCTGCACTAAGCCACAATGAAGAACTGCCCGAAAAAC
>ML803321.1:260286-275402 GCA_009831015.1 Picea engelmannii | reverse complement strand
GGAAAAGGCCTCAAGCCATAATTCTCAACATTGTATTCATCTTAATGATACAAATATATAATACAATAATGAAATCACCTCAATTGTTCTCACATCGACACCTCATCAAGAGATAAGGTAGGAGGAGACAATATAGGAATCTAGAAACATACTTAGAATAAAAACTATATCCTAGTATGTAAAATATACAAAGGTGGAATACTAAGACTTAATGATTGTATATGAGAAAGAGGCTAACGCGGTGGAAGCTTGCTGGACCGTAGAGTACACAAATTCTGCCACGGACAAGGGCATGGCCATGTCATGATGCCCTGTCCCTTCCATCATGGCCGTTGGTGAAGGAAGAGTCCATGGATCGTAAAAGTAAGTCATACGAAACGATGACACTTGAAAAATTTCAGCCCTAGGCTGGTCGGGGATCACCGATATGAGCTTGACATCACTAGAAGGAGGCGGGTAATCGAAAGTACCCATCAAAGGTGGGCACAAACCAACCCCTATGTTGACAACGTCGGGCTAAGGGTTATCAATCATCGGGACCGTGGATGCCCCCGATGAAGGTTCAGGATGGGAGAAGGACAACTGATCAATGGATACGATCTGACCCTCTTGAGGAAATAACAAGACCCAGAAAGATGTGGCAACCACTGCATGCATAGCATAGGTCCAACTCCTTCCTAACAAAAGGTTGTAGTCGAGAGGCACATCAACCACTTCAACTTCAACACATATGGTATTTCCTCCTAGCTTCACGACGAAAGAAGGAATGATTCCATGTGGTCTGAATGAACGATCGTCTAAAGCAGTAAGTAGAGTAGGTGACAGAGACAAAATGAGTTGGCCAATGGCCTTCCAACATGCCAATGACATCATGCATGTTGAGGCACCCTCATCAACCACAGTGCATAAATTATTTTGGGTAAAAGTTTTCGTGGTGTAAGCCACTACTATCTGAAATGAAACGTGGTATGGGAAACAAGGTTTTAAGTCGGTCATATCAAGCATGATTGTTCTTGGATTACAAGTCTCAAAAGATCCTAAGGAATCTAACAGAGCCTTTCTCTGTGAAGGGCAGCTCTGGAGGACCTACAAAGCAGACATCGCGCAAGGGGTTTGTGACAAATCCTCGACCACATAGAAGTTCTGGGCGGCCCTCGCGTTTAGATTGTGTGAAGTTTTCTTGAACGCCCCTTTCGAGATGCGTGTCATTGTTTCACCCATCGTCTTCTCAATCTGGAGAGGAACTGACGGGTTTACAACTTCTTTACCCTTTTCAATAGTTTCTGACATTCTATAATCATGTGCCCTAATTGATAGGTGAGCATTACCTTTCAACATATAAACGTTCACGGCCGAGGGATTACTAGAAGACGAAGGGGGTCCCTGACTGCCACCATCCGCACTCGTAGAGGCTTGAGTCAAATTTTGCCCATGAGGAAATGGGTTCGTTAACACAATAGGCTGCTGCTGTGCTAATAACTTCTGGGCCTCCGTAAGCCAAGGGCACAGGTGAGTCGAGTGGTCTTCCATGCAAAGGTTACACAGATACTTCAACTTTCTCTTTTTTGTGTTGCCCCTGCCAACATTGTTGGTGGGTTTCTTATCCCCCTTACCCTTCTTGGTTCATTGTTTCTTCTTTTCGTCAGGCTGCTAGTTGGCCTTTGGGTTTGTCGACTGCACACTATGTACGTCCGACGTTTGGGTAGGGGGAGCAGCTGAACCGGGGGTCTGGCTGGTTGCTGTTTGCTGTATCAACAATTGTTGCAATTGATTTGACAATTGATCAGTGGGCTTTGCTTGTGTTGAACCAACTATACCATCGACATGTGGTCCAAACTTGTGTTTGGCCTTGTCAAGGATGGACCGTGGCGCATCTGGAAAAACCTCATAGAGTAAACCAGATTGAGAGTATATCAGTTCAAGCTATTGAGCTCTCATTATTGCCTCTTCCTCTGAAAACACTCACGACGTTGCAACATCCTTGGATAACTGAGGTACCAAAGACTTAAGGAAACACTCCAACAAAAAATCCGGTGCGACTAGTACTTTTATCAAACTCTTCCAATGCCGCCATTCTCGGATGTGATCCGAGATATGAACAGCCTTTGTTTTCTCAAAGTTGGCTAGCAATTCGGTGCCGACATCGTATCTCATAGGTAGTTGAAAATGGTTTAAGAAAACCATTGCCAATTCACTAAAGCAAGAGTATATTGAGAAATCGAGCTTGATGTACCATTTCGCAGCATTCTCGATAAGAGTGCATTGAAACCAACGCAACTGTACGAAGTCGTCTCGCAGTGAGTTCGACAAGAACCATAGGTGAAAAGTGGTCACGTGATCGCCTATATCTTCGTTAGGATTACCTTCAAACTTTGGAATGTATGAGGGCAACTTCGTCGGCATGGGAGGCCAACACGAATTGTGACAGATTGGGTCGTTTAACAATCTTGACAAGTCTGGCAAGTGTAACATTGCCATAAATGGTAGTTTGGGCTATTGACTATGTACAGGAATAAAGGATCTTGGAGTTTGACTGGCACCAGGTTGCCAGGAAAAGTTAGGCTGCTGACCAGGGTTCTGGTAAATACCATGGCCTTGTCCAGTGTACAGATACTGCATTTGTTGGGGCATCATCGACAAATTCCTATAATTGGACATTGAGGGATGGTTGGGGATTGCCCCCTGCATTGTGTTCCAAAGATTCTAGAAAGGGTTTCCCCCTGCCGATCCAATGGGCATAGGTACTGATCCTTTCCTGGGATTCAATTGACGATGGAAGGGGTTACCCCGGGTCGACATCCCTAACGAGGGAACTAATCCCTGCCACATATTCCAGAGTCCAAAAATAGGCTTGCCCCCGACCGAGACGACAATTGACGAGAATGCGTTATTACCAAATGCTTTGAACAAAGAGAATGACATAGAACCCACCGGTGTGGTGTAGGAAGAAGATCCTTGACTGCCTACTCCAAACAAGCTGTAGTTCATGTTCATCCCAACGGGTTGCTGGGGAGAACCACTGAGTAAGGGGGATGAAGGAGGTATATGAACCCCACCGCAAGGGAAAGCATTATAGGGGGCTGAGGTGCTCCCCATGGACCCTTGCAAAGGAGCGTTAGAGCTCCCTGCCCCCATAACCATGGTCTATAGGGTGGAGTAGGTGAGGACAAAGTTCGTATCAAAGCCGAGCATCTCGTATGAAAATAGAGGACCCATTGCACTCTATGTGAACGAAGCAGTGATCGCCGCCATAGACGGAATCATACCACTACCCGAAGTAGAGGTGGTCGAGACCATGGTGGTATGGAGTGGCGAAGGTGGGTTAGGAGGGGGAATGCCCCCTGTGGTGGCAACCATTGAGGGAGTGTGAGGACTCCCAGATGAAGTAGCAACATTTGCTTCCATCGCTATTTGTAAAACTATCTGATGCCCGTGATGAGTTACCCTTGGAGGGACAACTTGTATCAAAATTGGCGCTGACAAGTCAGTGATCGGAGGGTTAAAATTCCCGAGAGCTTCCGCTCCAAGGTAAAAAATAGTTAGTTCCTCCGGATTCGAGTGTTCTCCTCTTGGGGATGGCTCAAGAACATTTTCCTATGTTGCTTCGTATGACCCTTGCTAGTCAAGTCTTCGTCGTAACGGTGGTGGTGGTGGCTCTAATGCAACTGACAGTAGTCCCTGAAGGCTTCGGGATCGGTGGAGCTCCTGATCTTCCACTTTGTGAAAAGATCAACGACACAATAAGGCTTTTATGAACATTTGAAAACCAACACACACTAGAAAAGTTCTTATGAGACAAAGAAAGCAAACCACTATCTAGTTGGAAGAACAATTACTCCAACCAACACTAGAGCAACTTACCGGTGCAAGTGCAACTCGAACATGGAAGCATCCTCTGGGTATAAACTGCAAAGCATGGCCCGACGTCTTCCCTAGGTATCGTGGTATACCCCCGTAGTCAGCTGTGTAAGTCTCTAGAATAAAGACAACTAGGTTGCTAGCTCGCGAACAGTCACCAAGCGGGTACAATCAACAGTCGGGTGGACTGCAATGAGCAGGGTATCAAGCCCGAAACCTATTGAGGGTATCGAAAGCAAGTGGTCCAGAAGACAACCGAGGACCTCTAATGGATTCAAGATCCGTGAAGCTCCATGGAAAATGCGACCGATAGAATCCCACGACAAGTCCTCTATATGCGTTCCCCATTATGCTTGGTCTAGCTTTGGAGGGGTTATCTCCACTACCTTTCCGCACACGACCTCATGTTTAGCCCCTGTGTTAGAGGGGGGTCCCATATAAATTTCACGTTTACTGAACTTTTTACACTCCCTAGCTCTGACTCTTACGTTTGTTTATAAGTCTTGAAGAGTTTCCTCTCCAACCTTATTCAAGGCTCTAGCCTAGACTAGTTGATTGACCCTACAAACATAAAGTCTAGTTGATTTTAATTAGGTTAATTTTAAGTGGCTTGTTTTAAGTCAAGGAAGTGACAATGAAACTAGTTGTGTATTTTGAGCGACGAAGAAGGAAAAATAAACGAATACTGAAAGCAAAATTACTTCTATTTAACAAAAAAGGATTTGCAACTAACTATTTAACCAACTTTTCATAACTAATTTTTCTAAGATCTTTTAAAGGAAAACCTAAAACGAATTTTTTCTCGACTACGAGCTACTTAATGTTCTAAGAAATCAGTAAAGAACTTAAGATAAACACTCTTTTTTCCTAATAAGCAATATAACTAACCTAACTACTTGACCAAACAAAGAAATGAAATCTTTTTCTATTTTTTTTTATATGCTTCAAACAAGAAACTTGAAATAGATTCTTTTTCTTTTTCTTTAAAGCAAGCGAAAGGGGAAAAAGTAGAAAATAAGACAAGACAAAAAATTGACTTCTGGCCCACTGCAGATTGCAAGGAGTCATTGAAGAGACCAAACAGGTTGACCGAAGACTCACAGACTCGTCTAAAACGCTTTCAAAGAAAACATAAGAAATCTTTAAAAAGATAAGCAAACCGATGTCAAACCCAGGCTAAAGACTGTAACAATAGAGACATTGTACTTAATCAAGAAACCCTGAAAAGTATGACTTCAATCAGGGAAGAGGTTGACTGCCTCTCTTTAAAGACAAATTTTCTTGACACATGCACACTACTGATACTTAAGTAGCCTGCGTATGTACGTGGGTTGTCTAAAAGCAGGGCGTGCATGTACGCGTGCAGACCCACTGCAGGCCGCGTACACCTCTGTAACTTCTCAAATAGAAGAAAACAAACAGGTAGGCTGACAGGGAAGGGAGAACTAGTATGACACCAACAGGTGACCAAAATCCCTTAAAGACTCAACAACTTAAAGAAACTCAAAATAGGTAATAAAACCAATTAAAACACCCAAAAATATCCCCTAAAACCCTAGAGGCTTCCCTAGTATGGTCACCATTTATTCTATAGCGGGAAAACCCCCTTATGGACTACACTAGGGTTCAACATGTAGGTAGATCTAACCGTCTAAAAGTCTCCTAATTTTTATGACTACCCCAAATATACCCCACATTCATGCATGAAATACGAAGTGAAAAGATCCGGTAACTTTACCTTTTACTCCGCGTCCAGTGTTGATCCTTTCGTGTTCGATTGCTCCGCTGACTACAAGCCTCCTCCCAAGGCTCGCTTGCATTCACAAATAGATAAATAGGGAACTGAAAACATGCATCTCATATATAAATCAAGGGTTAGATGTTAGAATAAAACATAAATCAAACACAAATATTTGAGACATCATATTTCGGGACATAAAAAGTATTCCTTTTATTGATATCACAATGTTTACTTACAACAAGATCGACGAATGCTCTTTGAACCTGGTCTGGGATACTCTTCACCAAGCTCCAACTACACTTCCACGTATCTTTATCCTCTCAATCCTCTCTCTAGGGAATGGAATAGGCTTATAATGGAGGAAAACGACAAGAATGGGAAATTCTGATGTAAATCTCACAAAGTGGCTGCAAATTCTTGGGGCAAGGAGGGGATGTGAAGCAAACATAGTTTCATTGTTCTTATGATTAGATTTGGAATGATACCCCAACACCTCCTTTTATATGACAAAAGGATGGTTATTCGGTTGGGTGACAGGCTATAGGTGGTGGGACAGTTGGGAAACTACCCAATATCTCGTAAGCTCAACGAATTCCTTGCAACTTTTTAATTTTTGCAATTTTTGTGAGTATACACGGGCTGTAGTGGTGGAGCTAGCGTACATATGTGGGCAGTAATGGAACAACTAGCATACATACGTGGGCAATAATGATCATGGCGCGTACATCTTCAAAAATAGTGTTTTTAAGAAGAGTTGCTCAGTGATGGCTTGGCAAAAATAACAAGTAAGAGGGCCTGATGCCATGTATGCATGTATGGAGCAATTTAGGGTTATAACAGACGTGCATTTACTGCACATCGCTTCCATCTACTATCCTATTCAATTTCGAAGTACAAGACAACCAAACATTCACCATTCATTAACCATGTATTCAATGCCCAAACGATTGAAATCTACAAAACCAATTCTTTTGCTTGCCATCCGAGACAGTTACAGTCATCATAGAGAAAAATATCACATATTTACATAGTTGGAACTCTCAGGAACACGCTAACCCAAGCATTACTGAGCCATTGTTTGTTCATACACATAGCATAATTCATGGATGGAGTGAAAAAGAACCATACCTGTAACAAAGAACTTAAAAGGGCGAGCTGACCGAGCGTTCTTCTTCCCCATAGCCTAAAATGTGGAGCTTCACAACTAACATGCTGAAAATGAAACAAGGAACAATGCTAAGGTGACGACCCATAGGGGGAGTATGGAGTGACGTGCATTTACTGCACGTCGCTTCCATATCCTATCCTATTCAATTTCAAATTACAAGACAACCAAACATTCACCATTCATTAACCATGTATTCAATGCCCAAACAATTGAAATCTGCGACGATATCCCTTGTCCAATGCACCACCCAAATATTCATACGTTAACTCTTGCCATGTTTAATACCATATCATATGTATTGAAATATTATATGTGCCCAAATCAACTCTAATAAAAATCGCATAGCCTCTAACCAACCATAGTATAATAGTTAGGATTAACACTAACATCACTTTTACTTTTCCATTTGTATATAACCTTTTAAAATATCTCAAACATAACTTTCTTTCCTTTAAGACTTTTCTTTCATAGATTTTCTTCCTTGTTTTGATTATGATGTCACTAACATATCTCTTGTATATATGTGGCTAGGTAGTTGATCACGATGATTTGTGACATGGTTAAATCATAGCAACTGTAAATACATGCCCATCATAACATAAAAAATAATGCCTTGAATTGCAGAAACATCCCATAAAATGAATCATCCACCTATTACTATGTCAAAATGAAACCAAGGCTGCATTGTCAACCATGTAGGACTGTGTAAGCATCGTCAAAACAACACCAAAAAAATGTGTGATATGTCTATATTTGAGCCTCCAGTCTACAAGGGGGTCCCACCTACTAGTATTATATTATTAGCATAGTTTAAATAATAGGGATTTAGCAATACTTTGCAACGAAATTCATCGTTGCGATTTTAATCGTCAACCGACCGCACTGCTCATAACTCTTAGCAATGAGTCACCCCCGAGTTGGGGCTAAAATCCACATGGGTAAAGGATTCCTAACCTGGCTAAGGTCTCTTTAACAACATACAAACTTAGACATAGGTGCCAACTCAAACTAACTGCCTACAGTCCCTCATTCCCCACATGCCTGCCCCACTCCAAGAAGTGTTCCTCTTCTCTTCTTAACAGTCCTTCGACTGCCCCACTTCCTTTCCGGGGCTTCAACAACATGCCAGACATGAAGTCTCAGAGACCTATAGCTGTAGTTTGGAACCTTTGATAATCAATTCCCAACAATTCCCTCACTTGGAGAGAATGCTCATGGGCCTGACAACCCGCCTCTTCAATATCCTACAAGCTTGACAACCCGCTTCTTTCTCCCAACTCCCAATCTAACCATGGTACATGTACATGTATTGGTATGGTAACGACAAGGTATGAATGACAACTCTGTGCCTGGAGGAATTAATATGGATGATAGCAAAATGAACAAATTCCAACTATATGTATGCATGTTCCCAACTTGGAACTTGTCATGTTGAGAACTACCTTGGACCCACCTGTCCTCATCCTTAGAACTTAGGATAAAATAATTATCCATACCTTGTACTTTAAGGAATATTAATATAATATTCCTTTGGGCTTAAGCCCCCCTAGATTAGCCCCTTAACCTTAACTCTTAGGCCCCTTTCCCTATCTATTGGAGTTTATATCCCCATACTCTTTTACATGGTTGGTATGAAACAATGGTGTGTTTTCATTAATAATATGAGTGTTTACATATTACAATAATAGGCTCACTGGCCTTTAGCATCTAGGCTCTCTAGCCTAATAATCACATAAGTCTTCTGGCCTATAAAAACCCGGCTCACCAACCTATATGTTCATTTACATTCATATGTAAAGTTGGGGTTTGGCCTAGGGGTATTACATGCATATAGAGACATGAACAACATTGTAACCAATTATTGTCGAAATGAAAGCTGAGCAACCATTCAAAGTTGGTTTTCCCATTTGGGTTTCCTGGGTAACATCTCGTGTTCTATGATGCGGTTCAATTATCGTGTCTGTTGTTCAATGAATTAATTATGGGGTATAGTGTGCAGATTAATACTTGTACACCTTTTCAATTCCATGTGGTGGAATCCTTTTGCTATTATGTTGAATCATTTGTCATTTTAATTATGGTCTTTGTTGGAAATCGAGGGCTATGTTCGTGTAGTAAATAATTCATTACTCAACTCCATGTAATTCACATATGCCCCAACAATATGCTATGTGTATTAGTTAATCCTTGTTTGTATCCACCAAAGCTTTGAAAACCCAACTGCCAAGGAATTAAAACCATCCATCTATTGCTTGGTTGAGATTGAAGGTTGTAGTAATAGACTCGTTACTTCTTAGTTTCCAATTATGTCCCTCATATCCAGGATTACAATTCTCCTCAAAACATTGTCATTGTTTATGAGAAACATATGGTATCATTCACTTGTTTTCTCAATTTATCCCTTGCTAGGCTAAACTCCAAATTTTCCTCTACTTCAAGCATTGATCTCCCCTCAGGTTAATTGACAAATGGTCTGTGGTGAATCGACTTGGAATATGAGTAAAATCGTGGTTGATTCATTTTTAACACATATGTATCCCAACAAATTGCAAACTACTCAATTATTGGGTTTAACTAATGGATTGATGGTTGGCATCGTGATTAAAAATATTAGCACACTATTCAATTCATTTTCACTCCCTTAATCCTCCAGTGTGTGTAGGAAAATTGATGTATATAGGGAATACCCTATTTGGTGTTTCCTTCCACTCAAATAGCTAATCACCTTGAGTCACCTATAGCCAAAATCTTGTTTAAATGTTGTGATAAAGTCAAGCTTGGGATTCGACTGGATTCTCACCCCCATCCATAATGGATTGGGTGTTTTACCACCAATCATTGTTGATTAAGCATGCGATTGGGTAATAGTGCGATTTAATACAACCATCCTATGCAAATTACTCACTCAATCAACTTAATAGCCATTCTTGAGAGTGCCCACATACCCATAGCACTTAGAATTATTATGTTGATAATATTTTGATTGGTGGGATGATATTATTGATTGTGCTTTGTAGTAACCAAATGTGATATATCATCTATGTGTATCATCGTCTACAACCAATCCATTGAACATATGCTACAACCATACTCTCTCTTGATGTGCACTATCTAATAATTACGGTTATGAGGAATGGTCTGTTCATATAGACTAAATTGCCTTCAAAGATGAGCATGGTATCTCACCTACAACATATTACTCATTGGAATGAATATTGAGAATGGGTATGTAATTTGTGGGTTCTGTGAATGGGCAAAGATTGGTTCATTGTCATTGCTACATAATTGTAGAGCACTGTATAAATGCATTCCAACAACAAAAATTGCAAAGGTATATTATAAGTGTTTTTACTTGCCAATTGCCTTCAACTTTTATTAAATGGGTTTCCAATTATAAACTACAATGTTGGGTTTGTCACCTTAACAAAAAAAGACATACCTTGTTTATATGGAAAATAGAATGATATTTTGCTTGGCGTCAAACTCATAAGAGTGCATTTCTCATTTTACAAGTATCATAGAATTTGAATGAACAACATATATGTTCATGCTTATAGTGTTTTGTCATTTTTGTTTTAGTATGAAAGGACATGTTATACCACCATTCTGTCAAGGGTAACCACTTGAACCATTGTGTTTGTTTATCAGAGACAAAGCAACAAAGGTAGCCTTTTAGACATTTGTTCACTATATCGGTTTGTCAGTCACATTGAGGATGATAAGATGAGCTATGAGCCAATTGAGTACCCAAACAAGAAAATAATTTTGTCCAAAAATGTCCAGTGAAGATGGGATCTCTGTCACTTACAATAATATTTAGGCTTTCATGTAGCTTTTGAACTGTCTCCATGAATGTGGTGGAAATTGTACTTGCTTTGAAAGGATGAGGGAGTGCACAAAAGTGTGTGTACTTGGTAAGTTTATCAACAATCACCATGATGACACTATTTCCTTTAGACTTCGGTAACCCTGTGATGAAATCCATGGAAACCTCCTCCCATCGCTGACTTGGGATGGCTAATGGTTGTAAAAGACCTGTGGTCTTAATTGTTTCCACCTTATTTTGTGCAAACCAAACATTCTGCCACAAACAATTGAACACCAATTTTAAGGCCATCCCCAAAAAATCCCTTCTTGACCCTATGGTAGGTTTTCAAAAATTTCGAGTGCCCTTTTATCGGAGAGGTGTGCAATTCCAAGAGTACCTTTTGTTTGAGTTGGGAGTTCTTACATAAATTTAAGCAATCTTTGTACCATAGTGAATCATTTTTCCATGTAAATGTATCTGATGCATTGGAATCCTGTTGCAACCTTTCAATGAGAGTCCACGCGTTTTTGTCATTCTTCCATTCATCCCTTGCTTCTACTATCCAATCGGGTTGGATGATTGAGATAGAACAGAGAAAGGGCTCAACATCTTCATCCTTTCTTGAGAGTGCATCTGCCACAACATTTTGCTTCCCTTTTTTGTAGATGATTTCAAAATCATAACCCAACAAGTTGGTCACCCATTTTTGTTTTTCTTCTGAAGATAGTCTTTGTTCCAAGAAGTATTTAAGATTATCATGATTTGTTTTGACATTGAAGTGCCTACCTATTAGGTAAGGGCACCATTTCTTCAATGCATGTAGTATTTCCATCATTTCCTTCTCATAAATGGGTTTTTGTAAGTCCTTTCCCTTGAGTGGCAGACTTTCAAAAGAAAGGGGACTTCCTTCTTGCATTAGAACAACACCAATTCCATTTCCTAAGGCATCACATTCCACAATAAAGGTTTTTTTGAAATCTGGTGTGGTCAAGACAAGATCTTTGCACATCACCTCTTTAAGTTGTTCAAAAGCTTGAGTTACCTCTGGAGTCCATGAAAATTCATCCTTCTTAGTTAATGTCATTAAAGGTGCTGCTATTCTTCCATAGTTCTGAACAAACTTGCAGTAGTAACCTGTCAAACCCAAAAATCCTCTAAGATTCTTCAATATTTTGGGAATCGGCAAGTCCATCATGGCATTAATCTTGTTAGGGTATACCTTGACACCTTCATGAAATACAATATGACCCAAATACTATACCTCCTTCACCCCAAAGAAACATTTGGATGGTTTGGAATGTATTTGTTGCTCCTTTAGTAGTTGTAGCACCTTGTCAACATGTCGAACATGATCCTCCCAAGGCTTGCTATAGATTAGTATATCATCAAAAAATACTAACACAAATTTTCGAAGGAAGGGATTGAAAATGGAATTCATCAACCCTTGGAATGTGGAAGGTGCAACCGTAAGGCCAAAAGGCATGACCAAAAGTTCATAATGGCCTTGATGAGTTCGTAATGCTGTTTTTGGGATATCTGCTTCCTTCATTCTAATATGATGATACCCTGAACGAAGATCCAACTTTTTGAAGTCGATTTCTCCATGTAGTTCATCTAACAATTCATCAATGTCAAGAATGGGAAACTTATCTTTAATAGTGATCTTGTTGATATCTCTATAATCTGGACACATACACCATGAGCCCTCTTTCTTGAGTACCATTACCAATGGTGCAGAGTAATAACTTTGGCTAGGTCTAATAATGCTAGCCTCTAACATTTCTTCAACCATATGCTCAATTTCACTCTTCTGGGCATAAGGGTATCTGTAAGGCCTGATGTCAGGAGGAACACTCCCAGGAATTAGGTGAATAGAATGATCATGATTTTTGAGTGGGTGGAAGACCTCTAGGAATATCTTCAAACACTTTGGAATTCTTATCAATGATCCCTTGGAGATCTAGGGGAATATATGGCTTAGATGTTTGAACATCTAGTGAGCATAGTTGTACAGTTACACCCCGATGCCGCTTTTTAAATAATTATTTCATGCCATTAGAGCTTATCACGTTACTGGGTTTCCCTGTGATACCCCTTAATTCATTACATATTCCCCCACAATAAGATTGATATTATGGAATTTTCCTGAGAAATTGATAGTTCCTCCATTTGCAATCATTTCTTGAAACTCTGGCGTTGGATATATCAAACAATTGAGATCTTTGACTAATTTATAGTGAATGAAATTATGAGTACTACTAGAATCAATTAGGACTATTACCTTTTTCTTTTTGATATATCCTTCGATCTTGAGGGTTTGAGGAGTGCTAATTCCAACCAATGAATTACATGATATCGTGAGAGTCAACTCTTCAAAAGAAAGTTCTTCTACGTTTTCTTCTTGAGATGGTTCTTGTTCTTGTTCTTATTCCTCTTCACAACCTATGTAGAATATTTTCTTCTCACCACACTTATGTCCCTTACTATACTATTGTCACAATTAAAGCATAGACCTTTTTCTTTTGTTTCCTACAATTGTTAAGGTGTTAACCTTGTAGGTTGAGGTGTTCTATAAGAAGGAACATTATTCTCTCGATAAATGTTAGGAGTGGTCCTTCTAATAGCCATAGCCATATTTTTACTTTCAACATTTCTCACCACCCTGAACGTATTCTCAAATGATTTGGGTTCCCAAAGGTGAACCTCATGTTGAATGCTATCCTTTAATATTCCTATGAATACATAAATCAAGTGCTCATCTGGAATATTCGTTACCTTTATATTCAATATTTGGAATTTCTCAATGTGCTCCGTAACTGAACCCTTTTTCTTGAGATTTATCAATTGGCTAAATAAGGTATTTCTCCTTGCATCCTCATAGTGTGCTATCATTTCTTCCATGAAAAATTTCTAAGTGACAAGTGATTTGCGAGAACAAAGCCATCGATACCACACAAATTGATTGGGTTCTAAATATAAAGAAGCAACTCGTACCTTTTGTTTGTGTGGCACATCATGTAGATCAAAGAACTACTCCATCTGAAGTATCCATGTGATTGGATCCTTTCCATCAAACTTCCTCATATCGATCTTAGGAAAGTGGTTGGTACTCAACCCAAAGTTGGAGTTTCTCCAGTCTTGATTCATCTTCCTTATGTCCTCATCATGAATTTCATGGGATGCATTTTCACTTTCAGGTGGCCTCTCTATTAGGAAATTTTTCAATCCTTCCATGATCTCCCTTTTTAAATCATCCATCTTAGTATCCATTATTGCCTCCAACTGAGCTTCAGTTGAATCCATCACCCCTTGTAGTTTATATTTTTTTACTGTCTTCTTTTGTAAATCATTTATGTCCCTGCACATTTCTTCACCTTCATCAAGAGCCCAAGTAGGATTGTCTCAAGGCTCATTTGGTGTAAAAGTTCCATTTTTTGGTGGCATGTTGGCCAAGTATCACTTTTAAACCTTGATTTTGAGGTGGTTCTGCTAGACGATATTTCTTATTTTGTATCTCCAAAATTTTGATCCTTTTGGGTTTGAAAATTTTGTTCTGTAGTTCTCTGATACGTCTTCTTTGCAATGCCACATGTTTGATCAAAATTGGATGTGCCAAGTGGAAGTTATGGTAACTTCTCCACACCTTGCTGATTTTTTTCCCTTCCAGGAGAGCGTATTTGTAAAGCATACCAAGAGAATAATATATGATACTTGATTATGAAACTTGCACCAGAAATACTACAGACTGCCCACTTTCCATTGCAACTGGTCTCACTTAATTTGGATACTCACTGAAGAATATATCATTGTTTTACCCGGAATATCAAAATAGCATAAAAAAAACCTTAGAATAAGTACTCAACGCCTTGACAAAGAGAGAATTTTAGATAATAAGCCTCCTCGAGGGGGCAACCTCCTTATACACCACTTAAATTTACAAATATAAGATGATTCTAGATGAAAAGGTCTCCTTGGTATATATAGGAGACTAGGAGGTACAATTACAACTAATGGACCCAAGTCGACATAAATAAAATAACAATACTAATGTAATATGCCCCGATTAAGGGGTAATGTGCCACTATTTAGGGCTTAACAGGGTCGGTCCAATTAAAAATTAAAACGATAATTTTTTTTTGTTAAAAGTTTCTAAGATTTAGAGGACGCCCAAAATCTAAGCTATATAAATCAAGAATTCAATGTGAAACAAGGCACATGTCATAACAAAGAGACTTTTACATGCGTTGAACAATGACCATACAATTAAGCTTTTATATATGTCACACCTACAACAAAATTGTCGAAATCTCTAACTTTTGTTGAATGTTCGATGCACATTGACCACGTCAAAAATAACTAAGTCAATGACCGTTAGGCACTTTCAAATAGTTATTTAGTCAATTTTCAAGACCCACAAACATCATTGATATTTTGACGCATGTTCGTTCTCTTTTGTCGAATGTGCGTCGATATATCGACTCACATTCATCAATATAGTGACTAAAGTTAAGTCGATATATCGACTAACCTTTGTCATAATA
>ML803321.1:212328-250380 GCA_009831015.1 Picea engelmannii | reverse complement strand
AGGTTAGGATCAACAACACTTTTGTTGAAGCCCAAAATCATCAGGTTTCCATCAATCCTCGCATACCAAGCTCGAGGTGCCTGCTTGAGTCCATACAGGGCCTTCTTCAACCTACACACATGAGACTCCTTCTCATGTATGATGAAACCATCTGGCTGCTCGATGTATATTTCTTCCTCAATCTCTCCCTTGAGAAAAGTTGTCTTCACATCCATATGATGTAGTTTCCAACCCATGGATTCTACAAGGGAAATAATCATCTGGATAGAAGTGTATCGAGAAACAAGAGAAAATGTCTCCTCATAATCTATTCCCTCCACTTGAGAGAATCCTCTAGCAACAAATATTTCTTTGTGCTTCAAGATGCTTCCATGAGCTGTATGTTTGATCTTATAGATCCATTTGGAAGTCACTACATACTTCCTTTCAGGTCTTAGAACAATATCCCACACATCATTCTTCATGATGGACCAATACTCCTCCATCATGGCATCTCTCCATACTAGTTGACTAGATGCCTCCTCATAACATGAAGGCTCAAAATAAATGATGTGGCTCATAGCTGTGGCATAGTAAAAATATATTTGAGGTCACTTTCTCTCTCGGAAGGTATCACGAGGAGATTCATGTCCTTCTACCTCCTGTAGAGTCTGACGAGTTCATGTAGGTCTCTTCCATGAATGTATACTAGACACCCAAATATCCTAAAGTTTCCAAATTCAAGCTTCACTCATGAACTGTGTCCATACTTGAAATCCTATGGTTCCCTCGTGGAACACATATCTAAGGAATATTGAGGTTCCCTCATGGAACCAATGTCTTCTTTAAGACACATCAAGGTTCCCTCATGGAACCAATGTCCCCTAAGACATATCATGATTTCCTCATGAAACCAATGTCTTGGTTCCTTCATATGATCGTCTTAAGAACGTTAGTATGAAGTCCACATTCCCCTTACTATTCCACATAGGACCCTCCGGGGAGAATGTCTCATATTGCTGATTTATGTTGTGTGGTACACCCACAAACTCAAATCTCTAGCCCATAATGAACAACTACACATTCCTCACCACAGAGGCCCTAGTTGTGGCACATATCACACGACCAATGGATGGAGTGTTGCTTAACCAATAGAGAATCTCTTCATCATTTCTCATGTTTTGCCACATATTTCTTCCTGTATAACATGCCTTCACCTCTAATTCATGGTTCAATGCTAATTCCTTCACTAACATTGCTATATAACAACATTTTGAAGCAAACTCATATGATGATCACTTCAAATGATTTTCACTTTCTTAAATCACATTAATGATGACCATGCTATCCAACTTGAAGACCAAGGATTCCCACATGTCATCCCGATGGTTCTAATTTGCATGCGTGAGGTCACTTATATCTTGGGCTCTCTTAGTTTGGGTTTTGAGGGGATTCAACAATCCAATGAACATTTTCTTCACCTTGCTAAAGCAAATCATATGCATCATAAACCACACTATCTCCGTACACTTGAGCACTTGATTCTCCTCATTTCTATTAACACTAATATTTTCATCATCAAATGCGGAGCACGTATTGATGGCTAACACACAATACATGTTCAAGTGATAACTCGAACAATAAACACGTAGAACATAGTATAATATTTCCGCAGTGTTGGGGTGGGAAATTGTGGGTTATTCATACTAGGACCATCATGGTAAGTGGTGGTGGGTCATATATGCAGAACTCGGGTGTTAGATATATTTCCCACTTGCTTTAGTTCTACCTGTCTCATTCACAGACTCCCCATGATTCAAGTGTTTGACAATATAGCACAGCGAGAAACCAACCTATGCCTCTCACACAAGCTTCCAATCATTCAAATCCCTATTCATTCCAAATATTCATAGGGTTTCTAGATCCATATATCCCATGTAGAATCCACTACTATTACCAGTGTCACAGGAAATACATACCTTCTCACCCACATCGCGTTCAAAGACAATCTCCCGAATGTCGTGTTCTTGAGAAAATAAGAGCATGTCGTATCAACGTTTTGAGATGTATTTGACTGGACTGAAGGAGGAGAGATCCTCTCATCCCTCCTCGAGTGCCTCTCACTATCATAAAGTATGTAAGGAGCCGAAATCCACCTAGTTCGGTGCCTTTCAGAGTCACTCCGCTGGTCCACGGGGAGTTTAAATCTGACATCTGGTGAATAAACTTTACAAATCATCCATCTAGTTGTATCACGTCGTAGGGTTTCAATACCATTTGAAAACATGACACCCATCGACTGTCACAAGAAATGGTGGCGTGAATGGTGGGAGAGAAGCTTGCTGAAGATTTGGCACACTATGACGAAGAATTTATTGGTAGCGTTGTCTAGGTTTGAAAACTAGATATGCGGGTCCATTTCTTAGTAGATGGCTCGTACATTTCACCTCATGGATCGGTTTGATCACTGCACCCTTAAAACACGTAAATTCTTCCATGAACAGTGGCAGCAACAACCCCTCGCCTGGATATATCTTTGGATCATACACCTAGACATTGCTGTGCTCGAATCTGTCTATTTGACCGTCGATAACATATAGTCTCCTTGATCCATAATGGTTTCTTCATCATGATCCAGGTGTTGTAGCTAACGCCAACCACTCTTCATCATTGAGTGTGCCAACTCCAAATCCTGGTGCCCCAGCTTGCATTGGCATCTGTGTGCCAGAGATACTGGAGAGAGTGTCTGAATATGTTGAATCCAATGAAGGCCGTTGAAAAAGAAGCAACTTTCTTACAGGATCCTAGGCTCTCCTGTGAGAGAGTTAGCTTAGTCCTGCTCTGATAACATGTTGTTTTTCTTCAAATGAGATATGATCGATATTCAATGTGTTATCACAATAATGAGTGTTCCATATATAGGGAACATAAGGTGACCATCCATGAAAGGATGCGTCCCTTGGATAATCAATAACTATTTATTCTTATCATTTACTTATTAATTATTATCTTTAGAGAATGTCTTCCTGATGTTGTCCAAACATCAACAGTTATTAGTACTACTAATCAATATAGACAACATGGAAGAGTCGTACATGAAAGGAGTACTTGGTCTCCTAACATCTCTCAGAAAATCATCCTACAAAAACAAAAATCTCAGTCAGTAGCTCATGAACAAAGGAAATCTTCGGCATACAATTCCAATAATGGAGGAGATCAGAACCCTCATACGGGAAGTTTGGAACAACCTCATAAAATTCCAGTGAATAGCAAAAGAAAAAGACAAACAAACAAAGAAGGAGGACACGAGGGTGCACCTAAGGAAGAAATTGTTCTTGAAGATATGGACTGGATGTAAATATTGAGGACATAAAATTTCCTTATGAAGAGAAAAGGATTCAAGATAGTAGAGAAGTCACAATAGAATTGGCAACACAAGAGCCAACTCTATTTGAAGAAGAATCCTTGACCTTGCATCGTGCCATGTTGAAAAAAAGTTCAAATAAATTGGTCATTGAAAAGGTTCATTTAAAAAATTAAAAAGTCTAAGGAAGATATAGTTCTGAATTTGATTTTAATGGAGTTCTACCGTAAAAAAATGTACAGATTCATGAAGCTACTCGTGAAGCTTTGAAAATGTCAGTTGGAGAAATGGAGATTGAAAATTCCATTCTAAAAGAAAGAATTACACAATTACACAATTCTTTTATTCCCCACCTATATTTGTCAACCCAATTGCTACAATGCAGCCATGGAAGAGTCTTGATGGAACACCAGAATCAAGCTCTAGATTAAGAGGAACATCAAGTATGCTTGCTGCTGTTAGATGGTATGTTGGAGAAAATATCAAGAAAATAATGTCTCTTATTCTTGAGACATGGGAACTGGTGAATAAATTTGTTTCTTTGGGATCAAGGACCACAAACTTGAGACAATACCTTCAAGCCAACCTAGATAATGATGAGGAGTTTTATAAAGGGGTTGTTTCCGCATTTGTTGTAAAAGTTTCAAGCATGAGTGAGTATAGAAGAAAAGAGGAGGAATTTCCTTCCCTAGTCTGCATAAAGCAACTCAAAGCATGCTGGATAAAAATAATAAAGTGTTCAAAAAAGTATTGGTTGATTGTGATACCATGAGTGTCAAAAGGGGAGAATCATATTTAAAATCGATTGAGATAGATTTCACTGGAACAACCGAAGAAATTGAATACCTAAAATTAATATTAAACTCCATGCTTATGACAAGAGAACAATTTGAAGAAAATTTGGACAAATTGAAAACTGCATCAATTAAGAAGTTTAATATTTTGATCGAGTACACATAACAAGTGGAAACTTGGTTAGTTATCTATGTGAACAAAAATGAAGAGATCGATGATACATTACACCAAATTTCAATGGACTTTAGAGATTTGGAAAATTCATTATTTGACATAATGGTAAGGCAATAAATAACTGTTGCGTCGATGAGAGATTATATTGAAAATTGGTTAAAGAATGTCTTAACAAAAATAATGGAGCCAAATCAAGAAGAAGTAGTTACAACCGGTCACAGAATTCCATGAAAAGAGAATACAAAGGGCACCTCATCTAGCAGATAAACAAGATATAAATCCATCACAGTCTAGCCATGTTTCACTTTCTTTTATGGTCCATGAGAGCCCCATCCCAGTCCATTTGGACAAACACAATATTTTTATTTTAAAACAAACTATTATTTTTTTAAAGCTCCCAAGAGAACTACTTTGGGGTGTAATTTCAATGATTTTTCAAACTTTGAATTTATAAGAACGAGATTTTTGAAGTGCACCTATCATGTTCGCTTTTGTTATGAATGAAAAACTCTTTTAAAGTTCTTTATAATTGTGAACTATTGTATTTCTTTCATATGAATGTGATCAACTTTTAACACTGTGATAGATGTGAGGAATGTTTTATTTTCATATTATGGTTTCTTTATCGTTGTATAATATTCTATATATATTTTATTTCAGTCTGTTAAAGATTCTTGGTCCTCTTCTCATGATTTTTTCTTTGTGAATATATACTTTCATATTTTATTCATATTTTGAAAGCAATAAAGACTCGGGTTTGCTTTCTAGTATTCCCCATTTAGAAATTTGATTTGAGGACATCAAGGCATATCTTTCAAATCATAACAGAGGAGTACCGTCTCTATAAAAATGCAGGGGAATATTTTATCCTCCCGAGGTTTTTGTTTTGATTGTGACCAATATGAACATCAACAAAACCATAAAGGATATATTGCACTGCATCTCCATATCAATGACCATTAATGTTTCCACCACATAGGATATTGACAAATAGTTTGAGGTTCCACATAATTCCATAAAAATTTTAGCTCACAAAATATCTCACAAGACTTTTCAATTTTTACCTTTGGATCATTCTCTTATCCATGGATAGCTTTGTAAGATTTATTCTTGAACTTACATAAGGGATTAAAACCTCCCTCTTTTGTGTTACATATTAACCTTTTTCTACCCTATAAAACCTTAGGATCACCCATGTTGGACTTTGGTGCATAATCACATTCTGCTTCTCCTCTTGCGAATTCATTTTGGCACCCATTCTAAGAATTTTCCATTTGCTTGGGAAGGATTTATATATTGAGACTACATTATGAGCCACATTCTCCTTTCTCGTTTTTTTCTGGCCATTCCCATGAGCACTCCCAAACATTTATTCAATGGTTTTTTTGTTGTGCATTACATTTTTTTATTAGCTACCATCTTCAATTGGATACTTTTTGTAATGTCCCCCTCCAATTGATAACTCATTAGCTTACACGACTCCTGTAGGCTATAGTCAACAAATAAAAAGGGGAGTCAAAGTATCAAACCCTAAAGAGATATTAAATAAAATAAATAATTATATTTTAATCAAGGGAGGGTTTGATTTGGTCAAGAAGGGAGATCTAGAAGAACTAGAGAAGAAGAATAAATAGAAGGGGAGCCTACTTCTTTGGGCATTATGATTTGATATATATCGAGTGCTCTTGTGGCCAACGTTTTTGTTAGGGTTTTGGGAAAACCCTTCCAATCCAGGTTTAGTTTCAGAGGTGCAATACCCACCCTAGCTAGACAAAGGAGAGTTCATTTGGAGTCTTTGTCTTGTGGTATTTTAGGAAGATCTTGAAGTATACTGGAGCAGAGCAGTGGGAGGATTGGAGAGCCTTGGTTTCTATGTTGGCACCATACTAGGTTTCTTTGTGTGTTTTGTAGCAGATTGTGTAGCTTCCTAGCAACAAATAGTTTATATTTCTACTCTATTTATGTGTAATTTCCATGTGTTTGATAATATTCCTCATTGAGCAAATTATTGTAAGGGTTTAATATCATTTTCACATAGGAATACTTGATAATTTGGGTTAAGGATATTAAAGTGGTATCCGAGCTAGTGATTCTTCCATATTGTAATGTCAAGGAAGAAGGGGGGTGGAGGACAACCCTCTAACAAATCATCAGAGAGGAAGTCAGAAAAAATACCATCAGAATCAGAACCAAAAGGAAGCATGGGAAACTAGGGTGAAGATAAAGTACAACAATTGTTGGAATCTATAGTTGCAGGACAACTACAGATGACTGCTAGCCAACTACAAACAACACAACTCCTAACATAGCTCATTCAAATCCAAGGAGTCTACAATGGGCATCAAACAAAGGGTAGTAAAAAAAGTAGTAGGGCATATAGGGAGAACAAAAACACTCATATTCCAATACAGAGTGGCTCACCGACAGGTAGCAGTGAAATACCGAGGCCCTGATTACCGCAATTTCTTAAGGAGAAACAGATAGAAATTTCAAAACAATAGGACTAGGGTAGCGATCCCCTTAAGGTTTACAAAGAGTGCCTAGCCACACCAGAAGGTTTCTAGGAAGCATATTCTTCCCAAGACTATTACAATGCTAAATATAGGAACAAACCAAGGGAATGGAACACAACAATGCAGTACCAACAAAACTATGATCTTATGCTCAGGGTGGGTAGTTTGAATATTCCCTCTTTCGACGGATCAACTAAGAGTTCAGCTAGCGCTTGGGTGCAGAAAATGGACACTTACCTCAAGCTCAACCCAATGACCAAGGCAGAGGCAATCAAGATTTCTGTAAGTTTTAAACCTGCGAAACAAAGCAATGCATATATATTCTTAAGCAATACAGAAATTAATCAATGGCTCATACATAGAGTACACATATTTTATACCGGAAACCCTCAACCGGGAAAACCTGTCTTATTTTCATTATATCGAATTTCACCATTCACCATACAATATATACAATGTTTTTAGGTATTCCGTAGATACCAAAACCCTAACCCCTTAATCCGGGATTAACTTACAAATCCGCTAAAAATAGCAAAATCCGCTAAAAATAGCAAAAAACGCCCAAAATTTTTTTTTTGGGGCGCTGCCCTGAATGCTGCACGTAACCAGGGGGGGGCATACCTGCCCCCCCCTGGGACCCCCTTAGGAAAGCGCCTGACACACACGGAAGAGCTCTAGATGAAGGGATTGTCAGACACAGTTGTCGTATCTGATGCACCCACACACACACACACATGCAAAGAATATAACACATACCCAACAATTTTCACGTTACATTTGGATGGGGAGGATCATGAATAGTGGCATCATGGGTTGGTCACCCTTGGAAATGCTGACATTACATCATATGTAGAATTGACCCAGAGGGTGATGGATAGGTTCGAAAGGAAGAATCCTCAAATTCATTTCAGGGAGTTGGCCTAGTTGAGACAGAAAGGTACACCGGAGGCGTTTATCACAGAATTTTAAAGGTTGGTTATCAAGGTAACCGATATCTCAGAACAAAGGTTAGTGATATTATTTATAGAGGGGATAATTGAACCCTTGAAGGGTTGGGTTATGGCTTTTAGGCCACCCACATTATTAGATGCCATCAAGAAAACTCATGATATGGTAGACACAACGGTCAGAAAGGCCCGAGTAAAGACCTTCATTCCTCAGAAGGGGCAGGTGAAAAAGTTTCCCCAATAGACATGGACATGGAAATACAGGTTGAACAAATTTACTTAATTAACGAGAAACATGACATCAAAATGAGAACTCTGGCCCAAAAAACCCATATTTTTGCATAAAAAACATCAAAATCAATCCCCAAATCAAAAAGCGGTGCTATCGGTAGCACCATTTTTTTTAAACGGGGTCAAAATTACAATTTTTTTCAAACATGGCCTTCAAAACTCATACAATAGCTCAAAAAAACCTTAAAATCAACTGTAACATCCCACTTTTGCGAGAACATGTTATTGACTTATTCTTTGAGGAAACTTGTGTGCAAGTGATCCAGTTATAGTACATGGTTATTTGTTTCATTCTTATGATGATGTTGATGGATTATGATTTTATGTTATTGTTATATGTGTATTGACATATGTTATTGACGAGTTTTCCCTGAGTGTGCAGGACACGTGACAGATTGTGGATGCCGATGGAATCAATGGAACTCCTTGGACTTTAGATTGAGTCAGGGAGTGGATTATATTGGTTTGAGTATTTCATTTATGCATGTGTGACATATGATCGATTATATTATGATGTTGTATATGGATCGTTGACAGTGTTTTGTAATGAATGCAGACTGATAAATTCTTTCTAATCCGACTCACATAAGGAGTAAAGGGGTCATGCACATAAACCATATATTGAGGGAGAGGTGTGGCAAAATCCCTGTCACAACCTACTAGCACTCCCGTCGTGGCTCGAATTGTAGGTTAACAATTACCTAGTTCAAGAGGTCTACGATGTCGTGAGGGAAGACTGAGACAGTCGCTCACGAATATTTCTAAGGGGCGTGCAATAAGGCAGGGTCCTTATTCGTTAGAAGCCCTTAGTCTCTCACAAGGATGCTCGAATGGAGTACTGACTCCAAGGGTTGGACAACTACCAAAACCAGTCAAAGGCGAGTGGCACCCTTGGAGCATGGAGTGCGTCTTGAAGGGCACGTCGCATAATTAAAAATTAGAGCTAAAGGCGAGTGACACCCTTGGAGAACTGAGTGCGTCTTGAAGGGCATGTTGCAGAAATAAAACTTGAGTCAAAGAATCTAGGTGGCCTAGAAAACAAAGAGCGAATAATTAAATCTTGTAAAATCTTTAAGCATTTTTCGCTTTAATTAATTAATTAAGGATTGAAATTATTATTTGTGAATCCCCAAATGAAAGTCTAAGCCTTTTGAAAATTTAAGCCCAAGTCTAAGCTTGGTGAGAATACTAAAACTAAATTACAAATTAAATAAAATTGCAAAGAGGTAAATCAATTCAAGAAATTAAGAAAGATGCAACAAGTCTAAAGAATTAATACAATACATGTGTGCAGAAAATACCAAATTGGAATTTAAGATAAGAAATGAATAAAGCATAAAATAATGCGTACGCATAGAAATGTATCTAGAGTCTAGTTAACACTAGTCTAACTAGAGAAGAATCCTATTTTAACTCAACTCGGGTTTAGAAAGGTGTCAATCATTAACTGGGAATAAGGGGAATAAAGGGTCAACTAGGAGTGATTTAAGGAGCGTTTTTAGGAGAGGTGAGGGAAATTGAATTTAATTAAAATAGATTGTGGATTTACTTGTGCAACTAAGGGAAAGGGTGACAAGTGTACGAGGGGAAGTAATTCTAAATTATCTAATTAAAAAGTGAATTAAATGTGCAAGTGGGAATTGTCATTGAGGAAACTCCTATAAAGCAAATGAAAAAGAGGGGAAAGGACATACTGGCTATGGGTAAAGTTTTGCTGCAGAATTATTGACTAGTTTTACTTGAGAGAGTTGGGATACCCAACTTGAGAGAGAGTGGTGGCTCTACCTTGTGAGGCAAGCTGGGAACTAGAGGATTATATTTGTGTGTGCGTGGCCCATTTGCGGCTTGGGGGGCTAAGGGGGAAGAAGAGTGTTGACAATTAAAATCGCAACGAGGAATTTCGCCCGCAAAGTATTGCTAAAGCCCTATTATTTAAACTATGCTAATAATATAATACTAGTAGGTGGGACCCCCTTGTAGACTGGAAAGCTTGGAGATAGTCATATCACAAATTTTCTGTTGCTATTTCGATGCTGCTTACAGGGTCCTATATGGATGAAAGTGCAGTCATGGTTTCATTTTGGATATAGTAACAAGTGGATGATGCATTTTATGGGATATTATGCTATTTAAAGCTTTATTTTTATGTTATGTTTGACATATATTTACAATTTATATGTTTAAGCATGTCACCATGATTTATTACCTGGATACACATGCACAAGAAATATGTTAGTAATGACATAACCAAAACAAAGGGAATAAACTTCTAGAAAAAATCCTAAAAGAAAGGGCCTATGTTTATGCTATGTTAGAAGTTACGTGCAATTAAAAATGTAAAACATGTTAGTGTTAGTCCTAACTATTAAATGGTTGGTTAGTGGCCATGTGATTTGCATTTGAGTTATTGTGGGCGCATATGATATGGCAATGCATATGGTATGACATAAGGACTTGGAAAGGGTTAACATAAATGTTTTGGGTGGTGCATTGGGCAAGGAATATTGTCACATGTTTCAATGGTTTGGAAATTGATTACATGGTTTAAATGATATGGTGAGTGTTGGTTGTCTTGTACTTCAGAATTGAATAGAAGAGGAGATGGAAGTGACGTGAAGTAAATGCACATCACTTCATACTCCCCCCATCAGGCCGTCACCCTAGTATGGTTCTTGTTGCATTTTGATCTGCTGGTGGTTAAGCTCCGAAATTCAGGCTTGAGAAGAAAACGCTCGACCATCTCGCCCTTTTAAGATCTCGGTTACAGGTATGGTTCTTTTTCACCCCATCCATGAATTACGCTCTGTGTATGAACAAAAAATGGCTCAATAATGCTTGGGTTTGTGTTTTCTTGAGAATTGCAACTGTGTACATGCGTGTTTTTTCTCTCTAGAATGAATGTGTGATTGTTCGATTTGCAATTAAAAGAATTGGTTTTTGGTTGAGTTGTGCATTCGCTCGTTTCTCTGTTGGTTAAAATAGCGGTGGGTCTTTGTGGATTTTAAATGAATATGGGTATTATCGCTTTGTGTTTTAATGGTGGAGGGTTTCTCTCTGTGTATTCTTTTTGGTTGCTTCCCCACAGTTATGAGGGTAACCCTGTCCAATCGTGTTCGGATTTCCATTTGGTTGCTGTGTATTTTTCCAAAGTCATGGTCGTGGGCTTATTCACATGGTCTTGGCATCAAGGTATCTTAAAAGGTGGTCTTAGGGTGGCCATAATGTCGATATATATGCTATATGGTTGTTGAGTGATATAAGTTATGCCTCGGGTTATGCATCCTCACAGTATTGTTATCAAATGATTCGGCTCTTAAGAAATAGACAGAGGTTATACCTCTGTGTGTTCTGGGTAACTATCACTATCCAGTGGCCATTTGCTTCTCCTCTGCAAATGCAAAACGCACTATGTGCATCGGTTTTCCACCCTACACGTTGTTGTTTCCTCTGTGGCTAACTGTTGCGCCATTGCCCCGACCGAGAGTTATAAGGAACCTCGTGGTTTTCTACTATGCTTGTATCGAAGGGTCTTTGCCTATGATTGATATGTTTCTGAGGACCTCCATTTCTTTGTGCGATTTATGAATGAAAAAACTCTTGATTGCTTCTTTGTATTTGTTGTGACAGAGCCCTATTTAAAAAAATTCTCAACTGTTCTTACTCCTGACGAGCTTCTTTTCGGTTGTCAAATATTGGTTGTCAAGTGGAGTGGTTATGAAATGTTTTGTCGAGTCCCTATCTCGTCTTCCCATGATGAAATCGGTTGAAAAGTTATGATCGGGAATAAGTAATAATATGCAGTCAAAGGGATGCCTCTTTTTCGTTATGCTTTGAATCATTGTGTTCTACAATGATGTTAATTGCAAATTGGAAATTGCCGTGTGTCTCACTAGGACCGATCATGATCATAAAAAATTATGGAATTGATAACTGTGTTTATTCTGTTATGTTCATTGTGTATCTCTTATGGAATCATCATGCATGTTGTAAATAATTGCATCGACAATGATGAAGCTCAGGTTTTATATTGACTATTGTTTCATTGCAAAAACTTATTGGAGTGTATGAAATCGGGCATGTTTTAGAAGTCTGTTCAATTTGGAAAGGGACATGTGCATATGTTTTAATTGGCCGATTGTGAATTGATGCAAAATATATGATATTTTTATAGTGATGTATTATGGATAGAGGTGGAGCAATGTTGCTATGTGTTTTCTTGCGATTCTTAAAAGGAGAGGAAAGAAAAATACCAAGCATTTTCTTAACAGGACTGTTAAAAGTCGTTTCGATTATGAGTATGATTGCAGACTATTCTAATTGAGAAGTTTTTAAGGAATTTAAATGTGGAACGGTGAACAATTTTGATACACAGTAATTATTGAATTGGTGTTGGTATTTTTTGTATTGAGTACAGAGTTATGTTTATTGATTACATGATTTGTTTTATGAACAATATTCATTATTTCCCTGCCATTCTCTCACTTTTACGCACATTACAAGTCCCCTCACCTTCCTAGATTCACTATTCACTCCTTGTTCTTAAAATTAAATTATAGTTAAATGAAAACTCTGTATTATAGCAGTTGAAGGATGGCACATGGATGAGTTACAGTTGACATGTTTTGTTATTACAATATAGTTGATTGTTTGATGATTTGTTGAGCAATAATCACGATCTACCCCCCTTTATTTTACCACTTTTCGCTCAATACAATCCCTCATATATCCCATAACCGTTATTTACCCCCTACTCATTGACAAGTATTAAACGATTTTATGGATTGGATTGCATGAGTTTGATGTGTTTTTGAGCCAAACTTTGTTTCATATTTAAAGAGATGTCATGTATGGTTTGTTGAAGAAACTAGTTGCTAATAATTAATGCATACAAGAGTGAGCTTCTTCAACATAGGTAGCCATGGACGAGGTAACATGGGAAGAGGAAATTGGAACAAGGGCCCTAGAAGGCCAAGGTTTTCTATACATTTTGATGCAGACTCACAAGAGTTGAGCCAACTATTTCAAGCTAGATTTTTTAATTGGATTGGACAAGGAGTGTTCCAACCTAGGTCAGAAAGGCCTCCTTTCCAAGCCCCACATGTCCTTGGTATCCCAGTTCCCCCTCATGTCTCATTACAACCTGAAGTCCTTGAAAATGATAGATGGCAAGAGATTGACAACCCGACAGTCTCCCAACATCGTGGCTGGCCCAATTTGTCTCTACCTGCTCCTCCTCCACCGGTTAACCAAATTGTCCAAGTTGTCTCTACACACTCATCAATACAATCCTCCCACATAAGAAAAAGGTTAAAAATTGAATCCCACCATGATCATGATAAAGGAAAAGCTTCTACTACCCCCTCCTCTCCCTCAAATGACTCTGCCAAATCCATTTCATCCCTCATGCATTTGAGAGATGATTTCTCTCATGTTATCAGTGAGATCAGGCCTAAAGGCTCCACACAACCTAAGGAAAATTTAGAGAAATAAAATGGAGACAACAACAACAAGAAGGGGAAAATTGCCTCCTAGAGTGGCAAATATGGTTTTTGAGTGTTTTTATTTATTGATTGTTGAGAACAATTGACTTCTGCAGTTTTGGACAACACACTATTTTTGGATATATTGGATATTATATTTTTGGATATGGTTTCAAATATCATTGATATTAAATTTCAAATTATGAGAGTGATGATGGGATCCACAAGGAGAGAAGTGTTTGATTGATTAACTAGTTGTGTTTATGCTTGTTAAAGAAACTAAAGGGAGTCACAAGGGGTCCCACCTACTAGTTATTATTTATTAAAGACCCTTATTATTATTTTATTAATTTCCCCCATAAACTAAAAAGTTGGTTGAGTTTTAGTTAACTTAATTAAAGAGGTAGTTTAACTACTTCAACTAATTCTGATTGCTTAAAGGCAAAAAGAGGAGGAAAAAAAGGAGGATAGAAGGAGAAAGCATACTAAGGTCTGCTCCTGAGTTTTATTGAGATAATTCAGTTTTCATTCATTCTTTAATTCATTGAAATCCTAATTCTCTTTTATGATAGCAGGGTTCTATTGTAGACAACAAGATTCAAGGCTGAATTACATCATTCAGACACTTGTTTTTCAGAGGTGTTGATCTGTCTTTGATATTCTGTGTAGACTTGTTTGTTTGTGAATTAAATTTCAGGACTGATAAATGATATTGTACAGAGTCGAGTGGGCAACAATCTGTGGTAAGATGATCTAGATTTTAAAGTTCAGTTTTTTTACTTTCTGTCAGAAGTCCTTTTGTATGGTTTTCATCGGGGACATCTAAGTTTGACTTTGGTCCAAACTTCCTTAGGGAATATTGTAAAGAGAACGATTCTTCGTTAAATTGGAATGAAATAAGAAATTGCTTTATGTCTCATCTGTGTTGATTATTGACTTGGTATTGTTAATTATGTCTCTACATTTATTTCTGCATCTATTATATTCATAAAATTACATAAACATTGAATTTTTCAACAATCTTTCATTTATAAAAAAATCAGCCTAAGCCCTTGTAACCAATACTTGTGGATTAGGAAACAATTTTTTATGGCTATAAACATAGGGTGATATTCCCGTCTATCTTGATTTAGCCAAGTAAGATTTGAAAATGTTTGAGTAAGATCATTTCATATCTTTTCCTCAACAAAGAGTACCCCTAGCGTTGGCTAGGAGGTACCAGTGACGTCGCGTTGGTTAGAAAGAAAGGAGCATTTCATGAGTTCAATCAAGGATCAAGTGCAACTTCCATTACTTGTCCGCTAGTTCAACATCCATACCTCCTCGCTAGGTTTGATAGTGTTCACTTAGTGATGTTATTCGCCTTTGTATTTCATTTAAATTATTACCAGTAAATAAAACTGAACTCATTGATTCTTCTCTGATATTCCCTAACATTGATTATGCATCTGGTTGTGAAATTCCATCCAGTTCCACCATTTCTCTTCTGTTTGAGTAGATTAGTTTCATTGAAATGGAATTGGTTATGAGTTCTAAGCAAACCTATTTATGTCCATATTTTCATCTATATGATTGTGTGAATGTTTTTAAGATCCACCTTTTCTTACGACTTAAGTATAATTGAAATGAACTGGTTATGGTTGCCCAACAAGTCTCGTTGCCTTCTCATCCTTGTTTTAGTTGGGAAACTAGGATCTCGTTATTTTCCATGACGGTGGAAGGATGAATTCGTTTTTCTCTTCCAAATTCAATTAGGTGGGTTGATCTAGGTGGATATCTGGATATTGGTGGCCACCAACCTATTCCACTGGCTCAAAAAATAGTTTTCCATCTTGGCATTTTTTCGGGTTCCAAACTTCTGGGGCCATTTTGAGGCCCTAAACGACATTTTTGGGGATTCGGGGTCCAAGTCACTGAAAAAGGCACTAAATTGGACCAGTCGAAAATCGTTCTTCTCGGTTAGACATTTCCAACGGTGTATCGAGCACCCCAAACAAAGATCGTATGCAAAAGTTATGCCCCCGGGAAGTTGACATATCAACTACCCCCATTGGGGCTCGCAAAACTTTTGGCTTTTCATCTTCCGGGGTTAGGGATTTGGATTTTAGTTATGTTAAAAATGTCTTTGGAGCCTCATTGTAACAATCATCTTCTTGCGAATGTGAGTATCCGTCACATCTCTTTTCAGAGATAAGATGCCGCCATTCTAGCGAGTCTTTCACTTTGTATTTTTACAGTCTCTGTACATTTCTTTCATTAATAGAAATCATGTATTACTGTATCTCTGTGTTTATGGTTGTATATATGATACATTTCTGTTATATTATTGGAAATCTGAGATATCCCTATATATTTCTTTGTTATATATCCACTCTCATTTCGTGCCAAAAATAATATGGATCAGTGGTATCAGAGCAGGCTGCTCTAGATCATTTTTTTAGTGCATGTCCCCGACGAGGTCCGAGTATAGCAAGTTGGGTCTCGAGCTTGTCTCTCTTGAATACAATCGCTCTTGCCTACCCAAGAAACCCTCCATGGCGGAAGAAAAGAAAAATGACGGAGCAGATGATCCTATAAATATGTTTCTTGAGCAAGCTCTCAAGCGATAGAGGGACAAAATGATGGAGAATTTTTCCCACATCCTTCAACGTCTGTCGATAGCAACAAGCACATATTCATAAAAAAACCACTTTGGAAGCACCTCTCCTTTCAAGGTACAAGTTAATTTTGATATTCCCATATTTGAAGGTCAGATAGATGCGGATGCCCTAGACAAATGGTTAAAACTGTTAGAAGGTTATTTTTCTGTTCATAATTTTTCTGACAGGGAACATATCACCTTCACGCTCCTTAAGGCTCTCCCCCATGTCAAACATTGGTGGGAAACTTAATGGGAGCAAAGTTTCACAGAGGGGTATGGAATATATGTGGCTGAGCCCACTTGGGATTTTTTTGTGGATGCGGTAAATGAACAATATTGCCCTGTTGGAAACTATGAGGACCAGTACATGAGATGGACCACACCGTGGCAAGAGAGGGGCCAAGAAATGTCAGAGTTCACCAATACCTTCCATACCTTACGCACCAAGATGGGTATCAAAGACTCTGAGCGACATTTGGTTCTGAAATACCATGGGGCTCTACACAGATACATCCAAACTGAAATGGATTTTATGGATATCTCATCACTCGGTGCTGCATATCGATATGCTGTTAAAATCGAGCAGAAATTTAGGCACCAGAACAAACGGGAGTTCGGATATGCAAATATGCAACAACCAAAGTATGAGAAAGACGAACCTAACAAACAACTTCTAGAAAACTAGTCTAATCCACAGGAAAAGAAGGGTCACAAGAAGACGAAGAAGGACACCGGAAAATGGTGTGATTTCCACAAAAGCCTTTGGAACAACATCGATGAATGTCGCTCAAAACAATCATTGGTGACTGAGACCAAAGACAAGGAGCCCAACCTTGATTCAGAATCTGATTATGAAAATACTGGTAAAAGACAGATCATTGATACATACCCCATTGTTATTGTCGTGACCGCAACAATTCAATTAGAAGAACCAATAGATCCAGAAGAGGGGGAGCACCAAAAGGAAAACTAATACCTAACACTTTGCTGGTTGAAGCGAACTATGAACCTGGTTATCTTCATAAATTCATTACACCTTCAGATTTCTGGAAATAACAAAATAAACAAAATTAAATTGTTGAGATATGGATTTCATTGGGTGGGCCTAGTGAGATCTCCCTTTCTCGTTGCATGTGTAAGCGTTGACCGGTGGCTGTGGTTGCTTGGTGGTTGTCTGTAGGTTAACTTTCCAAGTCCCTTTTCCTTGGAGTCTAAGCGTAGACAAATAACCATTACCCTTACATGTTCTCTACCTACAGGGGGTAGTCTCCGTCTTTCTTGTTATTAAAATTTCTTAAGGCTTAATGTTTATTGAGCAAATCTCAATTTACCTCGAGCGCATTGAGGAATGAGACCCCTTTGTCTATGGTTCTTGGTTGGATGCACAAGGGAGCCCTTGGTTATATCATCTATTCTACTTATGATTGCGTTATAGTTTTCTTACTTAGAGAGGTAATCCTCAGCGTGCTATATTTACAATTTCTTACTTGGAAGTTGAAACCCTTAGACCTTGTATAAGATGCGGGAAGAAGCTATTATAGGAAACTGATCTAGTCTTGATTTACTAATGCTTTGAGTGAGCTTCGTATAGCCTTGTATATAATTATGAGGGGTGGGTGAGATTCTTTATAAATGTCCATTATGTCTTTGACCCCTTTTTGTCAATGGATATGCAAAGAACATAGCCTTGAGTTCTCATAACTATTTTAAAAATTAAAAAGGGTTTGGTCCTTCCTTTAAATTTTAAATTGAATTTTAAGTTAGGAGCGAGTTATTATATTATATGGCCTTAACAGATTATTCTTCTTAAATTTAAAAATAGGATTATAATATTGTAATTGGGTACTTATTTATGGTTTTAAATAAAATTGGCCTCCCTTAAATTGGATTGGAAGTTAGTACATGCGTTACTATATTGTTTAAAAAGAGTTAGATCTCCTTTAATTCTTACCAAAAAGTTTATTCAGATAGCATGGGACCCCCATATAATGTTAACTAAGCTATATCACATTATTAAGTTGGACAATTGATTAGCCTTCTTTACTCTCTAGGATAATGTTGATGTATAAATGATTAAGTGATTAGATCTCTTTGTGCCTTGGAATAATGTTAATGAATAAATGATTGAGTGATTAGAATTCTTGCGCCATGGAACAATTTGGATGTATAGATGATTAAGCGATTATATCTCTTTGCACCTTGGAATAATGTTAATGAATAAATGATTGAGTGATTAGATTTCTTTGCGCCATGTATTAAATGTTGATGTATGATCAATTATGAATTTGCATAATCTTGCATCTTGAAATTAATGCTGATGTATGACGAGTTATGTAATTAGATTACTCGTGCGCCTTGAAAATAAAGTTGGTGATTACTCTTGCGCCATGATTAATTGATGATTAAGATTGATTGATTGATATAGTTGATTGTCAGTTTGATTGGATTAGTGGGATTTAGACACCTCCTTGTTACTCAGAACAATCGCCAACTCTGAGACCTTAAATGGTCAAAATCAATCGAATGAATCCTAGGCTTGAGCATTGCTTATGTGTCCTGGAGGTCCTAACCATGCAGGATAAGTTGGGCGGGTAGTTATTTTAATGGTCAGTGGCATGGTTGATCTTTATATATATATATATATATATATATATATATATTGTTTAGGTTGATTGTGATGTGCATAACTGCACCGCTATATATATGTTTATGTGTTGATCACGTGTCACTAATTTTCATGTTAATGCGTTGACTTGTGTCATTACAAATTTCGATGATGCGTCACATATAGTGCTTTAATTATGACGATGTGTTAATTATGCGTTGCTATGAATTATGTGTTGACATTAATTTCTTAATGCTAAAAAAAAATAAAAATAAATAAATTCATACCTATTGTACTTCGCTATTCGTAGTCGTAACGGATGGGCCGTTACATCAACACCTAAAAAAAAGATGTTTTTTGATTTATTTATTTTCAAAACATTAAAATTTTAGATAATTTGAAATTGTATTTTTAGCAATTGGTACCATTAAAACCAAAACCTTAAAATCAACCATCAAATTAAAAAGTAATGCTACCGATAGCACCCATTCTAAAATTGGGGTATGGAAATGACACATTTTTATAAAGTGGTAAAAGAGCTCATCATTAATGTAAACAAAATCATAAAATCAACCCTTAAATGCTTAATTTTTAAATCTTACTTTATCACTCAAAGCACAAGGTAATACACAATGCCATGAAAATATCACAATATACTTTAAAAATTAAACATCACTTTTTTTTTACTTTTAATAAAAAATAAATAAATACAAATTACATTGAATGAAACATAAATTATTTCTTAAAAGTATTGTTATATTTTTCATATTCAAAACATATGAGCTAAGAAATTTTATTATATTCTCCATAATCAAAACATATAATTCATAAAACATAAAAATGATTCATAAATTCATATAAGATCATATGTAAGTTCAATGCTCATTTCTAGTTACCATACAAACATCATATGGATAAAAAATGCATAAAATGTTTCTTACACTTATTCAGATTGACTCATGGATTTTGAAATACAATTAAAGTCTACACTGTCTTCAAATGAATGATTGGATGAAGATGCATATGATCCATACTCTTCTTTGTTGTCGATGAATGCACCATCTGAGTCTACATGCATGGACAACATTTCAGATGTCAAAATCCTTTTAGATCTACAACTAGGTTCGACAGACTCCCATCTTGCATTTATTTCATGTGGCAGAAACCTCTTGATAATCTTTGTTGTCTTAGAGCAAATAGTTCTTCTCTTTGTCAAATTGAAGTCATAAACAAGTATGTCAACATCATCTAATTTTAAGAGGTCAGTGCGATGACGAGTTGTATTTTGATCATTTTTTTTCTCTTTTTATTGACATGTTTCTCAACCACCATCTCTGGCTTGTACACACCATTGAATGGGTGTGTACTTGTTGCATGCCAATGCACTTCAATTGCAATAACATCATCATTTTCTTTCTCAATCTTTATAACGTTTGCAATCTAGAATAGATAACCATGCGGATCTTCAGTTGCTAAGATTGCAATCATGCTACCCTCCTTAGTATCTTGTATTGAACCCCTATAAAGGTATTACATGGATTCACCTTGTGCACGTGACCTTCTTGAACCAATATACATTTCTCTTTCCTCTGCTTGTGTAAACTCAATAACATCTTGAGATTCTTGTTGTTCAACAATGTTTGTTTCTTCAGATTCATTTGGCATATTTTGTGGCCAATGAAATGGAGTCTTCAACAATGTATCTTAATTTGTTGAGCTTGAAATTATGTCACTTTTACTATTGAAAAAAGACTCCCACCAAATAGAATCAACAACATCAAAGTACTCATATGTATCCTTAATGAATTTTTTTATTTCTTCCAGGCATTCAGAATAATCTACATCTCTATTACACCTCTCTGTGTTATGGATTTCAACAACTGATTGTAAAAATAATAACTTCGATGCAAATATCAGACGATCTGGAATGAACTTCAAAAATGCTAAACCTGATGAAGGCACCCATTCTGCAATAGTTGAATATTTCTTTCCCCATATAAGTGTTTTCCCATCAACTTTTTTGAAACGATATTAATGTTGGAAGCTAATGTCATTAAGCCGCTCAATAGATTTTTCTTCACGATGAGATCCCCGAATAAATCTTCGCATGTCAACAGTTTCTTCTAATATATGAAAAGCAGGCTCTGGAATGTATGCTTTCTTAATACATTCAATCAATGATGGTAGGCTTCCAACATTTTCCTTCTTCAATGTTACTGAAAAACGACCTAACATTTGATCAATATGATCATGGGTGTGTCCAACAAGAGGGAAACCAAATTTCACCTTTTGAAAGATTCCCAGTTCAAAAAACATGCTTAGATATCCAAATACAATTTGATTTTTATTTCCATGACTAGTGTTGTCCAATTGTAGATAAATAACTTTTTTCCAAACCAATGAGTGAGCACATGATGAATTATGGTGATGGTCAAATTTGCATCATTATGAATATTTGACGATGTGAAGTAAACCCTTGGACACAATTTTCCATTGAAAACCATACAACCAACCAAGTAAAACTGAATGAAATTCTCTTCCTGTGAATTTTTTGGTGTACGGAAAAAATGTGGTAGAAGTGTTTTCTTCTGGTCCATGCCATCAATTATCATACATAAATATTTGTTTGGAGCGTCATAACACTTCTTCCAATGTTTTTACAACTTTTTCCTTTCACTTGATTGTTGATTCATATGTTCATGAAGTTCTTTTACTATGGAATTTGCACATGACCTAAAATGAAAATATTGATCATATGTTTTCATAGTTGATAACTTTCCAATTTACAAAAAAACAAAATAGTAAATACATACCTCTTTCTGCCCCTTCAGATTTATCTCTTCTTGATTTAAGAGTAACACATATACTGCAAATCCCCATCCTTGACTTCTTAGGAATGCAGACATTGTTGAATTGTTTCTTCCATATTATTCTAAAATATGCATATGTAATAAAATTACCATTTCTTTCAACACCTTCAACATATCCTTTGTACAAATTGTAGATTTCCCTCATTGAGAAATTATCTGGAATATGTATTGTGTCTTTATCTGGCATACACTCTCCATGTTTGGAAAATAAATCACGCATCCATGACAATGTAATGTTTTTCAATGACACACTCTCTCATCCATGATGTACCTTTGAATAAAATGAAGGATATTTTTCAACTTTGTCTAGATTCTTGATAAACGAAGATTACCAATCGAGTGAATTTTTTTGAAAGCCTTTCTGCAAAGTAAAACATTCCCAATGCGATAATCATATCCTATCTTGGTGGATATCATGCACCCCATAAAATATGATTTTTTCATGCTCTTATACATCGATAAATATGCCTTCCTTTTATTCAAGGCATACATGTAGTCCATGCTTTTCAAACAATTCTTTTGACAACATTCAATTGAAATCAATTCACTTATGGAAATTGATTTAGTGAGAAATTCTTTCCTAGACCTTGTATAACTAGAATTATTTGGATTGATATAAAAAGGTCCAGACCTAGTCCTAGACACAATGTTTCTTTGCAATGTCTCCACTATTTCATAATCCTCACTAGAAGGATTTTCCTCATCACCATAAGGAATATCAAGAAAAACATTGTCAAGAGAATGAACAAGAGAATGTCGATCACCTTGATTTGTTGCAGATGAATGATTGAGAACATGATCTTCATTCCTAGGTCTATCATCTTCATTGATAATCTCGTTGATGGATATTACATGAAAATATTCACTTGAAGGAAAATCATAATCACCCATAAGACTATCAATGCCATTTAGATTCTCACTTGGAGAAAATTTTCCATCATTGTCATCGGTACCTTGAAAATCCTCATTTGGAGAAAAATTATCAACAACATTGTGTCCACCATTGACATAATAATCTTCATTGCTTTCAAAATCACCACTTGAGGGAAATTTTTCATCATCCTTCTTAGTGCCTTGAAAATCTTCATCAGTATCTTGAAAATCCTCACTTGGAGGAAAATCATCATCATCAACATTGTTGCCTTTTAATTTCTCACTCGAGAAAGAGTGTTCACTAATGACATAATCATCTTCGCTACTTTGAAAATCCCCACTTGAGGGAAATTCTTCATCATCCTCATTATTGGCTTGAAAATCTTCACTTGGAGAAAAATCATCATCACCAACATTGCTTCCTTTAAATTCCCCATTCAGGAAAGGTTGTCCACTATTGCCAAAATTGTCATCACTATTTTTAAAATCCCCACTTGGGGGGGATTCTTCATCATCCTCATTCGTTCCTTGGAAATCCTCACTTGAAGGAAAATCTTCATCAATACCTTCAAAATCCTCACTTGGAGGAAATTCATTATCACCAACATTGTTGTCTTTAAATTCCCCACTTGAGAAAGAATGTCCACCATTGTCATAATCATCTTCACTTCTTTTAAAATTTTCACTTGAGGGAAATTCTTCATCATATTCATTGGTGCCTTGGAAATATTCATCGGTACCTTGAAACTCCTCACTTGGAGGAAAATTTTCATCCCAATAATTTAAACGTTGATCATAGTCTCCACTTCGACCTACATTTTGATTATTTTCATTACTATTAAACTGCTGAATAGATTGATCACCATCATATTCCTTCTCTTCATCATTGATGCCTTCAAAGTCCTTTGATTTAGGAATTTCATAAGGAACATGTTGAATACCATTGCTTGCACTATGATCAAACTTCTGACTAGCTGAAAAATATGATGCCTCATTTGCATTACAAACATTCCCATCACATTTTCCACTCCCAACAGAAGAGGTATGCGAACAATTTCTTGATGTCTCAGAAATAAAATCTTCTTTATCTGACAAAGCCATCACTTCTCACTAAGAACATGGAATAATACAAATGCTCACCCTCCCAATGACATTCTTATAACTTGCAGAATGATATTTTCCCTCTAAAATCCAAATTTCTCTCCCCAAAATTTCCCCCTCAATTTTTTCCTTCCAATATTTTCCCCAAAATATTCCCTCCAAAATTTCCCCCTCCAAAATTTCTCCCCAATTTTTTCCCTTTATTATTTTCCCTAAAAATTAAAAACAACTTTTACTCTTTTATTTCGTTATTTACTTGTTAATTAAAATATTTCTCATGTTTGTTTATTTATCCCACATTCATTGAACACAACGATGATCCATATAATTTTAGGTATATATGTAGACTTTTATTTATCCTACATTCGTTATACTAACAACAATTTATATCATTTATGTTATATATACACCGTCTTGTTTTGTTTTTTTACATTGTGTGAAATCTTGGGCAATATTCATTAAAGGATTTGGAGCAAGCTACAAGGGAGAAACATCGAGAAGACATTCGAGGAGAATCTAGCATTTCAGAAGTTAGTTATTTTTTAAATTCTTACCATTTACCAAAACAACAATTATAAGATCATCTTTGAATCACATAAGAATTTTTCATGCGAAAATTATAAAAACCTTAAATTTTTTTAAATGTTTTCTAATTTTTTTTTTTTTTAAATCAGAGCTTTTTTAAAAAATTGAGACTTTTTTCAAAGAATTTTTGAAAAAAAGAAGAAAAAAGACAAATTTAGGTAAAGTTTTGTAAAAAGTTTTAGCTTTTTTGTTGTTTTTACTTAATTTTTTTAGCTTTGGCCCATGGTGGTTACTGGGTGATGCTAGGGGCTTGGTCGTGGGGTTCAAACAATAATATTAATAGTAATTTATATCATCTGTGTTATATATACACAGTCTTGTTTGTCTTTTTTCATTGTGTGAAATCTTGGGCAATATTTGTTAAAGGCTTTGCAACAAGCTACAAGGGAGAAACATCGAGAAGACATTCGAGGAGAATCTATCATTTCAGAGGTTAGTTATTTTTTAAATTCTTAACATTTACTAAAACAACAATTATAATATCATTTTTGAATCACATAAGAATTTTTCATGTGAAAATTATAAAAACCCTACTTTTTTTTTTAAGTTTTCTAATTTTTTCTAAAAAAATCACAACTTTTTAAAAAAATTGAGACTTTTTTCAAAGAATTTTTAACAAAATTCTTAAGATTTTTTGAAAAGAAGAAGAAAAAAAGATAAATTTAGGTATACTTTTGTAAAAAAAAATTAGTTTTTTTATTGTTTTTTAGTTTTGGCCCATGGTGGTTACTGGGTGATGCCAGGGGCTTGGTCGTGGGGGCTGGGGTGATGTCTGACATCGCCTGAGCTTGACCAACCTCGTGGGACCATTCCTTGGCCGCGAGAGGGGGGGGGGGGATGACGAGCAACGCCTTAGCCCCCAGACGCCAAGGCTTGGTCCCAACATCAGCCTAATAACTCCATGGGTCAATTTTTTTTTTTTTTTTAAATTAGTTCTTATATTCATTTTTTTTTAGTTTATTATAATGTAAAAGGCCTAATATTTTTTCCTATAGGAAAAATGGTGGGAAAAATATTATATATTAATATATCTGTATCACGACCTACAATAATGGCAACCAAAATTGCATCTGGAACCTCCACGAATGCTAGGAAACAAATTGATAGCATAACACGTGAGTTGTCAAGGGAAATGAAGAATGTTAGAGAGTTGAAATCTGTGGAAGGTGAAAACAAACTGGAATATTCTTGGTTTGTTAAAGACAAGCGGGGAAACAGTGGAGATCATATATATTTGTATTGTACTGAATTGGAACATGTGCAAGGAATTATCAGGCACTTGGCTTGTTACGAGATATATATTTGGTGCTAGCCACATATATTGTTTATGCACTCTTCAAACAAGGAAGAACTTATATCAAGATTAGATATTATTTCAAATTGAGAAATTATAACAAGAATGAATGTTTTTCAGAATTATGTGTATCCATCGTTGATGACATTGAGAAAGACAATGTAAGTTTTTTTTTTTTTTTTTTGTATCGTTTATTATTTTTAGCATTATGGTAATTTTCTAATTTTATTTAACATGAAAATGTTATATTTTATTTTTACAGGATTTTGTTGAACGACTTTCACATATGTTAGTGGGGATTAACTATACAAAGAATAATATCATGGATGCGATCAACAGTTTTCATATTGAAAAGACACAAGAAGAAAAGAAAAATAAACATAAAGTAACAGAGGTTGAAGCTACAAGAGTAGACAGAGAAGAACATTACAGAAGAAAGAAAAGTATTCATTCTAGAAATCCTAAAAATGTTACATTTGAAAATGAGGAAACTCCAAATGAATATTTTGTTGAGATTAGTCTCAATGAGGTTATCGCTCCTTCTAGCAAAAAGAATAAACAAGATAAATGCAAAAGAGCGATGGTCAATGATGAGTCCATTCCAATTGATTATGAAGAATCGTTGTTTTAGATGAAACCCATTTAAATCATAAGAGAAGAAAGAAAATGTTGTTAATGATGTTCAAGAAGCCATCGTTAGCTCTGAGTATTATAGTGAAAGTCCTAAAGGTAGCAAAGAAATAATAACACCAGGTGTTGATCTAGAGGATGGTATTATGAAAACAACACAAAATGCCATTCAAAATAGATTGAGGACGATAAACTTAGTTGATGATGGCCATACATTTCAGTTAAATATGAAACAACTTTATAAACCCACAGAAAGACATGAAAAATATCAAATTAGAAAACCACACCACTTGCATATTCACAATTTGAAAGCATTGATTAGGTACAATCCATATGCACATGTGGTTGACTACCTAGTTCTTATTGGCCCAATGGAAGTTCCTACGAGGGAAGAATTTGATAGATCAAAATGTTTTGACTACAAATATTATGTGATTGGAGGAAATCATTCTGCAGAGGCTAGAAGAGAATTGATGCAATAATATCTCAATAATACTCTTTTTGAGATAGTCAAATGCATAATTTATGTCGATTTAACAGATTCAAAAGCAAAGTTATTAGCATGGGATCATAACACAGACAATGAGTACAAAATTTCCACGAGTTTCATTCAAAGGGTGAGATTTATACATAATGAGTTTTCTAAAATATGTCATGGGGAGAGATCAAATGTTTATGCCAAGTTTTAGAAACATTGTTGTATGGAAACATGATTCCCACTTGATGATGAAAATACAAAAGAAAAAAATTGCAAAGGAAGTGATGTATTTAGAGCTGTGGATAGCTATTTTCAATTGGGATTTAGAACTGGACATGTATGGTATTTGATAGATGAGATCTTCACCCTATGGGAAAATATTAGTATAAAAAATCAGAGAGTTAAGAAGGCTAAACCATTGATACGTGGCACAAGTAAGATAGGTCCCAAAATAAAAAATCTTCTAGATGATATGACTATAACACCTTGGAGAACAATACAAGGAGTGAAGGATGAGAAACTAATCATAGGTATATTATCACATGTAAGGACGAGAGAATTATCAATGGAAGAAATGTGTGATGAATTTAAAAAGTAAGTTTGTTGAGTTATTTGTATTTATGTTAGGACAAGAAAAATAATTTTTTCAGTTTAACATATCAATGTTCTAAGTATTTTATTATATATATCATTATAATATTATTATTTTTTATTTAGTCACAAGGTGTATATGAGAATACAAGAAAAAATGGTCAAAATGTTGAATGAAGAAAGTTGGGATGATGTTAAACTCAACTATCCAGATTCAAGCTCTACAACAATATTGAAACAATTTTTTGTTGCATTCAAAAATGTATGTTGATTTATTACATTCGTATTATTCGTTTGTAAGTTAATTTATCTCTATTTTAATAGTTATATATATGTGTGTGTGTGTGTGTGTGTGTTTGTTTGTTTCATTAAATATTCCAAAGAAGAATGCATATGGAGTACCTGAAACCTTCAAAAGTTTTATTCAAAAATCCAAGTTTGAAAGAAAAAGGAGACATGTTCAACTATTGAACTTGATGACACCCTTGATCACTACAGGAATGGGCTTGACACTGTTCAATATAAAGTGATATTAGGTGATTGTGAACAACTTGCAAATATTGTCCCTAAAAAATAATACTCCCTAGTTATTGTGGATATCCCTCATGGTTATATTATCCAAAACATTGGATATGATACTAAGCCTTATACTTACCAAGATTTCAATAAAGTGGTTATGGGATTTACGGAAGTCACAACATCACCATTTTGGAGGTTTCTGGTATTTCATTCATACACACAATAAGGATTAGTACAATCAAGATTCAAGGGAAAATAAAAGACGATGATGCAATTTATTTGGTAAGATATTGAAAGTGTATGTTTAGCAATTAAGATTAGAAAACAATTTTATCAATTCACAAATTAATTGAATTTGCATTTATTTATGTTACATGCACAAACTTAATATTTAGAGTTCCAATAGAGAATCATTTAAACATGTTTTTTAGAGTATACATCTTGCAACCTGGAAAAAATATAATTCTTATAATTCTATTATTGTCAATGTAAATGATGGAGAGACTCCTAGTATTGTATTGGTATACAATGTTGTGATTATAAAGCTAACATATGAGGAAAAATATTTGAAAGGAGAGATGGTTAACATTTATAAAAAAACCACAAACATTAATTAATTATCTTATAGATGCATTTTCAAATGAAGGAGATTGGGTTTTGGATTTGTTCTCAGGTTCAGGTAAGAATTATGATCTAATATTTATGAAATCATACTTCAATCTTATATTATTTTTAATTTATGTATTTTTACAGTATTTAACTTCATTATTTATTTTGTATTTGGTGATCAGGTACAACAATAGCATGTTGCTTAGAAAAATGAAGGAATTGCCTAACCATTGAAAGTGACCCAATGCAATGCAGTTTTATTCAACAAAGAATTAATGTTATTCTTGTTCTTCAAGATAAAATGCAAGACGTTGGCTTGAGGAAATGAGATTTTAGTGAATCAAAGGTGGAAAAATTGTCAAAGGAACCTCAAGTACCATTAGGATGAATGATTGAAAACGATCACTTTGGAGAACTTGCGGATATCAAAGAGCCAATGGAAAAACAAAATGACACAATGGAAGCACAAAATGATGTCGAAGAAGATGATAATGTGTTTGTTGAGAATGATGTATTTGAGATATATGATATTGTTTATTAGTTTTAAGATGTCCTTGAAGACGATGCTCAATTTTGCAATTTTTTTATGAGTTATAACTGTAATGTTTTGATTTTCATATTTCAAAATAAGAATGAAGATGTATCTATTGTTGTTTTGAGATGAATCTTTTTATTGTTTTCATTTTCATTTTATTTGTATGTGAATCACTATACATTGAAATTTTTTATTAAATGTTGTCATTTTTTTACTTCAAATGTATAAAAATATGAAAGAAAATGATAATTTTTTTTATAAATTTTTGATTTTTTTTGTTCAATTATGTCCATAAAAATGTTTTATTTGACATGCTATTTTAAAGGAACATGTACCAAAATGTATAGGTTTTTTTATTATATATGGCTAAAAAATGTATATATTTTTGCCAAATAATAAAAAATAGTGTTATTTAACTACATTTTTTTTTATTATTATTATTTTTTTTGTATATTGAAGTAAAGGTAAACAATGTGTTAAAAATGGTGTTTTCCACTATATTTTAAAAGTATGGAACAATAAATGATTTAATGAGACACAATTATATGAAAAATCGTAACTTCAAAAAAGTAAATGGTAAATTTTTTTTTAAAGATTGAAAGAAGCATGGAGAAATGACTAAAAACACCGTTGAATAAAAATAATAATAAAAAAAAAAAATTTAGAAAAAATTGAAAATAGATGAAAAATAAACATTTAAAAAAAATGTGGAAACATTGTGGATCGAAAAATTTAAATATCGAAAACCCACCTAAAAAGGGAGAGGGCAGGGGGTGCTACCAGTAGCACCATTTTTAAAAACGAGGTAAAAAATTGGACCCCCCCCCAAAAAAAAATGAAAACTTTGTAGAGTTCTCGTTAATTTGGTAACTATGTTGTTGGACAAAGACAATCAAAGAGCGCTTAGAAGAATGCAATTATGCTTTAGTTGCAAGGATCCATGGAAACTAGGTCATCGATGTATGGGCAAGGGAAAGGTCCATTATATTGAAGTACTATCTGATGAAGAAGATGAAGTTGAGGATGATAACCCACATAGTCTAGATGAGGGTCAGAACAGTGGTGAGGCACCACACCTTTAAATTCCATATCATGCACCATTACAAGAAGGGGTCAAGAAGGTGACCATAACCACATTGTCAGGAGTCCCCATGTACTAAACCTACCAAATCAAGGCCATTGTCCAAGGACAAAGAGTTACAACACTGATTGATGGAGGGGCCACCCATAATTTCATATATGTAACATTGGTTACCAAGAGACAAATTCCCACAGAGGAATTTGAGGGTTTTGAAGTAGTAGTGGCAGATGGGTACAATATGACGTGTACCCGGAGGATTAGAGCCTTGGATGTGACATTGGAAACCTACATGTTGACCGATGAATTTTATGTGGTGGAACTAGCAGACACCAATGTGGTATTGGGAGTACAATGGTTATATTCCCTTGGAGACTTCAAAATGAATTATCAGGAGATGATGATGGAATTCATAGACACCAGGGGTTAGCAGGTTATCATGAGGGGTATGTTTTCAGAAGCACTTGAGGTTGTATCCAACATATGGATGGAGGATCTCTTTAGACACAAATATGTGGCATGCACAACATAGTGTTTAGTCACAATGCAGAAGCCATCCTAGGATCGTCAGCATTACCATGCAGACAAACAAGAGTTATTGGGTAAGCATGATAAGGTATTCAGACCACTACCAGTAGGAAGACCACCAGACCGAGGATTCAAACATGTCATTGATTTAGAGGAAGGGGCCAAGCCAATGATTACTACACCATATAGGAACCCAAAGAAGTTCAAGGACAATATAAAAAATGCCATATACGATTTGTTGGAGATGGGATACATCTAACCTAGCTCTAGTCCATTTGCTTCTTCGATAGTATTGGTTAAGAAGAAGGATGGCACATGGAGAATGTGCATTGACTACAGGGATCTAAACAAGAATACTATCAAGAAAAGATACTTGATACCAAGGATTGACGAGCTGATAGATGAGCTACATGGAACAATATATTTTTTGAATATTGATCCTCGATCAAGATACCACCAGATCAGGGTGAGAGAGGAGGACATCCATAAAACAATATTCTGATGTCACTATGATCACTATGAGTTTGTGGTCATGCCCTTTGGGTTAATTAATGCACCAGTTATCTCCCAGTTTTGTATGAACCATATCTTCAACAAACAGTTGAAAAGGTTTCTATTGGTGTTCTTTGATGATCTTATGATCTACAATAAGACATGGAGGGAACATTTGTGGCATGTTGATGAGATTCTCACCATTATGGATGAATGATCGTTTTTTTCCAAGGAGGCAAAGTGTGAACTTGGATTGACATAGATCTTGTATTTATGGCACATAATAGGTGTTGAGGGAGTGAAGGTGCATCAAGAAAAGATCTAGGCGATCTTAGATTGGCTTTCCCCTAGGTCAATTACATAGTTGTGAGGATTCTTCGAGATATGTAGCTATTACAGATGATTTGTGAAAGGATTTTCACAACTTGGGGCATCACTAACAGATCTGACCAAAAAGGGAGTATTTAGGTGGAATGAGGAATCATAAGCAACATTTGACCGAATGAAGAAGGTAATGAGCACTTTCCCGGTACTAGCACTTCCAAATTTCTCTCAACCATTTTTACTGGAGTGTGATGCATCCGAATTAGGGATAGGAGTGGTACTGATGCAAAACTTCCATCCCATAGATTTTGAGAGAAAGAAGTTGAGGGAACGAGAAAGTATCTACTCCATATATGATAAGGAGATGTTGGTTATTATGCATGCATTGGCCAAATTCCAACAATATTTAGTGGGAGGACATTTTGTAGTGAGGACCGATCACAACAGCTTGAAATATTTTCTGGAGCAAAAGTATTTGAGCGAAAGATAACATAAGTGGGAGAGTAAGTTACAAGCCTATGAATTTGATATTGAATATGTTAAGGGTGTTGATTTTTCAATAGGCTAGGTTAAGCATGAATTTCATTCCATTTTAGCATTTGTCTTAACCATAAACAATAATGTTGTAACAACTAAGATCACAAGAAGAAACACCATGCACAAGAACACAAGAAGTATCGTGAGAAATCCTTCTCAACAAGGGAAAAAAACCCAGCGAAATCCTTTGCTATATTATTCAAGAGAAATACCTTCACCACTAATAAGACCTAGCACACAAGAGGGTGCTCAAACCCTATAAGACTAGTGCCCAAGAGATGTGCACACCTTTTCCCAAGCAAATGTACTTACTGAAATTTCCAAACTCACATGAAAGATATGTTTCCACAATGGGGATTGTACCTTTACTTATGCTAACCTAAACTTGTCAATAGAAGTGTCTATTGGCTCAACAGGGCCAACCTCTCTAAGTCACATAATAATAATAATAATAATAATATAATTAATATTAAGAAGATTAATTATCTTTTACATTTATTATTAATCACATTAAGGTGGGGCCGACATGTACCCTTTACATTACAATTAGGGTTACAGGAAGGTCTGACTCTTGAACAATATATAGAAAAGGATATGATACACACACTAGTGCTCATCCACTAGGGGCACATCCATAGGGATGCCATATCTATGGTTCACTGCATTACACAGAAGAACCAGATCTTCACATGTTCACCTGTGCTCATCTAGAGGCACGTCCACTCTACAGATCTTCTTTCCCACTGCCTCACACAGGAGAAACATCTGGAGTCTTCTCGTCAACTTTTCTGCTTAGAGGAGGCTAATACATCATCTTCATTTTTGTTCACATGACAATGCACCCAACACTTTGGGATTTCAAACGTTCACCTTGTGCTCAGCCACATGCACGTCTAACTCAACAAATCGCCTTTCCCACTAGATAATCATCTGGAGTTATTATCAACTCTCTGAATGGAGGAGTTCATCTCTACGTTCCTAGCTCTGTCTCAGGTAGGAACCATGTACCTTCTTAGTGGATTTATCTTAGGTTTGTAAGCTGAGAGAAAGATTCGCATAACTGCAATGACCCACATCTCCAAGGTTTGTAAGCTGGAGAATGTCTCACATAGATGCAATCATCAACACTCCCTCTTAGCTAGGGAGGCATTCTTCATCATGCCAAGTCTCACACGGATGTGCTCTGAATTTTTTCTTGGTTGGAGTCATCAATACTCCCTCTCAACTAGTAAGACATTATTTACCAAATTAGTTTGGTGAAGATGTCCGCAATATTCTCATGTGTAGGAAGGTACTGCATGTGTACGATTTTCCTCTACATCATATCATTGATATAAGGATATTTCATCTCATCGTGTTTCGATCCATCAGGAAACACTGGGTTCTCAAGGAGTTTTACACACGGCTCTTGGTTATCATCATAGGATCCATCTCATGGTCAAGTAAATCTGCCAAAAGCTTGTGAAGCCATATTGCTTTGCACACTCGATGTTATATACTATGCCTCTGTGGTGCTCAAGGCCACAGAGTTTTGTTTCCTGTTGCATCAGGAAATCATGGAAGACTTCATGGTCAAAAAACAACCAGATGTGTTATTTCGGTCCACTGTACTTTCTGCTCAATCTGCATTGGCATATCCTGCAAATTCAAGTTCACACTGGAGGCATATCTCAGGCCATATCCAACTATGCCTCATATATATCTCAATACATGTTTTGTTGTTGTCTAGTGAGTCTGTCTCGGTTGACTCATGTAATGATTAAACACATTCACTGCATGGCATGAACCAAGTCTGGTTTTAACCAGATACATTAGTGATCCAATGTGGATTAGTCTCGTCTGAATCATCATCAATCTTCTCCTTTTAAATTTATCACGGTGGATTTTGTATTATGTCATATTTGAACTTCTTTAGTATCTTTAGTGTATATTTTCCTTGACTCGGAAAAATCTCATCGGTCCTCTGTCATTCTTCTTGTCCTAAGAAGTAGTGCATCATACTCAGATTTCTTCATCTTGAATTCAGAAGTCAGGGATTACTTGTATCCAACAACAAGGCTTTCTGAATAAGTCATAAAAATCAGGCTCTCATCACCAACACTGTAATAATATAGGTTTGGATCAACAACATTCTTGTTGAAATCCAAACTCATCAAGAATCTATCTATCTGATATAGTTTTCAACTCATGGATGGTAGTACGGATGGAAGTGTATCGGGTTTACTGGATCAAGTGTCTTATCATAGATGACTCCCTTAGTTTGTGAGAAACCTCTGGCTATAGATCTCGTTTTGTATTTCTTGACACTTCCATCAACCGCATGTTTGATCTTATAGATCCACTTGGAATTTACCACAGACTTCCCTTCTGCTCCATGAATAATATCTTATACATCATTCTTTAATATATATTGGTATTCTTCTATTATGGCATATTGCCATACCTGTTCTCCCGTTGCTTCTCTAAGACAAGGAGGTTCAACATCAGTGAAGTGGCTCATGACTGAAGGATATCTCGAAAATCTCTTTTGCTTTTTCGGGATGTGCCTTGAGAGGCTTGTATGTTTCTGTGCCTCTTGCAGAGTGAGTCTAGGTAGGCCTTTTATGCACTATTGTAATATCTCTGAACATATCAACTGGAACAACGTTTGTCTCCCTTTGAACTGCTAAAGGGGGATAAGGTATTGTCTTACTGTCAATCTCTATTTGAGATTCTCTGGATCTTTGAAAGACTATCTCTTCTTTGAGGACAACATCTCTGCTTGTCTCAATCTGTCTCTGACCAGGGATGTCGATCTGGAATGTCTTTGAAGATTCACTGTATCCTTTCTTTCTAAAGGATCTAGCTTGGACTTCTTCTCTTTGAGTACATGAAAATACACTGGGCACCCAAATAACCTGAAGTGTTCAATCTCAGGCTTCATTCCGATGAATTCTTTGGGAGTTGTGTTTTTCAAAGTCTGGTGAAGACTCTTGTTCTGAACATATACTGTGTCATGCATGCTTCTGCCCATGGAATCCTAGAAATATTCTGATCATGCATTATTGCATTGGTTGTCTCAATGATGGTTCTATTCTTCCTCTTTATCAAATAGTTTTTGACTCCCTTTGAGTCAAAGCATCTTCCTTTGTTCTTAACCTATTTGGAACACGAAAACAAGAGGAACCAAAACAAGAATATCTCCTAAAGGAGAATAATGAGTACATCTCTAAAAATCAAAACAATTTTAAGGATTGTTGTCCCATTTACAACACCTACTTGTAATGTACCAAACTTTAGAAATATAGGTTAGAGGAATGACAATGTTAACTATCAAACCTGGAGTCTTCACTTCCAGTGTGTTGTTCCTCTGAATGCACTAAGATCCCTCTGGATCCAAGACTTCATCAAAAGGTTCCTTCGTCCTGCAATTACCCTCATGACAATGATACAAATAATATATATACAAGTGCATACCCGAGGGTGCTGATATGATTTCTCCAATGGTGCATGGCTGATCAAGGTCCTCTAACATCTTCATGAAGGAGGTATGTCATAGTGACACCTTTTGTATCACCCACAATAAGTCTTCCTTTGAAGTCTTATCTTCCAGGAACTTGAATTTGCTTGATCCATCAAGTTTATCTTCCATCATAGATTTTTCTCATTTTTGGATTCTTCACAAACCCTTGTCAACTTGGCTAGTAAACCTAACGGCTAGACTAGGCTAGAACTTTTAGGTTTAGTTGGACTTATGACTGCCAACAATAAGCCTTTTGAAATATAGGAGAACACTGGTGATCTAAAGATCTCCTTCAAGGAATTGTAGAAACCCTAATTCTGAAATTTCTGCAGAAATTAGCGAAACCCTAATTCTGAAATTTCTACAGAAATTAGTGAAACCCTAGAAACCCTAGGGCCAAAAAGTCAAAATGCTCGAAAAGGAAATATGAAGCTTTCTGGAGGTGTGTTGAAGGAGGCCGTACAATCCTATGCACTTTTTATCCCCAACGTCCAAGTGACAAGTGCTGAAAACTCCTCAAAGAAGTAGGTCGTACATAATTTCTGGAAACTCGAGGAGGGCCATACGGTTTTGCAGAAGAGAGAGAGAGAGGAGACTTGGTAGATTCTTGTGCAATGGGTTCTTTCAAGACCTATGCTCTGATACCATGTTGATTTTTCAATAGGATAGGTTAAACATGAAGTTCATTCCATTTTATCATTTTTCTTAACCATAAACAATAATGTTGCAGCAACCAAGATCACAAGAAGAAACACCATGCACAAGAAGTATCCTGGGAAACCCTTCTCAACAAGGGAAGAAAACCCAACCAAATCCTTTGCTATATTATTCAAGAGAAATACCTTCACCACCAATAAGACCTAACACACAAGAGGGTTCTCAAACACTAGAAGACTAGCGCCCAAGAGAGGTGCACACCTTTTCCCAAGTAGATGTACTTGCTGAAATTTTCAAACTCACATGAAAGATATGTTTCCACAATGAGGATTTTACCTTTACTTATACTAACCTAAACCTGTAAATAAAAGTGTCTATTGGCTCAACAGGCCCGACTTCTCTAAGTCACATTATTATTATATTATAATTAATATTAACCATATTAATTATCTTTTACATTTATTATTAATCACATTAAGGTGGGACTGACCTGTACCCTTTACATTACAATTAGGGTTACATGAAGGTCTGAATCTTGAAAAATATATAGCAAAGGATCCGATACACTCAATAGTGCTCATCCACTAGGGGCACATCCATAGGGATGTCATATCTCTGGTTCATTGCATTACACAGAAGAACCAGATCTTCACACGTTCACATGTGTTCATCCAGAGACACGTCCACTCTACAGATCTTCTTTCCCACTGCCTCATACAAGAGAATCATCTGGAGTCTTCTCGTCAACTTTGTTGCTCAGAGGAGTCTAATGCATCATCTTCATTTTTGTTCACATGACGATGCATTTGGCACTTTGGGATTTCACACGTTCACCTTGTGCTCAGCCGCAAGCATGTCTAACTCAACAGATCGCCTTTCCCACTGGATAATCATCTGGAGTTCTTCTCAACTCTCTGAATGGAGGAGGTCATCTCTATGTTCCTAGCTCTGTCTCGGTAAGGAACCAAGTACCCTTCTCAGGAGCTTTCTCTCAGGTTTGTAAGTTGAGAGAAAGACTCACATAGCTGCAATGATCCACATATCACAGGTTTGTAAGCTGGAGAATGTCTCACATAGTTGCAATCATCAACAAAGGGAAAGAATAATGTAGTTGTCAATGCCCTTTCCAGGAGGCCTTTAGTCTTTTCCCTTGCCAAGGTCTCAATAGATTGGAAGTCTACCCTCTTGGTGGAATATTCCAAAATACATCCACCTGTGAGTTGATGGAAGGTACCAACTAGGATGATATATACAGAGTAGTGGATGATATCATATACTACAAGGAGATGATTTATCTTGTCCTTGAATCCATGCTCAAAGATAAGATCTCGAGGGTAGTTCATGATGCCTCTTTAGCCGACCACCAAAGGTACTTGAAGACTTATAGATAGGTAAGCGAGATATTCTCATGGAAGGGTCTCAAGGAGGATATACTACGGTACATGAGGGAGTGTAGGACTTGTCAGTAGAACAAATCTGAAATGACACACCCAACAGGTGTACTAGGAGGAGCGCTCATACCCTTGGGTTTTTGAAAAAGAAAAATAAAAATGAAATTTATAAACGATTTAAACTAAAAAAAAAAAAAAGAGAATGAANAAAGAGTAAAAGGGGGGAAACCTAAGAAAGAGGGAATTAGGGTTTGAGGGGATAAAGGGAGAGGAGAGAGGAAAAGAATGGGGGGGCTTTTGGCTGAGATTGGATTGCTATTGCTGGGAGAAGAGAGACTGACTGATTTCTAGTAGGAGTTGGGAAGCCTCAGCACATTTTTTGAGTGGTAGCTCAGCCTTGGAGGCGAGCTGAGGAGCTAGTGACTCTCTGGTTGTGTGTGGTCCCTTTGCGGCTCGGGGGGCTGAGGGGGAAGAAGAGTACCCCTGGCGTTTGGTTGGGAGGTACCGGTGGGTTCTTTGCGGTCGGCAAGCAGGAGCTGGAGCGGCGGGAGCACAAGAAACCTTGCTGCAAGCGTAAGGACACAGGTAAGTAAATCTCTCGGTTTTCTATCTTGCTATGCATATTTACAAACTGTAACTAATGGCTGGTGCAACTTGAAGTTCAATGGA
>ML803321.1:167815-197932 GCA_009831015.1 Picea engelmannii | reverse complement strand
TTGCACCCATTAACAGAGTTGTTGTTTTAACGAGGAGGGTCGTTACATAACTATCACCCCCAGACAAACAAACAGATTGAGATAGTAAACAAATGGGTAGAAGGGTACTTGAGGAACTATGTGTCAGGACAACAATGAGCATGGATAAAATGGTTGCATCTCAAGGTGCACTATTACAACACCACTCATCACATGTCTATCAGGATGAGCCCATTCAGGGCATTGTATGGCTATAATTCCCCATCATTTTTAGATTTGGCATTTGGAGAGAGAAGGGCTCCCAAGGCCAAATATTGGTTGCAAGAAAGTCAGGACATCTTGAGGATTCTAAAGGAGAATTTGCAGATACTCAGAACCAACATAAGATGTATGCATATAGGCATACGGTGGAGCATAATTTTGAGGTCGGGGACCTATTATTTCTTAGGATGTAGCCTTACCGATAGTATTCACTTAAGAAGAGTGGTGCAGAGAAGTTGAAACCTCGTTTTTATGGACCCTACAGAGTGATCAAGAGAGTTGGAGCTATCAGAGAGAAGCAAAATCCACAACACATTCCATGTGTCATGCCTAAAAAAGGCATTGGGCCAATAGGTCACCTCTTCGACAAATCTTCCTATGCTATATGAGGAAGGGCAATTGGTTTTGGCACCTAAAAGGATTGTGGATGTACGGGAATGGAGATTGACAAGTAGAGTTATTCGAGAGTACTTTTGCATATGGAAGGGGTTGCCTATAGAAGATGTTACATGGGAAGGTGAATAGTTTTTACATCACCCTGATCTAAAATTGCTCGAGGACAAGCAATTTCAGGAAGGGAGGACTATAATGTCCCCCTCCAATTGATGACGCATTAGCCTACATGACCCTCGTAGGCTTTAGTCAACAAAGAAAAAGGGGAGTCAAAGTATCATACCTTAAAAATATATTAAATAAAATACATAATTATATTTTAATCAAGGAAGGGTCTAATTTGGTCAAGGAAGAAGATCTAGAAGAACTGGAGAAGAAGAATAAATAGAAGGGCATCCTACCTCTTTGGGCATTATGATTTTTTATGTATTGAGTGCTCTTATGGACAACATTTTCATTAGGGTTTTGGGAAAAACCCTTCTAGTGCAGGTTCAGTTTCAGTGGTGCAATACCCACCCTAGCTAGACAAAGGAGAGTTCTTTTAGAGTCTTTCTCTTGTGGTATTTTTTGAAGATCTTGAAGTATACTAGAGCAGAGCAGTGGGAGGCTTGGAGAGCCTCGGTTTCTATGTTGGCATCATACCGGGTTTCCTTGTGTGTTTTGTAGTAGATTGTGTAGCTGCCTAGTATCGAATAGTTTATATTCCTAGTCTTGTTCTGTAGTTGTTTTTACAGCCACTAGAGATATTTGCATTGTTGTTCCCATTCATAATAAGATGCCATATTCTTCTTCTTTGTTTATGTGTGCTTGCCATGTGTTTGATAATATTCCTCATTGAGCAAATTATTGTAAGGGTTTAATATCATTTTCACATAAGAATAATTAATAATTTGGGTCAAGGATATTACACTTTTGGTCTTCGCTGCAACATAAGCATGAAAATTGTTGTTGTTAAAGGAGGACCATTAACAAGTGTTCTTGATGTTGTGGCCCATTTTCTATACTAATTTCTTTTACCCCACAAAAATTAATTGCAAGCATAAATGTGCCTTTTCAGCACTAGAATTTTATCTTCTTTGGATCTTTGTCATCCACCTTGGCAACATTATACAACTGAGGTTAACAAATGTATATTCATTATTTTGAGATATTAATGTACTTTGGACATGACCTTCCTAATTTGTTGTGCCATTGATCCACCATTAAGTATATGATTTAACTTTGACATGATCATGGGAATTCCTTACGTACTTTATACAAAAATTAGGATGTATTTCAACCATACAATTACCTCCTACCCTCATACATCAAGGGGCATATGTTTTCCTTACGTACTTTATACAAAAATTAGGATGTATTTCAACCATACAATTACCTACTACCCTCATACATCAAGGGGCATATGTTTAGCACATTATTTGGACCAATTTGTACCCTCTTATATTCAAAAGTAAAAAAGGAAACACGTGAGACACCATCAATTCCTTTGATAAAAAAAACTCAATATATCTACATTAATTAAAACCTTAGGAAAGGGCCTACGATTAGATTATTAATCCCCCAAAGTGTCTAAAACAATGGATTTCCCTCATTTTTAATCGTGGTCATAGGTTCTCCTTCAATACCTAGAAATAAGTCATGGGAAAAGACTTTATACCCATGACCATGTGCACAAAGTAGAAAAAATACATGCTCGCCACTTGTCACTCATGAACACTTGTGTTTCTCAGGAAAGTAACGAGTCATAAGGTGTCATGGAGGACAAAGAGACACCCCAAGATGCCTCTAAACTTTATAAATACCTAGGTTGGGGGATCTAGTGAAAGGATAGGTTTGGAGAGTAAGGTCCTACTGCCCATTTGTAACTAGAATCTTTCAATAACATTTTGTTGTTGAAATATTGAGTGGAGAGTTTTTATTGGCCCATCATTGAGGACATGTTGATGAAGTGAAAACAAAAGATTTTTCCTCAAGGATATCAAACCCATTAAGAGGAGGATTGGAGAGCCATCTCGCCATAAGTAACATCCACTTGTATTTCTCTTCTTTTTAAAAAAATATCTTTGTCCTCATCCAACTCTAAATCTGTGATTTCTTATATTTCTTACAATTAATTTCATTTATTTTACATACTAATAAAAATTACATCCATAATTTAGGGCTTTAACATTTACATACTAATTAAAGTTTCATCAATCTTGATGTGTTACATTGATTTTAACTTGTTAGTATGTAAAGATTCAGAATATGTTTTAACCTATCATTTTATTGTTTTGATTTGGGGCTTTAACATTTACATACTAGTAATCTTAACTTGTTAGTATAGTTAAAGTTTCAATAATCTTAACTTGTTAGTATGTAAAGGTAAAGAATATGTTTTAACCTATCATTATGTTGTTTGTGTGAATTATAATAAATTTAGAATTAAAGAAAACACATTTTTGCACACATCATACAAGAAAACCAACAAAAACACCTATAAAAAAATAGTTTCTACCAATGCCTTTTGCATATTATATGATATGTCAAATTCCATGTTAACATAGAACAAGAAAACCAACCAAAACACCTTAAAGGAGTTTCTACTGATTCCCTTTTGCATATTATATGATGACATGATTATATATTATAATGCCAAATTCCATGTTAACATAAAACATAGGGTCATGTTTAATGTTAGTATTTCATTATTATCATTTGTTTAATAATAATTTTTGTTGCGAAGTGTATGATTTATGGATAATATTCCCACATTTAATTGTGTTAATTGTGTTGCAATTTGTGTTGTAATCCTTGATGGCTTTTGCTTGGATCCTACTTACACAAGCACGGTCATATTAAAATTTATGTGCATTCATAGTAATACAAATCATTTTTTTAAATCCAATAATGACTAGATATCTGAATTGGAATAATTTTTTTATAATTTTTTGAGTTCTATTAATCTTGAAATTTGGCACTATCCTAATATCCACATTAATAAAATTGGAATAATTTCTTTATAATTTTTTGAGTTCTATTAATCTTGGAATTTGGTTATGTTTGAGCAATCCATGTAAGGTCTTGTTTTGTGAAAATATTATTTATCATGAGATCATATTCTTTTGGAATTTGGTTATATTTGAGCAAATCCATGTAAGGCCTTGTTTTGTGAAAATATTATTTATCATGAGATCATATTCTTTTTCCATCTTCCTTTGACAAAAAGAATGGCTCATAACTTAAATCTAATGTTAATTATTTGTTCAATTTCTTTCAAACTAATTGAGTTGGTTATATTTGAGCAAAACCATGTAAGGCCTTGTTTTGTGAAAATATTATTTATCATGAGATCATATTCTTTTTCCATCTTCCTTTGACGGAAAGAATGGCTCATAACTTAAATTTAATGTTAATTAATTGTTCAATTTCTTCCAAACTAATTGAGTTGATTAGTGCAAATAAGCAATCAGTGCTAAATTGTAAGTTTTCTTAAAGGTGCATTTTTACATAGTAAATGTACATTGATTTGAAATGTGAATTATAAGTTTGAAAATCGTAAATGTACATTGATTTGAAATGTGAATTATAAGTTTGAATCTGGAAAAAGTGTTCAACATTGTGCTTTTGCAACATTCTTTTATTTATGAAAAAACATTTGTTTCATTTTTATGTTTAATTTATTGAATAAGTTTTAGACCAAAAATCTTATCTCATATTAAGTTGCTTAGTTTGTTACGTTGTAATCATCATTCATGTCTCATATTCCACATGCAATCTACGTTCCATTAATGTTATTTCCATTAATTTTTTTGAAATTTATTTTTCTTATGTTAGTGCTAAGATTTTTCCACATGCAATCAACATTCCATTAATGTTGTTTCCATTAATATTTTTGAAATTTATTTTTCTTTTCCACATGCAATCTACATTCCATTAATGTTGTTTCCATTAATATTTTTGAAATTTATTTTTCTTTTGTTAGTGCTAAGATTTTTCCCAGGTTGCTTAGTTTGTTACTTGCAATCATCATTCTTGTCTCATATTCCACATGAAATCTACATTCCATTAATGTTGTTTCCATTATTTTTTTGAAATTTATTTTTCTTTTGTTAGTGCTAAGATTTTTCCCTAGATGAGATGGAGATATTCCACATGCAATCTAGATTCTATTAATGTTGTTTTCATTAATTTTTTTGAAATTTGTTTTCGTGCTAATATTTTTCCCAAGATGAGATAGAGATAGACCCTAGTCTCTAATAACATAAAAACGATGAATATGTTATTGAGTACCGGTAAGTATCATCCCATGAGAATAACATTTTCCTTCAACTAGTATTATTAAAAACCAAGATACATAACCAACCAAAATCCTAATATAATATCTAAAATTGTCATTGTGGTAGATATAATAAGGAAAGCTTCTTTGGCTATTGATAAAATTATGTAGAAATAGGAAACTAAGATTGTAATATTTTGATTTTGATCCTTGAAATGTATTGGATAAAACTATGTGTAAATTGTAAATGTGAGTTTATAATGATAGGAGTCAAGCTATGTGAGCTTAAATAAATGACTTTGATTGTAAATTATGTAATACACTATTAGGGATTCCTAATGTAGAACTCAAGGCCATAAAATTATGTAGAAATAGGAAACTAAGATTGTAATATTTTGATTTTGATCCTTGAAATGTATTGGATCAAACTATGTGTAAATTGTAAATGTGAGTTTATAATGATAGGATTCAAGCTATGTGAGCTTAAATAAATGATCTTGATTGTAAATTATGTAAATACACTATTAGGAATTCCTAATGTAGAACTCAAGGCCAAGGCACTACTAGTGAATGGACATGTGTATATGATGTAAATATGCATATATGGACCATGTATTAGGCTTGTCATGGTGAATTAAAGCTATGTAAATAGTAATGATGGAATATAATATATAATGGACCAAGAAAGTAAATCCTATATTGTTGAGCATCATCCTTAGAACTCATCTATTTCTACCATGTGCCTTAAAGGAATCCATCCACCTCCTTTGACTTATCAAACCAATTGTCGAATACATGTAAGAGGTTGGTGGGGAAAGTCTTCTCACATAGTTATGGGAGCATGGGCTGAGTACAATCACCGTAGTCAGTGTAAGAGTCCTACATTTCCCTAGTCAAAGGTAATGGCAACTATCATTTCCACCAATCCTCTCATTTCCATGGGCTCTATCATTGTTGGAGGCACTCTCACATTCATTCTCTACGTATTTCATGATGTGTTCTCCATTGCCAACCTTTACCAATCTAGAAATTAACCAAAATTAGCACGATGAAGAGGAAAATTGCAGACTTGGGATGAAATAAAATTGGTCGTGGGTGACAATAGAGGTTGGGAAAGATAGGAATTCATCACCCGTTATTCATTTTCTGCTCTTTGGATGCTCAAAAGCCAAGTATTGTTCTTGCAAGCAATTATCAGAAAGCATACAATATATTGGGTTCTTTTTGTCCATACTAAAGAACACTAGACAAAAGAATATATCTAAGGGACTGTTGAGTAGGGAAATATAAGATCTTCCTTTTGTTGTGTGGGGCAATGAAAGATATTTCCTTGGCTATTGAAGGTTGAATGAGATGCTTATAATGCTCTATGGTAAGAAAATTAGATGGGCATGAGATTATCTGGTTTGGGTTGAGAGAGATAGAAGCTTGAAGCTTGTTTCCTTCACCTTGGTGGCCTCATAGCCTAGATTAGGAGCGTTGTCTACACTAGATATTTACGATTAGGTGTAAAATTGCTCTTATGTAGCCAGTTTCTTAGACCAATTTCTGTTAAAAAATAAATAACAATTTAATGTTTATAAATATGCAAAATATATTCTCTATTATAAAAAAAATTGTGTAGTGTGTATGCTATGTGTGATTATTTATGATTCTATTCATGGGCATTTGGTTGCCATGAAATTTTGAGAATCAATGCTAGTTCAATCCATTGCACTCTTTTAATTTGCACTTGCACATAGTTTATTTAATTTTGGTCCTTGTAGGAGAGACTTATTTAGTTGTTATTATGGGGGAAATGCCTCTAGGGGTTGGAATTTAAGATCCCTATACATGGCTACCCATCATGTGGTTGTGAGTGATGGGTGGGGATAATTTTTTTGTTTTGTGATGAATTTTTTGGTTGAGCGGGAGTGGGAACGGGTTTTTCAAAAACCCGCAACTCCAAAGAATGGCCTCTAATGGTGTAATGGAGTGTGGAATCTTCGGAAGGGGTTGGTATCTAGTATGATTTCTTCAACTATAGATAAGGAATCTCCCCGAAATACAGAACTGGTTTAACCATGATTTTGGAGGGCGGTTTCGTTTATCCTTCCTTCGGGGTGACGAAAAGTTTTCTGGCTTCACTCCCTGGTTTTCTATCTTTATCGCTTTATTATTGTCTTTTAGTCTTGGTTTGCTTGGGATGGGACGGACACTCCATAGTTGGGTGAGGCTTTCAAGAGAGTATTTATTACTGGGTTTACTCTCTACCCTCATTTATCCTGGGAGATTGATAGATTCTACACTTGGCCTACTTATTTGACAAAACCTCTTCGAACCTTGTTTTATACCTTCTTCTGTTGCAGGCAGAAGTATCCTTGGAAATCGCCCCTGAGGTGATCTTTGAGTGGACTATAGGTGGCAAAGGATAATCCGCTTGGTGGGCTCCGATGACGGAGAAAGCCGTCAGCGCACTAATGAGTGCGTCTGAGGAGTATTGGGCTAACACGGGCCTATTTGATCTGCCCCCTATGCATTTACACCAGCAAATCCGTAATAAGGGGTCATCATTACCCTCTACTACTCCATTATCGACCTCCTTCTCCGCGCCTAGCTATGTCTCTCAGTCTGTTCCTGGTATCTCCCCACTCTCTTCTCAGTCTGGTATTGCTACCGACGGGCCAATTATCACTGAAGCCATCACTAAGGTGACAAAAGGACCTAAGGTTTCAGTCGATAAGTTAGATACTCCCAGACCTTTTGCTAAGAAACTCTGGCCCCGAATAAATAAAAAAGGAAGATGACCTTGGGTGATGATGTGGGGCTGGAGGAAGTCACACACCTTGCCCTGAATGCAGTGGTGGGGTGCTTCTCTTATCGGCGTTGGTGCAATACCCCGTTATACACTTGGGTACAAAGCCATTGGCTATTGATGGTACGCTACATTCCGTAGGTGTTTTATTTGCTGTGAGGGTGGTTCGTTTTCGTTTTTCGCTTGTCGGAAGATGTAAATAAGGTTTTAGTGGACCTGTGGCCCTACGACGGAGACAGTCTTATGCTTAAGCGGTGGAGGTTGGCGTTTGACCCTATCCATGAATATTTTCAGTATAGACACTTGTGGGTCCTCTTACCTGGCCTCCCGCTAAATTTCTGGAGCCAGAAGGCACTTGCGGCTATTGGAAATTCTATTGGGCGCTTCATTTGTGTGGATGAACAGGCACTCGGTGCACCAGATCGAAAGATAGGGAAGATTCTGGTGGAGGTGGATATCCACTCTGGGTTATTGGAGAACCTTGAGATACAGTGGCGAGAACAATTTTTTGTGCAGAGACTAGACTATATGGGTTTGCCATTCTACTGTACGCGTTGCAGAAGGACGAGACACTTGAGAGATTCCTGCAGTGGCATGATGACAAAGGAGGAATCATAGGAGGATTGCCCGTGAAAGTATCAAAGGTGTGAGTCACCAGAAGCTAATGAAATTGTCTATGAATCCACTCAACCAGGGCTGAGGACTGGCTCACCTACCTTGGACTCGGATTTGGACTTGCTTATAGGTAAAATTCGCCTTTTCTGTCCTTCCCTATATCAGTCGTTGACTTCTTTGGAAATGTTAGTATTCGACACTTCTGTATCGGAGATGGGGAGGCGACTACAAACTACTTCTACCGAACCTTCTCCCTGTTCTAACCCCGTGGTCTTGGAGACTATCGTTGTTGTCAACCTTACTGCCCTGACCCGGGTTATTTCACCTCTATCACCTGCGCGGGTAGTCACTGAGTGTCAGTCCTGTGTTATCAGTTTACCTCCGGCGATGACTACTGATGTTTTATTCCTTGTTACCCTCCCGATGTACTCCTTGCCGACTGTGGATGAGAGAGTGGACTCTCCCATACTCCCGGGCTTTCGGGAGGCTGACTTTGATGACCAGACTCTGGTAGAATTTGGACCACTTAGCTCCACCCCGCTGGGAGGAGGGGGCCCTTATCCCTCTTGACACCTTTCTTGGAAACTCTATTATTCCACCATCTTATTCCTCAGAATTGTCTAGGGTTTCGGAGGCAGGGCCTGAGGGGTCTAGCACCAGTTACTCATGGTCCAGAGGCTTGGGCTTTGAGACTTCACCAATCAAAACACAAAGTGCGAGGAAGAAAGCAAACCTTTCTCGGGATTCATTTGAGGCTGTTACTTTATCTACGGGCTCTGATACCGGGGCGTTTAGAGGTTTAAAATCCCTTGCAAGGGCTAAGACATGATCCTCCTCACCCTTAATATTAGAGGGGTGGGAGGAGCCCCAAAATTTGCCTATGTTCATAGACTTCTTGTTATCATAAAGCCTAGCATTATTTTTCTACAGGAGACCTTGGTCTCAAAAGTTAAGTCACCCTGTTTTATGCAGAAGCTTGTTCCCAATTGGTACATGTGTGCGGTTAGCTTGGAAGGAACTTCGCGAGGGCTTTTGGCTACTTGGGATCCTAATAAGTACACTTTGAAGCCTACTTTGTGTAGTGGGGGTATCATGCTATCGGGTGTTTCTCTTGATATTGATCGTGTTATACATTTGCTTAATGTTGACTGTCCTCATATCGATAGAGTTTCTTTTTGGAATCGCTTGAAATCTAGAGGGATACATACTTCTAAAAGCTTTGTCATTGCAGGAGATTTGAACCTCACTACTAGTGCGAATGAAATTTGGGGCTCAATGGCTCATATGGATCAACATGCAAACTTTTTTATGGATCTATTTAAGGAAAATTCATTGGTTGATGTTGCGCCGGATGTCCTGGTTTCGACCTAGCGGAATGGACGAATGGGGGATGCTTATATTGAGAAGCGTTTGGATCACATACTTGTTGCAGAGTATCTGTTATCTGCGGTTGGTAGATAACGCTCGTGGGTAGGGTTGTCGTTCATATCTGACCACACACCTGTCGTTGCTTAGTTGGACTTCACACAATCTAGGGTGGCCTTTCCCTTTAAACTAAACCCTACTTGGATGGAGGAACTGGACTTTAAGCAAACTGTGAATGCGGTCTAGGGAGATCCCCTTTTTCTGGAAGAATTGGACCCACAGATAAGAATGGCTTGGAAACTCAGAGTATTAAAGGCTAGGATAAAGAACTGGGTGCGCCGCACTAGACGGGAAAAACTATATAAACTGGAATCTTTGGGGCAGGAAATGAGCTGGGAATTTGCGGTGATGTCGAAGGAAGGTTTTGATCCGGCTACTGAAGCCCGATTAAAAACGATGGAAGCTGACTGCAATGAACTACTTAGGAAGGAAGAGGAACATTGGAGGCAAAAAAGTCATGCTATATGGTTGAAGTGTGGAGACCGCAATACTAGTTTTTTTCACAATTATGCAAGTGCGCGCATGAGCTAGAAGCATATATGGGAAATTGAGGCAGGGAATAGTCAAACAGTTAGAGGCCAGGAGGAACTTAAAGCCGAGGCGGCTAGGTACTTTAAACAACTTTACGCTGTGGATGGAGCATGTGACCCGACTAATCAAGTAAATATTGCCTGCCAATACCCTTAGTTCATGACAGAGGTGGACAATAGACTTTTAGAGAAGCCTATGACCAAATAGGGGATTTGGGAGATACTAAGGCATTTTGCCAAAGACAAAAGCCCGGGACCGGACGATTGGACCATGGAATTTTTTACCCAGTTTTTTGATATAGTTGGCGATGATTTACATAACATGGTAGAGGACTCCAGGAGACGTGGTAAGGTTATGCGGGCCATTAACTCGACTTTTCTGGTATTGATTCTGAAGGAGAACTTGCCTAGGAATTTTTGGGATTTCAGACCCATAGTGCTGTGCAATCTTTGTTATAAGATCATTTCCAAAGCAATAGCAATCAGAATCAGACCGATTCTCTCCAGGGACCTGGCCATTGAACAACTTGGATTCCTAAAGGGCAGAGAAACACTAGATGCGTTGGGAACGACTCATGAGTGCATTTATAGCGTCCACTCAAAAAATCAGAAGGCTTTGATACTAAAATTGGACCTGAAAAAGGCGATTACCTTCGTCTAGTACTGGGACAAACTGGCTTTAGCCCTATGATTAGCTCATGGATTATGAGTTGTGTGACGAGTGCATCATTTTCCGTATTAATCAATGGGGAGACCTCGACCTTCTTCAACAGTGAGCGAAGACTCCGCCAGGGATGTCCCCTTTTGCCTTTATTATTTATTTTAGTTATGGAAAGACTCAATATCCTTTTGAAGGAGAGACAAGAACAAGGAAACTTAACTCTGGTCGGGGGGACGTAAAAAACATAGTATACATGTTTGTAAGTGGAGCCTGATAGCTAAACCTAAAAGATTGGGGGGGTGGGGACTTAAAAACCCTTTTCTTTTCAGTCGAGCTCTTGCTGCTAACCCCATGTGGAGAGTCTTGACGAAGGATTGGATTTGGCATCGTGTAGTAAAGGATAAATACCTTCCATACACTTCGGTGGATACATGGTTTAGATCAGCACAGGTTTTACAACCTTGGGCCTCACCGTTCTGGAAAAGCCTCTTAAAATCCCTACCCCTCTTAACACATTGGTTGAGTTCGCTACCTAGAGGCGGTACTGCGATATTGGTTGGTGTTGATATGATTCTTGGATTGGGGACCCTTTCCCTACTTTCCTAGGAGCAGCGCACGGTGTTGAGGACTCACAAGATTCGCTACCTATACCAAGTGGAAAAGCAGAATGCTTGAGGTATGATACTTGATCCTTGGAAGACCAGTGTCGATCTTGGGGTCACGAGACCTTTAGCTATGGAATGGACCTGCTACACGAGGGCGCTTTGTGGCTCGGGGATTCACCTCTGTTCGGGCGAGGATAGATTACTTTGGATGGCCGGAGATCAGTCGGGCACTCTCATGACAAAGAATGTATATAATGCTATAGCTGCCAGGATGTGGACCCTACAGCTTGGGACATACTCCAAAGAAGGGGGTGGATCGGGCCAGGTCGATGCTCTCTATGCTTCAGGGAAGTGGAATCCATCTCTCCCCTGTTTGTTGACTGTCATTTCACATGTATCCTTTGGAGGGAGTTACATGAACACTCCAATTTAATCACCACATGGGAGGGTCGATCCGTAAGCAATTGGATAGAGGAGTGGATAAAGAAGGAACAAGTATTTAAAACTCTCCCAGTTGTAGTTTGTTGGAATATATGGATGGAAAAAAACATATGCATTTTTTAGTCGATGGCGCCGACATTGAAGAGGGTCAGTTTTCTAGTGAAAAGCATGGTGGACAGTACTTGCAGAGTAGACAATAAATGGGTACAACACAGGATCAAGAAGACCCCGAGCTTATTATGGATACAACTTGTTGGTTTGATGGTGCATCTCAAGGCAATGGACTCCTTAGTGGCACAGGGGGCATTATTAAAACTACTGGTAATTCTTTCATCAAATGGACTATAAATTATGGCAGGGGTACAAATACTAGGGAGGAACTCTTGGGCCTGTGGGCCTCTTTAATTTTAGCTCAGAGATTAAATTATCCGCAGCTACACGTTTTAGGAGACTCTAAGGTCATATTGGACTGGTCCAACCAGGCATGCAACATAAACGTGGCTAATCTCATGGGATGGAAGAAGAAGATCAAAGATTTGATTCAGTATTTTCCCATAATAAAATTTGATCATATCTATAGGGAGGAAAACATGGAAGCGGATACACAATCCAAACTTGCTCTACATGTTCCCGAAGGTAAGCTCCATTTCCGCATTTGGTAGGATGGCCAAGAGGGCCCCCTCACACACTCTGTCTATATAAATGAAGGATGACAGTGGTCGGTTTTATATCTCCTTTTGTGGTCTTCTCAATACTACTGGCCTCTTTTTGAGATAGGCAAATGTAGATGATGGGATTAGGCCACCTTTTTTCTGAGGCTTTAGGCCATTATCTATTTTGATATTTGTAACTGTGTATTCAAAACTGGGACAGATCCTTCTTCCTGTAATTAGTATTTTGGAGACGAAACCTTTGACAGTTGATGAATATTTTGTATTTTGATGTAATCGTGGGAACTACATATATAATATATGGATAAATTTTCTATTGGAAAAAAGAGTGATGGGTGGGGATGCTACAAAGATTTAGGGAATGAATTAGTAAAATGATCATACATATTAAGTTTGAATACATCTTAATATAGACAAACATAACAAAACTTCATATGTAACAAAACCACATTCCATGCGGCTATATTGAATACAAAACTTTTTAATTAGTTGGGTTGATGAGTATAGTCGATCCCTAGATAGGTCGAGTTTCCTTCATTTGGTTTATCTAAGTTTTGATGCCATTTTTCTTCTTGCATCCATGGTGGCAATTAAAAATATTAGTTCTAAATTGTGTTCAATAGCCTTAGAAGAATTTGAGGTGTTGCAACAAACCAAATAGGAATGGGGCCTAAATTAGTAGGAAGAGAGTGAGGTGTTGCAACTTGTGCATAATTAGGAGTTTAAATGTTTACTGGATCTTTTAAGAACTAAATATTCTGTGTGTTTTTATCCACTGGATTTCTCAACCTTCAAGTCCTCTTTTCAAGATCATTTGTTCTCCTATCAAAATTCTCCCTCTTCTCTTTCTCCTCTTGAAGTTTCTCTAGCTCCTTCCTTTGTTCCTTGTCCCTCCTTTCAAGTGGTGAAATACTAGCCTACCTAATTTCAGCATTAATATTGGAGGACATAGGAGCCCTTTGAAAAGTTATACTAGCAAGTTCAACTAACCAAAATCATTGTGGGTTCTTTTCCATCCAATTTAGTCATCCATACATTTGGATGTGCAATGATGCACGCTTCCGCCTCATAATTCTTGATATAGTTTTTCGTTGATTTTTCCTCTTGAATAAATAGAACACATGTATTAATGGGCCAATTGCCTTTACACAACACATAATTGTTATAGACTCTCTCCTCTTATGGAGCACTTTTGGCACATCTTGGCTCCTCTCTTGGAAATTACAAAATTAATAAACAAATAAAAAATAAATAAACCATAAAAAAAAAAAAACTTATTTAGTATAATTACAAAAAAAAATTGAAGTTTTTGTTACAAAACTAAAAAAATATCAAATTTCAAAAACAAAATTAAAAAACAATAAAATTTAGTTATAATATATATAACTATATTATAACATGGTACATCATTTTGATAAGCTTGGACTATATTTTGCATCATTTTGGCAAGAGATTGGTGGTATCATTCTATCCTGTGTGAGGCTTATACTTTTACATGCTTTTAATGTTGTTGGACAATTGTAGGAATCTCTTGCAAAGAATGTGCTATGAAGGCCTTGAAATGGAGCATCTATCATTTGGATAGGAGCGATGTGAGGAGATCTCCCTCTTATTTCCCTTTGTTGTTATATTTCTGCATATATTAATTCTTCACCTATCAAACAAGTTGTTGTAATTAACATATCATTGGAGGGCAGCACCTTCATAAATTTGTTCATTTCTGTAGTTACTTCCAACACTATTAAGGCTGATTGTGGCATGCTATTTGCAACCCTCTCCTCATTAATTTTTCATCAAAACAATCCTCTTTAGAGTGACGTTCTTTGTCTCCATTTTGCCCGTAATTTGGTAGGAACTAGTCTTGGGGTTTCCATCATAGCTACAAAGAGCATCCTTCCAAGGGCCGCTCCCACCCCAGAAACACACTCTGAGCAGGAGAGTCCAAGGAGCACCCTTGGGAGCATGCTTGATCTATAAACTGTCGTGGCTATTCCATTGGAACAGTTCATCACAACAGATCTAATAAATAACTGAAATCTTTACTATTAAGGTTATTTTTCCTTTAGATCTTAGAGTCTTCATTACTGGTTTTCTTCTTAAAAACATATGAAATAGTTCAAATGCGAAAAATAGAGAACATAAATAAATACATACACCATTCACAAATAAACACAAAATATGACCTGGGAAATCTAATGCGGGAGAAAACCAAGCTAGAAGGTGAGGTTACTCCGCTCTCTTTTCTCTAGTATAGAAAAAATGCAAGTACAAAGAAAGAGACACTCTATGTGGAGTTGCCTTTGACCTGTGGCTTGTATGCCTGCTACAGAATCTCTCCTCCTTTGTTATTCTCAGAGAATACCTCTCTCAAATGTTTTGCTTAGACATTTTACAAGATACAATGCAAAAGAATGGAACCCTTTCTCCTCCGACTGTATTTAACATAGTCCGATAGGCATCTAGGGGTAGGTTTTTGACATCTTCAATCCTCAATTGTGATAGGGTTTTGAACCTTTTAGAATCTTCTTGAAATTACATACATGGCTAGCCCCATATACATGAAAAATGGGGACTGATGTGGCATACTCTTGTACCAAGGTGGTCAACACGATAGGTCAACGTCATTTAATGCTGTGTATGCTATACAGAAAAATACTTTGCTGTGTATGTTTCTCCCATTAATTCCACGCTGTGTATGCTTCTCCCATTAACTCCCCCCACTCCCACCCTCATGAGGGTGGCATACACAACTTATTACATTAATTTGTATGCTTGTTAACAAACAAAGAGTAGTATTTTGCTGTGTATGCTAACAAGCAAAGTATTTTGTCCTGTATGCTCAGAAGCATACTACAATAAAGTGTTAAGCTGTGTATGAGCATACACAGCGAAGTAGTTTGTTATGTATGCTAACAAGCATACACAGCGAAGTATTTTGTTATGTATGCTAACAAGCATGCACAAATAACAGTGCTAACTGTTGAATGAAGAATTTCCATTTCCAAGGGCAAGCAACGATTGGACTTAATGTAGGATTAACGTTCTAACCTCATCGTTTTAGTTGGTTAGGGTGGCTTGCTGCTGTGTATGCTTGCTAGCATACACAGCAAACAAGCAGCGATCCACCAAAGGTAAACAGTCAACTGCGATTGGATTTAGGTAGGTTTAATGTTCTAACTTCAGTCAGTCAGTTAGAACATTAAACCGACCTTAAGTCCAATCGCTGCTGCGTGGGTTGCCTCTCCTTCTCATTAGTTAAGTCAACAATGCGTGGGGTGGGTTGCCTCTCCTTCTCATTAGTTAAGTCAACAATGCGTGGGGCCCCCGCACCTTTTCTTGTGTTTGTATGGGGTTTTTAAACTTGGGTTTCAATATGTTATATGGAATTGGTTCCCATCTGTGGAACTGATTCCCTTAACATCTCAACCGGTTCCTAAATTTGGATCCAAATCCTAAATGACAGGAAACATAAACTATATCCAGAAATGGATCTTTCAACAAAAGATATAATATGGAGTTGGTTCCTATTGGAGGAACTGATTCCCTTAACATGTCAACTGGTTCTTAAATTTGAATCCAAATCCTAAATAACAGGAAACATAACCTATATCCAGAAATGGATCCTTCAACAAAAGATACCGAATCTTGAAGAATTGGATCTGAATTGCCAATTCCCCACTTCCTGTACAATTTGAATCCAGAACAGGGCCGAGAATGGCAAATCCAGTGACTCTGCCTACACATGGATATGGGATATTGGGGGGGTCTACCACGTATCCTACTTTGTAGATTAAAATGAAGCATGTGCCTCTGTGCATAAAACTAGCTAAAATCTTGCAAGGATCTTATAATGATCAAAATATACTTGTGTAGAGCTTAAAGAAACCAACGGCTGTACAACAGAGGACTTAAAATGTCAATAGGGCCTATCTTGGATGTATTAGTTTGCACCAAATGGCAGTTCATAATATTATAACAAACACTACGCTATGGAGATGTACTCAATTCAGTCCACTGTGTTTAATTAAACTGATATGGCATATACACAATATCAACTATTTCCTTCCAACTGAGAAGCACAATGTTAAGCATTATCCAACTAAATTCCTTTAAATTTATGTTCAAAAGAATTTCAATTCAATACCAATTTTCCAACAAGAGGATACTGCGAGCCATTAAAAATATACCATAACCATTATGTCGCCTTTCTTCACATAATGGTAAGCTAGATCAGATCAATGTTCTTGCATATAAATCCTTTCCTGCATCACAAGCCACAAATAACTGTACAATTAGAACAATCATCTTTCTCTGTCTTGCATCTTGATCGTTTCTGTAAGTTAATAAAATAATGTAAATATAAGCATTGAGCAATCAAATAATGCAAGCATAAACAAAGATATACTGAAACCTACACATGTCCAAGTTGAGGATTACTCCATCTCTACATAATCTAATTAGAGTTACTATTATGAGGTATTATTGATATCATTGGTCTTCTGTCCTACAAGACACGAGATTGAATTGAATAAATAAATATATAACTCAAAGTTATCATAAGCAGGGACCAGACTGGAACCAGCTGGTCCTGAACATACTTCCAAACTGGAACAATTAACCTAGAGGATAATGTAAATCGAAATTATGTTGTTGTGATGTAGGTTTGATCACTGCAATATTTTCACCAATTTTAATCAGTTTCTTGTGTTATCTTTTCCCTCTTACACTAAGTAGCACGGAATTGGAGGATCCAGTCGAGTTGTTACAGTAGCATTGTGATGTAGGTTTGATCATTGTGTTGTTATAACTGTGTCGTTTAAGCATATCTTAGTGTCTGAAACTTCGGGTCCAAGAGGATCTTGTTCTTGAAGCTTTTCTTCCTTAGGCTACTAGAAGTCCGGATGTCCATAGAAGACTCTTACATTTTCTCACCAAGTCTTCCCTCTGCTCATTTTAAACTCAACTTCCTGACTAGAGTTAGATCAAGACCTCACTTGCTTATGTTTTGCTTGGTTCAGGATTCTGAGTTAAAGTGATATTCTCTTGGGTCTGTGCCCATTCGACCACCCTTATTAATTCATTGTGACATATAAAACTGATGTATATTGGGCTTACCTCTACCGCAATTCAGAGGTGACTTTTGGTGCCAACAAAGTCAATACCATAATTTGTACCAAATGGCAGTTCATAATATTATAACAAACACTACGCTATGGAGATATAATCAATTCAGTCCACTATGTTTGATTAAACTGATATGGCATATACACAATATCAACTATTTCCTTCCAACTGAGAAGCACAATGTTAAGCATTATCCAACTAAATTCCTTTAAATTTATGTTCAAAAGAATTTCAATTCAATACCAATTTTCCAACAAGAGGATAATACGAGCCATTAAAAATATAACATAACCATTATGTCGCCATTCTTCACATAATGATAAGCTATATCAGATCAATGTTCTTGCATATAAATCCTTTCCTGCATCACAAGCCACAAATAACTGTACAATTTGAACAATCATCTTTCTCTGTCTTGCATCTTGATCGTTTCTGTAACTTAATAAAATAATGTAAATATAAGCATTGAGCAATCAAATAATGCAAGCAAAAACAAAGATATACTGAAACCTACCGATGTGCAAGTTGAGGATTACTCCATCTCTACATAATCTAACTAGAGTTACTATTATGAGGTATTATTGATATCAGTGGTCTTCTGTCCTAAAAGACACGAGATTGAATTGAATAAATAAATATATAACTCAAAGTTATCATAAGCAACTGGTCCTGAACATACTTCCAAACTGGAACACAGGACCAATTCGAATCCTGAACCAGCCAAAGAGTCCCTTGCCCAAAGAATACAGGAAATAAAAAATTGACCTCTGGCCCTAACCATAATTCAAGCTTATATAATGATGGCCCTACTCAAAACGGATCAAAATGGATGCTCTTAAGAATTTCTCTCTTGTAGAGTAGGTTCTGGAAAAAGTAAGGATAATTTATCTCAGATCATTCTAAGAATCAATTAACCTGGAGCATAATGTAAATCGAAATAAAGTGRGGTTCAATTCATAAAACTTACTGCTAGTATATTTTCTTTGCAAGATACAACCTAGAGACTGTTAAGGTAGGGGATAACAGATCGTAAATAATTGCATTTAAACATATTAATCAGCATTCAAGATGTTGCCTGTAAAGATGAAGTTAGCATGAAAAACTGTCATATTGAAATATTTCTTCATCATAAACCATATCTGCAGACTAATAACACTCACCTGAACTAACTGCATCATCGTCTACCGTGATGCTTCCTCTCATGCTTTCTTCTCCTCTTGCGGTTGTATTCTGAATCAGAATCGGAACCAGAATCAGATTCGGAATCACTCTCAGATGTGCTACTCCTCCGATGCCTTCTATTTCTATGTTTCTTTCTTCTCCTTCGCTCTTCTTCAGAATCCGACTCTGAAGATGTTCCAGAAGACCTGGAATCGCTACCACTTGTTCCAGTTTCAGAGTCTGACTCTTCAGTAGACATACCGCTACTGCTTGAAGATACAGATGACTCGCTTACACCACTGTCGCTGCTATCATCAGAATTTCGCTTCCGTTTAGTCTTTTTTCTCTGGCTTTTGTTCTTGCTCGTGCTCTTGCTTTTGCTCTTCTTGTCAAGCTTCAGAGGGGCCGATCGATCAGACAAACCAGGTTGCAATCCCAATGCATTTTGAGGATTGTCAGGGTTGTCCAGCTCGTACGGAACTGAAATTCTCATCTTCAGCTTTGGATTCTTGAGCTGTTGTGTTCGGGAGGGACGAGACATGTAAACTCTCTCGTTCTTGCACTCGTAAGTCCAATGGCCAGACTGAAAACATTTCTGGCATTGCTGAGCCGAACCTCTAGATGAAGGTGTGGGTTTCAAATCTTTCCTAACCCCCAATTTCACAGCCTTCTCCGTACTCATCAAATACATTTGCCGCTTCGCTTCTTTCCGCTCCTGCCATCGACTGGGCCCTTCTTCCTTCTGGCCATAAGCATTCACATTCCTTGCTGCTGCAGCCGCTGCTCGTTCGGCCTGAGCACGGCTGAGACCTTTGGCAGCACCTAGTGCAGCAGCCTTGATTCGATCAGCCGCTGCTTGTGCTGCTTCATCCTTATTGCTCGACATTATCGCAAACAAAGATAGATAAAACCCTAATTTTCTGATTCAGAAGAAAATCCGACTTCTAGGACACAAACTTCCACCTGGGAAGACCAGAATTAGGGTTATCCGAACCAGAATTCAAGCCACGAAATTCAAATACTAAACCAAAGCAAAATAAGGGCCACTTTCCACTGCTCGCCTATAGCCAATTATCTGAAATACCTGCTGCTTGGCGTTGAATTCTCTGGATAAATCAAAATAGTTGTCGAACAGGCGTTTTATTCTTCGTTTTAAAAGATGGCTAAAATAGCTCAAATTTATGTCAGATAGTTCACAAAAGTTACTGAGATATATTTGTCTCTACATATCTTAAGCTGATTCCAAAGCGTAACTGCGCCAAAATACGAATTACTTGCTTCAGGCTCCTGCCGCAGTTTAGAATGCCACAGAAAACAATCGAGAAACCCTAAGTATTTATATTTTTATATACCCTGGAGTTTTCATCTAAATTAAGTCGGCCGGGCAAAAGATGTTAACAACCCACTGCACAGATTTTTCATCTAAATTAAGTCGGCCGGGCAAAAGATGTTAACAACCCACTGCACAGACAAAGGATTTTTACATGCAAAAAAATGGACTCAAACAGTCTTCCATGGGCACTAAATAAAAATAGAATCAAGAGAAGCCATACACACCGAACTTTGAAGAAAAAATCAGGCAGTTGGCTGAGCTGGGAGATATCTAGGTGGCAAATGTTACAATATTAAGTCATATCACCTAGCGAAATCCCACCAAAGGCAAAGTGCACTACCAATCACATCAACATCATAAGAGAAGGGGACAAATAGAAAATGCTAACTGCATCCAGTCATCAAATATGTCCCCACCACACATCCAACACAAGAGGACCATGTAGAACACCCTCTCTTAGTGAGACAAATAATACAACATCATCACATATAGTCACTAGGAAACTCTAACAACATCATGAAACATTGACCTCCAAGCATCCTCATATAACTCCTTGGGGGCTAGAACCATCATCCATGGACAAAATGTAGCATCTCCAAGATAAACAAGTATATCAAAATTGCACCATGATGAGATAGAATATTCCATAACCATCAAATATGCAACCAAGGGTTGATCACAAGGCAAGCACATGTGAGAAGACCACCAAACCAGTAAGCACAATCATCCAAACAAGGAGAAGTGGGTCTCCCCCAACCAAAGACCTCTATCAAATAATCCAATGCCATGAAGAGAAGGGGCTCCATGAAGATGTATTCCTCCAAGTCAGTCCAATGCTCAAAAGATACCAACTACAAATCTCCATCAATGTGAAGAAAATCACAATGTGGTGAGGTGTAACATTGTATATACACAACAAAATACTTACTTTGTAGTGTATGCTATACAATGAAGTGGGTGGAGTTAACGGGAGAATGTTACATACACAATAAAGAAATACTTTGCTATATAGCATACACAAAATTTATTTCACTGTGTATAGGGGGTGAAGGTGGGGTGAGTTAATGAGAGAAACATAATTTGTTGTGTATGTTATACTCCACAAACTTTGATGTATGCATACATAGCAAAATGTTTTGTTGTGTATGTTATACATCCACAAATTGGGGGGAGTTAATGGAAGAAAAATACACAAAAAAGTAATACTTTGTTGTATTTTGTTGTGTATACAACAAATAGCAAAATACTTTGTTGTGTATGCTATACAACAAATTATTACTTTGATGTGTATGTTTCTCCCATTAACTCCCCCCACCTACAAAATAATTTGTTCTCTATGCTATACAACAAAATACTTTGTTTTGCATTTTTTTCTCATTAATTGCCCCCAACCCCACCCTATACATCGTTATGTATGCTATACAGCAAAGTATTACTTTGTTGTGTATGTTTCTCCCATTAACTCCCTCCACCCACAAAATGCTTTGTTGTGTATGCTATACAACAAAATACTGCGCTTTGCATGTTTCTCACATTAACTCCCCCCACCCTATACACAACAAAATAATTTGACGTGCATGCTATACAACAAAGTAATACTTCGAGGTTTTGTATTTTTCTCTCATTAACTCTCCCCAACCCCACCCTATAAATTGTTGTGTATGCTATACAACAAAGCATTACTTTGTTGTGTATGTTTCTCTTATTAATTCCCTCCACCCGCAAAATAATTTGTTGTGTATGCTATACAACAAAATACTTTGCTTTGTATGATTCTCCCATTAACTCCCCTTGTTAATTTGTAGCTCAGAAGGTGTCTCAGTGAAGCCTATGTGTCTAACGCTAGCTAATTGACACAATTAAATACCCAGATCAGCTTTATTAATTTTATCCTATGTTTTAACTTAGGAAAAATATAAAAGTAATTTAAATGACTTTTATTGACTTTTCATTCAGATTGATGAAAAGTCGTTTTTTTAGAAATTAATAATTCACTAAAGTGAATTTATGGATGGAGGCTTCTAGAAGCCTCTAGGAAAAGTGAATTAGAGAGAAAAGGAGGCTAATGGTGAAGGACATAACACATTGTGTGTTGCACTAATAAGTGAGGGCACCGTTTGAGGAAGAGGAAGTTGATTCTACAGAGTGAGGAAGGACGACTTAACATAAGAGGAAGTGAGTTGAGTGCAGGTTGTTCCAACAGAAACATAGGTCGAAAAAGCAGGGTGAGTTTGTTGGGTTGTAAGAAATTTCTGTAACTGTAAATTAATTCCTCTAAAGCTAATAAAGCCCCTCCTTTGCTAGTTTTCCCCACAGTGGGGTTTCCAAGGTATTTTTTGTGTCTTCCTATTTTATGTGCTTGGTTTCTATTTGCTTCTGCTATTCATTTTAGTTAAATAACTCAGCTGTAAATTTAATGCATGATTTTTAGAAGTTATACCAGCATAAATAAATTTCTGGGTAAAGAAAAATCATTGGCATTTTATTTCTATTTGCCAAGTTTAAAGGAAATTAACACCCCCACCTGATACACAACAAAATACTTTGACATGCATGTTATACAACAAAGTATTACTTTGATATGTATGTTTATCCCATTAACTCCCCTGACCCCGACCCCCATGAGGGTGGCATACACGACAAAATACTAACAACGGAGTACTTGAGGTGTTTATGAGCTGAGTATTGTTTTTATGAGCCTTGAGGTGGTTGAACTTTGTCTTTAGTTTATGAGGCTTTTTGTTGTGAATGCTAACAAGCAAAGTACCTTAAAATACTTTTCTGTGTATGTTTCTCTGATTAATCCCCCCCATGTGACATGCACATCCTCATGAAGGTGGCATACAGGGAAAAATACTTAGTAGAGTATGATTTACAGTACAAGAATTTGAGCCATATGTCAATTGACAACTCCCTGAAATTTCTCTTGAGAAAATGTAGAATCTTCCTATGTTTAAATTTCGAGCTTCCAATCTTATAAGCTATACATCTGTCAATGTACTTATCAGTATTTCTTAGCCTGTCTACTAGATATCTTTCTTACACCCTCTGCTGATATTGAATGGGGACTAGAACATGGGTATAAATATGTCCATCCGGGGTTCATACAATTTGGCATCAACCCTCTCGTTAGACTTGGCCTAAATATTTATAGTCTAACATGTGTGATTGATTCACACCATAACAAATTTCAAGATGCCTTTTTGAGGCTCCTTTACATAACGGACGTGTCATACCCCTTTATCAAGTTTCTTTAACTGATCCCCATATTAATGAACTTCTACAAGCATATGTACATTTAGCAGGTTTTGATATGTCTGGTCATTTTGACATTGCCCAACTCCATACTATTGTATGTTTGTACTTTGTGTCTATAACACTTCCAACTTTAAATCCAAATTTGGTTTCTCGTGAAGACGTGGTGATTGGACCAGGGAATGTAACTCCTCTTATTCTTGGTTTTGCCGCATTAACCTTACCAGATGAATGGAATGCACACTATATGTCTCTGAGTCAAAAACATCTTCCTTCATCTGAGTCTAAAAAATTACTTTTCAGGATACCCCAAAAGGCCTTGTCTTAAAATTAGGAAGAACCCAGAGTGCTAGAGTAGAACCAAGAAGATCTAGACAGTTTTCAAATGGCTAGATATGAATATTCTAGAGGAACAAGCACTTCAAATTTTAGAGAGTTGGATGACAATATTGAAAAAAAAATTATAGACATGCTTTTTGCAAATTTTGTGATGCTACTCCATCTACAACAATCCTTAAACTAGGATCTTTTGAAAGGTTAAAAGGGAAAAGAGTAGTCACTGAATCTTCTGGCAATAAGCATGTTGGACAACACTATGACTGTCTTGATTGTCTACAGATTATTACCCCTAGAGAAATTAAACTCATGAGATTCCTACTACACAGGGAAAAAGAATTTGCAGGTGGACAAGAGAAAAATCCTTTGATGGCAAGATCCCTTGGTCCTAGGGACTATGCACCAAAATTTAGAAAAGGAAGTCTATATGTTGATCTAGACTTTATTTCATTATCGAAAGAGCTCATATGAGAAGCCCCAAGATATAGTAAGGCTCCAAAATTATTCAAAATATCAAGCAATATGCATTGCACAAAATCTCGTTGATATTGCCCATGATATACTCCAAACAAAGGCTCATGTGTCAAGCATGCATATTGATTTAGATGAACTAGATATGTGAACTTCTATTCAAGGGAGATAACTAAAAGAAATCAAGAAAAAAATGGATGTGATTATGGAAGTATTCACTGATTTAAAAACCAGTTTAAAGAAGGAAGAATCCTCTTCACCTCCTTTGTCTCTCCATGAAACAAAAATCCAAATGTTCCATTTATTTGGACCACAATCCAAAGGAAAACAATCCAAACATTTCTTACTCAAAGGACTAGGAAGGACCCATGTTTTAAAACTTTGACTGGCCTCAGAATCAATCAAGGGTCAACTTTGACTCGGACTCGGCCTCATAATCAATCAAGGGTCAACTTCGACTCAGACTCGGCCTCAGAATCAGTCGAGGGTCAACTCGGACTTGGCCTCAGAATCAGTCGAGGGTCAACTCAGACTAATTTGATTTCAATGACTCAGTTTTATTAAAAACTATAGAAAAATATTTAAATTTAATAAAAGTAATATATTTTAAAGATTCCAAATCAATAGAAACAAGTCACAAAATATTCAAAGTGTGCTCATGCATATGCCATATACCAAGTAAAGGTGAATATATCAAAAAGTTTCAAAATGGCACAAAGTGTAATATATAACATGATAACAATTGTCTCTGGTCAGTAACACATATCAACAACAAAAAACATAATCAATGAGGCTCTAGCCTCTAAATGGCCTCTAGAGTCTAGGCTTTAGAGTCTGAAAAACATGCTACAACCATCTCCTTTTTCCTAGCCTTGTCTTCTTCAAATTTTGCAAGCTGATTTTCCAATTCCGATCTAATCTGTCCAATCTTCTCTAATAGGGCCATGCATGGGGAAACTTGGCCTCTTCTACCAACCAAGTGTTATTTCAACTTATGAATCCCCCCCCGCCTTATGCATTTCTTGCAATATTTGCAACAAATATCCTCATCCATAAGATCAAAATGGATCCATGCAGGGTATTTGAATCTTGGGGTGGAAGCCATGGTAAAATTTCAATATGCAAATTCAAATATGCAACATTGCAAGAAGCAAACTCTGTCTTAAATTTTTGATATGAAAATTTCATACTTCAAACTTCAAACTAGTAGAAGGTTGAAAGTCAAAACTTAAAGATCGATTTCAAAATTCAGATCTGTAATTTAATGAGAGGAAAACCTAGGAACATATTTATCATATAACATATCATATCTTATATACCAAAACCAACCCAAGATCACTGCCAAACCGACTCCAAGTTCACTCTAAATCACTGTTCTCCAATGTTGCTCCAAAACTCCAAATGCTGACAAATGCTCAATGAGAGAAGTGTGATTATGTGAGGCAAATAGAGGGGGCGGGGATATTTTTATAGTGTTCATTTAGGGTTTAGGAGGGATCTTTTAGGGTTTTAGAAACCAAAATTCAATAAAAAAATATTTTTTAACCTAAAGGTTACGTTGGGTTTGAGGGTTTGATTCGGCTAAGTTGACTAGTTTGGTACCAAACTGGCTGAGTCAAGCCTTGAATCGGTTGGTTCAGTACCAAACTGGTTGATCACCGATTTAGTGTTGGCTCGGTCAACTCGGCCGAGTCTGAGTCCGAGTCCAAGCCGACTAGTTTTTAATACATTGAGAAGGACTACTCCAAAAATCCAAAAGATTGATAATGCAACCTAACTAGCCCAAGAGAAATTCTATATGCTAAAAACCCAACTTTATGACATAAAGATGGTCAAGATAGAACCAAAGGGTTATAACACCAAAAATCTTGAGATTCCTAGCATTGTTGAAGATGACAGTGGAGGAAAACCTTTTCAATTTTCATGGGAAAAATGGCGCAATGCAAAATATGGATATAGTAAGAAAGTACTCTATGATCTAGTAAATTATGAGAATTTCCCAGGAGAAGCGAAATCATGATGTTAGTACAAAAATGGTCTGCTTGGGCCAAAACCCAAAAATCAATCTACAAAAATAGAGTAAGTTGGGGAGAACTTGCACTTAGACTGACATGGGGTTTTACATGTAACTTAGAGTTGTGGTGGGCAAGATTAAATGAATCAGACAAGTTCTCCATCATGGAAAGTGAAAAACCTATTGAGGAACTTATTAACGTTGTAGTGCATGAAGTCTATGGAAAAGCTAATATAGATACACAACTCAATGCAGATTTGTTCATGAATCAAAGGTTGTGTAGTCTCAAAGAACTTCCTGAATTATTTTGCACAATGTATGATCTTCTTTACAAAACCCCAGATCTTGATGATATACCCTATCTCCGAAAATATTTATCTACCGTGCTTGGTTGTATCCTATACCTTGTCTATGAATGATTCAAATATGAGGATATTAAGATTGATGAATTATCTTTAGCTGGATTACAAGAACAAATAGTAAAAACTCTCCAAAAGGAACGTGTGCACAGAAAAACAACCAAATATGTGAAAAAGTATCTTGGGTTTGATCATAGTGTGTGATATTTATGCAGAGACGTATCATTTTGGTTGTCACAAACAAAAATCTAGGAAAACTCCATCTGGACAGGACTGTAAATGTAAAAAATGCAGATCTAGAAACTTTCATCCTAGATATAGAATTAAAAAATCTAGAAAATTCTCAAGCATGAACATACACCCAGGAAAAACTACTTCTGTTGAGAAGAGTGTAGCGACAAAGGTCTTCTTCTTGGCTCGCGTTCCAGCTTAGGAGAGAACAATGACACTGCCTAGTTGATGCATTGATTATTTTCCTAAAGTATAACTTAGGAAAAAGTAACATTAGATGTTTTAATTTAATATTGACTTATTGAGTTCTTTTTCTAAAGCTAAAAAGTAAAAAAATTAAGTGATGGATCTTTTAATCTGGACCATCCATTTCTTTGAGAAGCCAAGATTAGATCTCATTGATGAGTTAGGGTTTTCGCTTGCTCAATCGTATAATAGAATGTCAACTAGGAAGAGGACGCACTACTACTAGGAGGAGAGGTCGATCCAGGAGGAAGAGAGGCTCGATTTGAGATATGAGAAAGAGAATAGTTGCAGGGAAATAGAGGAAGACATTTGAACAAGAGATTATCTCATCTTATGGAATGAGTAGAGGTCACTTCACCTACGCAGAGGATCCGTACAGTCTGATGCAATACTCACAAGGGCACCATATAGTTTTGCAGAGGCATATTTTGAAGGGTTTTGCTGGGACAAATCTGGTTCCAAAGTAAAGGGAGAGACTATACTTTAGTCTTGAGGGATTTTACTGGGCTTTATCTTAGTAGAAGCAAATTTTCTATAAGAATCATTCTATATTTATTTGTTAATAAAATCCTCTAGATCTGTTGTATCGATTTTCCCACATTGGGTTTTTCCGGGAACTATTGTCCAAAAACAATTGTGTTGATATGATGTGTTTGTTGTGTGTCTTTATTTGGAAAAGATCCTATGCATTAAACCTAGCTGAAATATTTTTGTAAACAAAGACATAAAATTAATTTATTTTTTCTGAAGCAAATAGTGTTAGCTTTTAAGGTAATTTACATGGTATCAGAGCAAGAACATTGAAGGCAAAAACACATAGATAGATCTATTCAGATCTAGGTGGATCATGAGGATCCAAGCACAGATCAAGGCATCCGTACAAATTTTTCAGCAAGGGTTTGAACATAACACTTTCAGAAAATGGCCATGAGTTTGAGGGTAGAAGATAGGTTACAAGGGGCTCATAATTACCTCACCTGGAAAGAAAGAATGACAGTGATATTGGAAGTCAATGATGTGTCAGAGCATGTCAGTGACAAGGCAACAACTCCCACAGGTGCAGTTGAATTGGTCATTTGGAAGAAAGGTGAGGCTAAGGCAAAGAGCCTGATTCTTGATGGGATAAAGGACCATGTGGTTCCACATCTCTTAGGAAAAGATGAGGCAAAAGATATGTGGAAAGCCCTAAGTGACCTCTACCAAAACAAAAATGAAAACATAGTGATGGCTCTACGCAAGCAATTGCATGGGACCAAGATGGCCAAAGGTGAGGGTGTGATTCCTTATCTTACCATAATAAATCAAATCAGAGATGAACTTGCAGCAGTCGAGGAAAATACTGAAGATCTTGAGCTGGTGTGTATTGCACTAGATGGTTTCAGTGAGTCATGGGACATTTTTTTCTGTGGTGTGGTAGCTTGGGAGAAGCTCCCTGATTGACAGTGATTGTTGGATGATTTTGTGTAGAAAGAGATTAGAATTGGTTAAGCAAGACCACCATCTTCAACTCATATAGAGGAGGAAGAAGGTTTGGCCCTTACTAGCAAAGCAAAGGGCAAGAAGAAGAGGAAAGGTGGAAAGAAAAACATTGACTTCTCAAAAGTCAAGTGTTTCTAGTGTCACAAAATGAGTCACTTTGCATCACAATGTCTAGAGAGAAATAAGAAGAAGACACAGATGGCAGCTTCGGCAATAGTGGATGAGTTTTCCAAGTCATTTGAGGAGGATTTATGCTTCATATCTTGTATGCCTAGTACAACTGTTTCAAACATGTGGTTTGTAGATAGTGGTGCATCTTGTCATTTGATAGGGCACAAAGAGTGGTTTACTAGGCTAAAGGAGGGAGGTGTAAATCTAGTCATTGAGATAGGGGATGATAGGCGCTATAAGGCGCAAGGAGTTGGCACAGTCTCATTTCATAGGGAGTCCGGGAAACCACTTCATTTCAGTGATGTGTTATATGTTCCACGGTTGGCCAAGAACCTCATGTTAGTCTCTACTCTTGGGGATAAGGGATATGAGGTCACTTTCCGTAAAGGAAAGGTGTTCATCGGACCTGGTGGGTCAGGTGAGAAGATGGACATGATGATTGGGGTTCGAGAGGAGAAGGTCTACATGTTACAGGTTCAACCAGGGAGAGCATTAGTGAGTTTCACCACATATATAGGTGAGTTGTGGCATATGAGGATGGCACACATTCATTTTGGTGCTTTGGGGCATCTTGTCATATGACAGGATCTTGTCATATTGCAGGGTGCGAAGAGTGGTTTACTAGGCTACAAGAAGGAGGCGCAAATCTAGTCATTGAGCTAGGGGATGACATGAGCTATAAGGTGCAAGGAGTTGACACAATCTCATTTCAGAGGGAGTCTAGGAAACCACTCTGTTTCATTGATGTGTTATATGTTCCGGGGTTGACCAAGAACCTCATCTCAGTCTCTACTCTTGAGGATAAGGGATATGAGGTCACTTTCCATAAAGGAAAGGTGTTCATTGGACCTGGTGGGTCAGGTGAGAAGATGGACATGATGATTGGGGTTCGAGAGGAGAAGGTCTACAGGTTACATGTAATGTCCCCACTTTGGGACATCATCACAGGGCAGAGACTTATGATGACCAGAGTAACCAGATGGATGTTATAGTGAGTACAGGGGTATTTGAGAGGCATTGTGGGGTCCAGTTGGCATTTATCATCATATTCCATCATTATGATCCATTTTGCACAGGTTGGCTTTGGTTTCGTTCCATTCCGACGATTTCCATGATTTTGACTATTTCGAGCTATAAGTTAATTAAAATCACTGACGAGGGCATTTTGGGCACATTACTTGGAGGAACCTCTCAGTGTAATAGCTCATTGGAATCGGGATGAGCAACACTACAGGATGGGATGGCTAGAAGTGACTTTCAGTGGCCAGGGAAGCCACAAGGAGAGATAAGGAGATTTTCAGAGG
>ML803321.1:135318-154215 GCA_009831015.1 Picea engelmannii | reverse complement strand
CAGGTTCTTCTATTTTATGAATAAAGAAGATTTGAGATGTTTTGGCTTGTCTATCTTATTGCATATGGTTGAGGTATGTTCCATGGTTATCTCTTTCTGTTATTTGCTGCATACACACATATAAACACATCTAAAAGGTAGATTAACAAAGTGTTTGACAAAATACCTCACTCAGAAAAAGTTTTAAAAAGACACCAAAACAGTGATGATCCTTGCATAATGGCTTGGGATCATTACATTACAGGTTCAACAAGGGAGAGAATTAGTGAGTTTCACCATAGATATAGGTGGCTTGTGGCACATGAGGATGACACACATTCATTTTGGTGCTTTGGGGCATCTTGTCATATGACAGGGCACAAAGAGTGGTTTACTAGGCTACATGAAGGAGGCATACATCTAGTCATTGAGCTAGGGGATGATAGGTGCTATAAGGCGTAAAGAGTTGGTACAATCTCATTTTAGAGGGAGTCCAAGAAACCACTCCATTTAATCCATTTAAGTGATGTGTTATATGTTCCAAGGTTCACCAAGAAACTCATCTTAGTATCTACTCTTGAGGATAAGCGATATTAGGTCACTTTCAGTAAAGGAAAGGTGTTCATCAGACCTGGTGAGTCAGGTGAGAATATGGACAGGATGATTGGGGTTCGAGAGGAGAAGGTCTATAGGTTACAAGTTCATCCAGGGAGAGCATTAGTGAGTTTCACCATAGATATAGGTGAGTTGTGGCACATGAGGATGACACACATTCATTTTGGTGCTTTAGGGCATTTGAGGGAGGCAGTCACTGGATTGCCTAAGATTAAAGCTGAGAGACATGACCCTTGCAAGGGTTGTGTGTTGGGCAAGTATGCCTGGAAACCCTTTCCATCTAGTGAGCATAAGTCCAAGGGAGTACTGGATCTGATACACTCTTACGTATGTGGGCTGATGAGTGTGGAGTCAGTGAGTGGCTCTAGATACTTTGTCGTATTTATTGATGACTACTCCAGGAAAACTTGGATTTAATTTCTAAAGACCAAGGATGAGGTCTTTGGGAGGTTTTAGGAGTTTAGAGCTCTGGTAGAAAACTAGAATGGGAGGAATATTTGGGTCTTAAGATCAAATAATGGGGGAGAGTACACCTCCAAGGAGTTTGAGGATTATTGCACATCAGTAGGGATTAAGAAGGAACTCGTTGTTCCTTACAATCCTCAACAAAATGGAGTGGCCGAGAGAAAGAATAGGAATTTGGTTGGAGAAACACGAGCTATGATTCATGATCAGGGACTGCCATCGTTCTTATGGGCATAAGAGAGCAATGTTGCAACGTATTTGCAGAACAAGAGTCCCCACACAATTTTGGGGAAGTGGACACATGAGGAGACATTTTTAGGTACTAGGCCAGATGTGAGTCATATTCGCATATGGGGCAATGTATGCTATTGGCATGTCCCTTCAGAGAAGAGGAAAAAGTTGGACCCTACAATGGTGAAGGGGTTACTTGTTGGTTATAGTGAGGCTTCCAAAGCCTACATGATCTATGTGCCTGCACATAGGAAGGCTATTGTGTGTAGAGATGTGCAGTTTGAGGAGGAACATACATTGAGGATATCGAAGGATTTGCCAGCAAGTGTAGAGAACCAACAAGGACAGATCACATGAGTCTAGGATCAAGAGGCACAGAGTTAGAAGACAGGATCAGAGGAGCAGACACATTATACAAGTGTTCACAGAGAGACCTTTGAATAGGATCACCATGATCAAGTTGATGATGAGGAGGAGCAACATGATGCAGTCCCCCAAGAGAATATTACTAGGCCACGACCTAAGAGGTACAAGTCCACAATTAATGATTCTAGGTTGGTAGGGCTTCCAGAGAGGGACTTCAGACGAAGCAAACCACCAGAGAGACCACCTTCCTCAATGGATTTGTTGAGGAGGAGGTATATGTTGAGCAACCTGAGGGATTTGAGGTTGGTAGCAAAGAGACGCATGTGTGCAGACGGAGGAGAGCCTTGTATGGGCTCAAGTAGGCACCTCGAGCATGGTACTCAAGGATTGACAACTACTTGAGAGAGATGGGCTTCCAACGGAGTGAGGCAGATTCAAACTTATACCTTCTTGCAAGGGAGAAGCCTCTTATACTGGTACTATATGTAGATGACCTATTTCTCACTGAAGATGAGTAGTGGATAGAATATTGCAAGGTCAACCTTGCAACAAAGTTTGAAATGAAAGACCTTGGATTGATGTACTATTTTCTATGTTTTGAGGTTTGGCAGACAGATGGGCGCTTCTTCCTAGGACATGGGAAGTATGCAATAGAGATTTTGCGTAGGTTCATGATGATGGACTGTAGGCCCATGTCCACACCTTTGGTTACAAACTGGAGGAAGATTGATGCATCAGATTCAAAGACAATAGACCCCATTGTCTATCATCAGTTGATTGGATCACTCATATATTTGGTCAATACTCGACTAGATATCATATTTGTAGTAAAATATTTGAGTCGGTTCATGGTGGACCCTCAAAGAGTACATTGGATTGTTGCGAAGCATGTGCTTCACTATCTTAGAGGGACAGTGGAGTACGGGCTATTGTATGAATGCAATGGTGGAGTGACATTAGGAGGTTTTACATATGCTGATTGGGCAGGATGTGCAGAGAAACTCCCCAAATCACAAGACTTGTCGCTATATTTGCCACAAGCCTAGCCACTGGACTAATAGGTGTTCTCTGTGAGGAAAAACGTGACACCAACATAAATTGATGGACATCTTCACCCAATCTTATGATCCTGCAGAATGAGATCTTGTGTCTTTTCCTTGTTTAGATAATGAATATCTTTCTGTAATTGATTCTTTCGATTCTGATGCATCCATTAGCCCTGATGTCCATAAGCTCAAATTATTTGACCATTCTGAGTCAAGTACCTTTGAAGAATATTTATTTTCTTTCCATATATGACATAAAAATGTTTAGTATAGACCCTTCAACTTCCCAGATCCAGGAACAAATTTCTTCTCTCAAAACTTGCCTTTCTAACCTCACCCCAGGTAATTTCAGACTTGCTCGTCTCCTGCGTTCTCAACTTTCTCAACTTCAATCTCAATATCCATCATGCAACCCATCATGGTGAATCTAAAACATTACCATCCCTCCGATGTAAGAATGGGAAATTTCTCTAGAAAAGAACCACTGTTGTTACATCAGAGAAAGAGTTATGGTAATGAGAACCCAATTCCTGCTAGAGACTCATTATTTGAAGAAGAAGAAATCTCTCGGTTTAGTCCAGAAGCCATTCTCAAAAAATAAATCCAGGATAGAGAAATATGCACAGCACAAAAGAAGGATCTGATCAAAGAAATCCTATATTTAGTAAAAGAAGATAGAAGGCAATTGGATGAACTAAGGAGAAAATTAGATGAGTCAACCGATCAAAGGTTTGAACAAGGACTAAATGAATTATAGAGGGACCAAATAATTCGTAGTAGTTTATGTCTTCCCATACTAGACAAGGCCGATAAAAATAGGTGATTTGGGGGATTACCTTGGGATTCTACAGGTAATTCCATTTTGTATCTTTTTGAGCCTGTATGTTTTCCTTTTGTAGCAAGCCCTTTTAACCCATTGTCCACTATGTATTGGCCCCTTAAATTCTTGGAGGCAAAACTATCTTGACCTTGCTTTCATTTATATGAATCTTCCTCATTTGAAGCTGGCTGCTAAATCACTGGGATGCAGTTTGAGCCTTTGTATAGCCTCCAACTTAGCTTCTATTTGACAATTTATACAGTTGTTCCCATACCACTAAAATGAGATTTTGCTTGAGTCTTTCTCCTCTTCCTTGGAAGTATTTTTTTCCCTCGGAAAAAAAAATGTAAGTTTTATTTCATCCAGGGAGAAATGAAATTTACATTTTGTAGAATACATGTGTCCATGTATTTTGTCGCAAAATCCATCGGGCATCAATACTGCTTGGCCCAGAGACTAGGCACAAAAAAAACCCAGTAAGAACCTAATCCAAATAACCATAATACTTACAAAGAGAACCCCGAAATGATAAGTTCCAGGATGTATAGAGACAATAAAAAGGCTCATCCAGGAGCCTACAACCAAAAAAATCATAAAACATATCATGATCATAAGATGATCATATTAGCAAAATTGGTTATGTCCAAGTACAAAAATAAATATTGTCCAGAAAGCTGCAATCAAAGAAGCTGGAGTAACAACATCAATAAACCATATAGAGGGGCCAGGAGGGCCTGGAGGGTCAATAAACAGTCTGTGGTAGAACTCATAATGTCTTTCGTACTTTATTTCCAAGATCAACCATTTCCCAAAATCCAATTATAAGCCTGCTTTAGAGAGCGAATCAGCCTATGTATTATGCCCCCTGTAGACATGCCGCAAAGAGAAAGAATCAAAAGAGTCCATAATTATGAAAACTTCATCAAGTAAAGAAAGGAGTCTAATGTTGTGACATTTCAGTGATTTTTTCCTGATCAATGGAAAAGCCTTGATGCTACGATTTGCAAAATTTGTATCCTAGGCCCGCCAAGCCTCTTCAACTGTCTATCCCTGCCAGGTGCAATCTTGGCCTAGTGATTTAGATCTTTCTTGCTAGATTTGTTTTACAAAGGGGTAGTTAATGAAAATATGTGACATTGTTTCCTTGTTGGCCTTACATAAAGTACACCATCCCAGGCTCTCCAAATTTTTGTGTTTCATCCTGTCCTAGGTTGGATTTTTTTTTTGGATCAAGCACCACATAAAAATGCGAGCTTTTAGGGGGAATTTTAACTTCCACAAGCCCTTCCACCACCACGAAGGCTCCCTTTGTTGAATATCTAGGTTTAATTGAGTGTATCCTAATTTCAGAGTTTAGACACCATGGGGAGCATGTTGCCAGACAAGTTCATCCTCCCTTTCCGTTATATGGATGTGAGTTGCTTTAAGGGATCTTGTGTAGTTTGTCCATTGAGTGGAGAAGACATCTCCCAACCCTAGCTGCTTTGAGTCCTTCCATTCTTAGCTCCAGATTGATGTACGTACTGAACTGACTATCTGATTTAAATGGTAAAAACCTTGTGTGTGTAGCTGACCAATCAGAGAAATGGGGAGAATATGATTTATCCCACCACCTGGACAGGGATCTGATCCAATTATGACCTTTGTGCCATTCCCTACTCTCCATGCCAGTCCCTCCCCAACCATATGAAATGATTTAATGGTCGCTTTCCAAATTATGGAGCAATTTGATCTCTCCTTTGATGGGATTCTAATCCATTCCTCCATAGAATCCAGGTGAATATATTTGTGAGTAACCACCTTTGTCCATAAACTTTCAGAGGTGATCAGTCTCCAGCTGGATTTGGCCGCCAGGGATTTTGAGAATGGGAAGATGTTTTTTAATCCCCAACCACCCAACATTTTTGGAGTAGACAGAGGTTCCCATTTTACCAAAGGCATAACAAACTGTTCCCTTGAGCCAGCCCATAAAAATTTGAAACATAGCCGCCTTACTTTCTCTAGGATGCCTTTGGGGATCCACACAAGAGACATCCAATAAACCAAGATTGATTCCAATACTGATTTGACCAAAACCAACCTACCCTCTCTAGAGAGCCATCTAAAACTTCAGGATTTCAATCTCTTTTCCAATTTAGCTATAAGCCAATGCCAATATTTCCTGTAACATTTTGGCTTCAACTGAAATCCCAGGTATTTTAGGCTTGCATCAAAGTCTTTTTGTTCATAGGGAAAGTATGTATGTTAGCATAAAAATTGCTTAAGATTATTAATAATTATCCATTTTCTTTAAAACTGCAAGCGACCCATGTTATTGGATAAATCGATGAATGTAGACATAAACTAATCTCCCTAGATTCACCTGGATATAGAACAAAACAAGACAAGACATGACACTTTCCCTAAGTTGCTATCATTGAATTTACTACCAAATAAGGAATAGATGACATACCTTTAGATATTACTTCCTTATATCTCTGTTTTCCCTACTTCGCTCTGGTGCTCTTGTGAGATCAGATCTGCAATGACACAAACCAACCAAAGTGAAAGCAACAATTGTAGATTCAATGGAAACCTAAACATGTGATCAATGAGTCATGTAATAAAACGCTAATGATTTTATGGGAAAGAAACATGTCACCATATCATATTAAGTAAAAGTGGAAGATACAACCAAATTGACTTGATGTCGCAAGTTCCCTTTCGGTGGTCCTTTGTTCCAACACACACATACATTTGCTCTGAATTTGTATGAAGATTGTCCACAAAATCTTGATGGACAAATGGAGGCCTCAAGCATCAGTTGCAACAAGATCCTTCACACAGTCTTCAACCTATTCTTTCAACAATTCTTTGCTCAATCTTGCTTCACCCTTTCCATGAGAAACCCATCATTATATAGGATAAGGTGAAGTGGTTGAAAGGATGAGGATGATCCCACCAAATCAGGGAATCCAGTAGGATCACAAGCATACAGATGCCACCTCGCATTCTAAAAGATTCTCCTTCTAGAAACTTCGTGAACTTCTTCCTTTTATTAGCTTCAAATGCCACTGCACCCTGTCTATATAGCAACATGAAGAAACCATGTGAGCCAGACATAGAGTAGCCTGCATAAATCAAGGATTTCCTCATTGTGTACCACTGTCAACCTGCCACATCATTCTAAAAATATGCCTTGTAGGGGAAGAACTTAGTCATTTTCCTCACGTAAAAGATTGTTTTGGGAGCCTGAACACATGCATGTAGGGTCATCATCAGAGTGACCAAAATAATGTGTAACATAATTCCCTCTGAAGTATGAGGTTGGAACTTGTGACAAACGAAATACTTTGTAAAATGCATATGTGTGTCGGGAACAAGGAGCACACCAATTGGGAACCTGTAAAAAATCAAGCATCTGCATAAAATCATACCATTTCTGAGGTAGGGATTCCCATGCTCAAAATACAAGTGATTGAAATCATAAATGTAAATCATGGCCACCAATTATACACCGTGGATCCATGTCGTCAATATTCTACATAGCCACCGGGAATACACTGTGGATCTATGTATTAGAAAGCTTAAATTCAGACACAGCCACGAGACATACAAAGTGGATCTGTGTGTCAAATACAAATCATAAATACTCCATCGCAACTTGGACCAAAATGATAAGATCCAGGGTCTTCAATCCCGTCGTTCGTAAGTATGAATCTAACCATGCGATTACAGGTGCTGAAGTCGAATATGGTAGAAACCACTTGATTACCGATCATTGATGAAAACCATTAACAAGTGCGAGGGAAATCACCATTGATGTCAATGATTTCCAAGGTACCTTAGTACAATCTAACAAATGTGAATAAATGAGATGAAGTCGAACACTCGATGAAATCTCTCGATTAGGGACCAATGATGTGAATCCACTGTCGAAAGCGAAGAAACCTACCATTGAGGCATGCATGCTCTAAGGTACTAAATGATTTCTAAGTCTTTCTCCCAGATGATGAGTTGAAGTCGACAGGAAAAGACTCGTCACATGAGGGCCTTGATGTATCCCCCATCAGTGACACAAAATAAGTAACAGATTTAGGGTAGATCAAAGTATGAAAATGATTTGAAACTGGCATAGGGAAGGTCGACATGGTAGGAATTAACAATTGCAGATGGCTGACTCGATAGAGGGCTTGTTTGGACTTCTCTTGAACATATGAACGACACGACAATGGTCTTGGTATAATTGACTCAAAAATGACCCAAGATATGGACTTACAGAGGACCAGACGAGAGACAAATGGATTTCCCAACCCGGATTCAAATGATGAAGGGGGTGTCATGTTCAAGAGCGACTAGTACTGCCACTAACATGGGTACAGAGACACATTTCTTTCCCAAATTTTCCCCCACCATTTATGGCGAGTACCTCTTTATTTTTACGCAAGCTTGAGGAGGATAACATATGCTTGTTGGTGTAAGCTCATCCTTCAGACGAGTCCCTCAGAGTATGTTTAACGAACCCTAAGAAGGAGTGGTTCGGTCCCATGTGGGTCTTTCAATGTTTGTTTAACGAGTCCAAAGATAGAAAACTCGAGGGTTTTTCATGTTTATAGAGTATGAAAAACACATTAAGAGAACTCTCTCAGTTCCTTTTTCGTAAAGTAATCCGACGAGACCGAAAAAGTGATAAACTATAGCCCATCGAATGTTTTCTTCAAATAATTTTACGAGCATGAAAAGAACAAGGTCGCTCAACAATCTTTTTGTTTTTATGGAGTGCGAAAAGAGATTAAAGGATACTCCATGGGTTTCTCTTTTCGTGTTGCCATGACAAGTACGAAAAAATGACAAAAGTATACTTGGTTGCGTTCTCATTGATTTTCGAGCACAAAAATGAACAAAGACTAGGCTTGAGGTTTTTCTGAAAAACCCTAAAAAGTACTGATATATGTAACAAACAAAAAGCAAATCAAGAAAAACATCCATACTGCATTGTTCAATACTTTAGTCTTTCCACCTGCGAAAAATTAAAGACTCACGGGACCATTAGACCTTTAGGTTATGATAAAATGCATTAAAATAATATAAAATATTATTAGAAAGAGAAAAAAGTGAAATAAATAGGGGTAAAACCTTTTATTGCTATTTCATTTGCATTTTACTCAAAACTTGTCTAGAAACCCTGTTTTTACCTCATATTTCGCCTGTCGATTGTGAGAAGCACATGCTACCATTCAACAAATGGTCTCCATCACCACGGTAAGCTCATCATTCTCTCCTTTTTCAATGGATTGAAATTCATTTATTTTGGTTAAAAGGTAGTTTTTGGATGAGTTTTTGGGCCGATAGGCACACGCTGGGGCCGTCACAGGTGACTAGTATCGGGACCTGCAGAAATCAATGATTTCCACAGGTTCCCTATGGCTCACCTGCGAAAACCCTGCACTATACTAAAAGTTCGTCTGCGGCGGCCGAAAACCCAAAAATTTACACGTGTTTCCCCAAAAAAGAATTTCAAAATCAACGATTGAAGATGCTAATCCCATTTTCTCGTCTCCATGAAGGTATTTGATTGCCAAAAAGTTGGAGTGGAGAGAAAAAGAACACGAGGACGATGAATTCATGGCTTTGAATGATCCAAGCACCATCAAAGCCCTTCGATAGTGCAGATTGTTAATTTTTTTAAAAATCCAGGGCATGAGAGCCCAACTGAGGTTACTAGAATACCTGGTCCACATGTGGGATGTGAAACAATAGGTGCTTCATGTGGGTGTCCATGTTTTTTCCTTGGATATCGAAGACATTTACTTCTTGATGAGGTTATCCTGTTGTGGAGCACATGTGACCTTAATAGGAGGTTGAGGTGGTGGTTTTCCGATGAGTGAATACATCCGCCGACACTGTGAACCTGAGGCCGAGAGGTGCAAAGGTAAGGTAGCCATCAGAGGTTTTAGATATTTAAATCTCCAGACCATTCTTTTTACCATTGCATGGATGGCGGGAAGTGCATCTCCGCACATGACCCTCCAAAGTTATTTTCAGTATGCCGTGGAACGCACGAAACCTCGTGTGTTCAACTAGTGTGATGGTCTTCTTCGCAGTATGAAGACACTGTTAACCAAAAGAAAGAATGGGGACCTAAAGCAATTCAAGTATGGATCTATTTTGGTGTCTTTCTTTTTAGAAAGAGTCCCTCATTTATGCCTACAGGTAGAGTGGGGTATACCAGCACCACGAGATCCAAGGATGAAAAGGTGGTGTGATCTCATGGCTCAGCATATAGCGGGCCCCATTATCCAATACAACGATACATTCTTTGACTGGTTGAGGCCTCAAATATCGATGATAGATGATTATGCCTATGCTGGTTTGGATTTTAGAGGCGACCTAGATTTGGTTCTACCTGAGGGTTTTCAATGGGGGGACCTAGGTAAGAAAAACATTTTGTTTTTATGGTGTTTTTGTGAATTTTTTAGAATATAAGATATTTTTTATGCTCTCTATCCAATGACTAATAAATTTTTTTAACCATGTAGATGTAGGGCCACACTGACCTCCGGGTACATCCCCCATTCATAGACGAGGGGAAGCAACTATAGTAGCAGGATGGGATGCTGATGACTATGAGGCAGTCGAGCAGAATCTAGAGGGTTGGACAATGGACATCCTAGACATCCTGATCGACGAGATTCCCTGGTGTTATCAGCGCCACACCGTAGGCATTTCTGGTTCACTCAGCCGACTACTTTGTAGGGTAGCATGGGTAGTAGTATGCTACTGTGAGCAACATCCATGACTTTATTTTGTGGAAGCCATGGGCTTCATATTTTGATATTTTGGTCTTTGGATGGAAAACACCTTTTTGTAAAACATTTTTATCGTTATATATATACATGAGGCTTCTACCGACTTACTTTTCTTTATATACAACATGTGATGTGTGATTGGATTTATAAATGTCTCAAATGTTTGTCTAACACATAATTAGCTAATGCATCGGTTAAAGTATTTATACATCTAGGAATGTTTTGATACTCAATATAATCAAAATAACGTTCCAAGAGGTGAATTCGTAAATATACCCATAACAAAGTAGGGCTTTAGATAGTATAGATGTTACTTAACTGTAGTACTACTAGTTGCGAATCAAGTCATACAATGAGTTGTCGAATCCCAAGTGAAATATCATCGGTCAACAATTCGATGGCTGTGCTATATTTTGTGATATTATTGGTTGCACGACCGAGGCAAACACCTTGCAGACTGATAAGTTTGTTTGTGGGTGCGTAGATTGCCCAAGCAGAAGAAGCTAGGTTCCGAGTACTACGACTAGCAACATCGGCGAAGCCAATATAGAGTAGTGAAGACGCTGACATATGGAAACCAAGCATGACGCAAGGTAAGCAGTTGGGGGTTGAAACCAAATAACAAAAAGCACACAAAAGTAGCACACAAAAGTATGATACAGTAAAAATACAAGCACTCATGCAAAGATAGTCTAAGCATAGTAATTGTTCAAGTAAAGCCCATTTCTGGGTTCACTCAAATGAATGCCATCATAATCCACTAACTCATAAGCTCCCTTCTCCAACACTCGTTTGACGATATAAGGGCTGCGCCACATAGCCTCAAATTTTCCGACCCCTAGTAAATCATGATCTTGTTCATAGAGAAGAACTAGATCACCTTCAGAGAAAACACGCGGCTTGACATGCTTGTCGTATTGGGCTTTTACGCATTTCTTCTGGGTTTCGATAACCAAGGTGGCATCACAACGAGTTTCGTCTAATCGCATCAGATACAATAACCGTTCTTCTTCGGTAGAGGTGTTGGGGAGAAGTTCAACGACTAGTTTCAATGACAATATCTCACATTCAATCGACAGAACAAATTCGATACCATACACCAATTGAAAATGCGTAAATCCCGTGGCTAACTTCACGGATGTCCGATAGGCCCATAATGCTGAAAACAACATCATGTGCCAACTTGTCTTGTAAATTCCTATTATCCGTCGGAGCATGGTGATAAGAACTTTGTTTATTGCTTCAACTTGGCCATTGGATTGTGGATAGTAGGGGGTTGAGTTTTCATGTCGAAGACCCAACTTTTCGGTAAGCTCGAACATCATGAAATTTTGAAAATGGCCGCCATGATCAGTGACGATAGCTTGTGGGATTCTGAATCATGTGATGATATGATTGAATATGAATAGGGTTGCAGTTTTTTTGGTATTATCGAATGTAGGCATCGCCTCGACCCATTTTGTGAAATAATCCATGGCTACGATAATGTTTCCATGCCCCCCCGACTAAGTGAGGGTTACATGTCATGAAATCAATGCCCCATTTTGTGAAAGGTCCAACAGAAACTATAGGGTGTAAAGGAGCAAGATGTGATATTATTTTGTTGTTGTATGTTTGACAAGCATGGCATTTTTGGACAAAAATAATACAATCTTTGAATAAACAAGGCCAAAAATACCCTCCTCGAAAGATCTTTTGGGCAGTAGCATACCCAGACATGTGACCACCACATGCTCCAGAATGGTAGTCATTCAATGCTTTCTTAGCCTCATCATAGGTGAGACATTGTTGAAAAACAGAATCAACCCCACGATGATAAAGAGTGTCACTGAGGATAATATACTGACAGACTTGGTAACGTATACGACGATGGTCGATGCTAGACAGATCGGGTCGGAAAGTCTGAGTCTGGAGATAAATAATAATATCTCCATACCAAAGGTCATCAGAACTGATAAGAAAAAGGGATTCGTCGGGTAAAGAATCCTCTGCTACATTTTTTGTCTCAGTGTAGGGAAGGTCACATATCAGTTCGGAAAACAACAAGGATTTATTAAACTTAGTGCGTTCAAACTCTAAGTCAAACTCTTAGAGAATCACTATCCATTTGGAGTATTTCCCCCCTAGCAATTGGCGTGTAAGAATGCGCTGCATAGGGTTGCAATTGGAAATTACAGTGGTTTTGCGTAATAGGATATAGTGACGGAAACGTTGGACAACTTGAACAGCTGCCAAGGCCAATTTTTCAACATGTAAGTATTTGGCTTCAGTAGTCGTGAGACTCCGACTCAAATAATAAATGACATGTTCGTCATGTAAATCATCTTCTTGGACTAGAAACATGGCAATGGTAGAGTCTGAAGCAACGAGATAAAGGAAAAAGTCTTGACTATAATCGGGTGGGAAAAGTAGTGGGGTACAGGTTAAAGTCAGTTTCAAAGCTTCGAAAGCTTTGTTGGCAGTGGTATCCCATACGAACTCAGAATCTTTTTTTAGTAGTCGAGTAAATCCGAGCGTTAACTCAGTGTAGTTTGGGATGAAACGACGTAAAAAATTTGCTTTCCCTTGCAAACTTTGAAGTTGGCGGAGTGAGGAAGGAGGAGGGAGATTGAGGATCGCCTCGACCTTCAAAGGATCTACCCTAATCCCCTCACGTGATACAATAAAGCCCAAAATTCGGTTGAACTCCACATAGAAGACACATTTTTGTGGGTTTAAGCGTATATGATAAAATTGACAATGAAGGAAAATGACTCAGAGGTGTGCCGGAGGGTCTCTACGATGCATGGAATGCGCCGACAGGTCATCTAGATATGGTTGTACAATGTGCTTGATATCATGAAAAGCATAAGACATGGCACGTTGAAAAGTCGCACTGGTGTTCTTTAAACTGAAAGGTAGTTTCCGGTAGGCAAAGGTGCCCCAAGGACAAATACAAGCGATTTTGTGTTGATTCGTGGGTAAGATGTTGATTTGATTATATCCAGAGAAACCGCCCATCAAGGAGAATATTTCACTCCCAACACAATCGTTGACGATCTGGTCAAAGAAGGGGGTGGGAAAGCTGTCTTTAGGACAAGCTTTGTTGATATCCCTATAATCAATGTAGACACAGATCATACCTTGTTTCTTGTTAACCGAAACTAGATTGGATACCCAATCAGTTAAATCCACAGGATAAATAAAGCCAACTTTAAGAAGATTTTAAACCTCAAGCTTGATAGCAACTACTTTACGAGGGTGGACCGGGTGAAGTCTCTGTCGGATAGGTTTAGCACCTGGGTACGTCTTAATTTCGTGTACAACAATATCCGGGTCAATACCCGACATCTCTTCATAGCTCCATGCGAAGATGTCACAAAACTCCTGAAAATGGACTTATATGTGACAACCTCATCGATGGAACATGAAGCTCCGATGTGAACATTTTCGACAACTCCAGCTTTAATGGATATGTCGAAGGGGATGGTGGGTGAAATGTTACTCAAGTTCCCTTCATATAACACATCGTGTGTAGACTCGGGAACATAAGAGATGACAACAACGGTTGGTGGAGTCAAGATCCGTTGGTAACTCTCTAAGGTGTGCTACTCCAGGAAGAGGATGAAACGATTATGCCCATCATCCCATGGGGTGTCTTCCATGGACATAATAGACATGATCATCTCGTCCGTAGGAAAAATAACATGGAACAGATCAGGAGATGAATCACCAAGAGAAGGAGTAGAAGGGTTTGCCGATTGAATGGCTTGATAAGTGGATTCAACCAGACTTAAAGGCATCTGGTCACCATAGCGAAGATAATCACTAGGTGCGGGTACTATCCACAGGTCAAAAGACACGGGGGTTTCGCAAATAGAGGTGGAAATCATGTTGATCGAGGCAACCAAAGGAGGTGGAACATCGGGTGGTGGGATCGGGAACATACCCATCAAAGTCGAATCTTTTAGTAGACCCACACCGACAATCTCATACCCAGGGGGTGTCTTTGAAATGAAGGGTACATTGCTAGTACGAGCATCAGAGTTAAAAAAGGCCAGTTGGTCTACTATAACAACTTTTCCCTAGTGTGGAAAATATACTACACGGAAAAGAGTAGATACAACTGCACGCATGGAATCAATCCAGCTACGTCCAAGTAAGAGGTTGTAATCGAGAGGTGCATCAAAGACCTCAATTTCAACATTGACTGATTTTCCTTCTAACGTAATAGGCAACGAGGGGAGTACACCATAGGGTTTAAAGCCAGAGCCATTGAAGGCTTTGAGCGTGTTGTGTGATTCAGTTAATGGAGGAGAGCCAATGAATTTCCAACAAGCAACAGACATTACGCATGTCAAGGCACCCTCATTAATAATTGTTCTACAAATGTTCTTGTCTGCAACAACAACTTGTATCTAAAATGTGAGTTGAGGGGGTAGCCTTGGAATGTGACATTCCAGGTGAAAAATTATCAAATTTGTATCCGTAGGGTCAATTCCACCAATAGCCTTTAACAGTGCCTTCCGTTGAGTGGGACAACTTTGAAGGACTTCAAGAGATGACATCGCAGAAGGTGCTTGCACCAGATATTCTACAATACTATAGTTATGAGTAGCACGTGCATGAGGATTGAATGCATAATTTCAAAAAACACCCTTTGGGGGAGGGCGAAGAACTGTATCAAGACTCGGTCATTCGAGATGAAGAGGACCATTGGGAGGTGAAGTTGAGGGAGATTGTTGAACCAACGGAGGTGGTATATTGCCAAATTTCTCCTTTGAGGAAGAGTAATCTTTGGCTTGAGTGGTAAGTGTAACGTCATTCTTTTTTGAATCACCAGTACACATAAGTACATAGGAAGTAGTGGAGGGAGAGGGTTGGTTTTGAATGACCAATTGGGCCTGCTATTGAGAAGGGAAAGGTTGGGAAAAAATGACAAGTGCGGGAGGTTTCACGATCCCTTGAAGGAACTTAGTAACCTCAACCCATCTTGGACAACCTTTCGTGTAGTGATCATCACCACAGATAAGGCAAGGGTATTAGGGTTTGCGCTTATCCTTATCATCAACAGGTTATGTTTTGGATTTCTTATATTGTGGGTTATTTTTATCCTCCTTATTTTTACCCTTCCCTTTTTTAGATTTATTTTTTCCGGCAGGGGTAGATTGAATGGAGTTCACCTCAGAGGTTTTGCTGGTGGAAGGAGTAGGAGTCAGAGCATTTTGAACATTAGAAGAAGTAGACTTGGGATTGGTGGGAAAGGCTTGTGCAGATTGAGGTTGAACATGGAAAGTGCCAATCACACCAGAACCCGCACGAGAAGCAGCAGGGGTAGTTGAGGTAGTGGTGGTAGAAGGACGAGGTGCGTCAGGGAGAAAATTGTAAAGAGTACCCACTTGTGAATAAACAAGATCGAGGTACTAAGTGCAATTGATCGCATGTTCTTCTATGACAAATCCAGCCATGGAGATGTCACGAGATATTTTATTCATGAAGGATTTCATGATCCATTCTGCCAATAACTGATTGGGAAGATCAAGTTTGATCAAATGTCGCCTTCGTCTCCACTCATGAATGTGATCAGAGATGTGAGTGGCATTATTTTTCTTGAAGGAACTCAAAATCTCGGTTCCCGTTTCATAACGGATGGGCAACTGGTAGTGTGTGAGGAAATTCATGGCTAGGGTATTAAATTCGATGAAGAAGCCTCATGGTAATTCTATATACCACTTTGTAGCCGAACCTGCAAGAGTTCATTGGAAGAGTCATAACCGAATGAAATCATCCATCAAAGAGTTGGATGAACACCAAAGGTGAAAAGTCATGACATGGTTGTTTGGATCTTCTCCCGGTTTACCATCAAATTTTGGAATGTCGGATGGTAGCTTGGCCGATATAACTAGCCAGTGGGGAGAATGTACGATAGGGTCATTCAAGATTATAGACAATTTAGGTAGATCTAAGGTGGCTAAAAAGGGTAACTGTCTATTCGCATGAGGATATTGGTGACTTTGGGGAGGAAGTACCATCAGTATACCAGTAGGACTGTAAGTAGTCTGCATGTTGGGTGAAGGTCCTAACAGATTCATACGTGAATGTGGAGGCATGTAGCCCATAGGGTTGTACTGATTAGGGATGTTCCCTTGGAAAGGGACACTAGATTGAACGTTTGAACCCCAAATGGGATTGGAAGAACCGAGATACGACTGGCCCGAACTAGGGGATATTAAAGAGCTAACTTGAGGTTGTTTCCCCCCATATGATTGTGAATTTCCATGGATGAGAAGGTTCTAATACTGGGCTAATGATCCTGGAATGTTCTATCCATAAGGTGGGGTAGAACCTCCAAGCGAGGGTTGTCCTCCAAGCAGGGGTTGTGTTCAAATTTGGCTGTGACCTCCAAATTGAGTTCCCCCCCAGTGTTATATTGTCATCCAACAGGAATATGAAAACTAGAAGTGAATGATGGAGTAGAGTATCCAATTGTATTGTATCCACTTGGGCCAAATCCTCCTATAAAAGGCGGATAAGACCCTCAGGAGGGGGCCTAGGAAGGTGTCAGAATGAAACCAACAACAACATTGTATCCAGGAGGAGTAAAAATTCCAGAAGCTCTAGATGGAACTTGGGTAGGAATGGGGATAGAAGTATTTAAAGCATGGTACCCATGAGAAAGAGATGGGACAGGTCTAGACAAAAGTGGTGTACTGATGGGATCTTGGGTAACCACCTTATTCCCAATGGGAATAGTCGTAGTGTGTGGGACCATTGTGGAATGGGCCATCTGAAGAGGAATGGTCGAGCTAGGACCAACGGACTGTGTGTCGGAACCCACAAAAAGATAACAAGTCACGCTATTAAAGTGATCTAGAGGTATCGTATAAGTAGCAGACGTCTTGGGTAGTTCAGTGATAACAGGTATATCAACACTTGCACCCGAGCTGTAAAGATCTCGCACTGTAGCCGGGGTGTGAAATATGTCAGTGGTCCAAAAAGTATCCTCACCTTCCAGGCCGGTAAGAGGTCTGGTTGGTATTCTAGAAGTGTCAACAACAAGTTCTCCGGAGGTATTCAGTCGGAGAATACATCTCTCGTATCCAGGAGGTATTCAAAAAGCATATAGAGAATCATAAACAATTCAAAAATTGTCTAGAGAGTCATTTCTTTCCACTTGAGATGGTATGTTGTCCTGGACCTCACTCCGTTGAGGAGAGCCCTCTGGTGGGTTAGGAAGCAAGGGTTCAGAAACTTCCGGATCTTTTGGAGGTAGTCCTTGCATCCTACGTGAATGGCGTGGAGGGTCAATGTTGGATGAACCAAAAATTTTACGGAAAAAATCTATGGCCAACTATGAAAACAAACAACACTCGCTAATAAAATCTAGGAATCAGACCAAGCAAACAAAACCTTCTTATTTTGAAGTCACTAGTTGGTGATGAAATCCAATGTCACGAAGTCAATACAAGAAGGGCTAGGACAAAGCGGGTGGAAAAGTTACGTTGACGACCTGCTTAACAGACTTATGCCTAGGTGCAAGCTCCCACACATAATCATGGGTATACCCTCCAAGGAGCCCGAGTGAGTCTGGCCAACGTCAATTCCAGGTACTGTGAAGACTTGCCCCCCCATAGTCACCTTGTACAAGACCCTAAGAAGATAGACAACTAAGGCTACCAAGAACAACAATGATGCCTGGGGAAACAATTGACAGTCCGATCCACGCACAAAGGCAAGGTATCTAGCCCGAAATCAACTTGAGAGGCTTCCACTCATCATTGTGGGTATACCTTCAAGTGCCCCCCATAATATGCGCAATCTCTACACTGAGATCAACAAAGTAGGGTGAGTAACTCTACCAATCTCAATGCGACCTCAGGTTTGACCCTTGTGTGAGAAGGGCTTCCCAGGACAAAATGTTGCAAATGGAATTAAACACTCCCTATCAAAAGATGCTACTATGTGTTTTGTGCTTTGGAGAGTGTGTCTCACAGCATATTCCAAAGATCTAGCCTATCTAATTTTGGTGTAAAAGATCCCTAGAAAATAAAAGTTACTAATTGATTTTTATATTTCACAATGTTTTTTAAAGGTTGTTGTTACTCAAGAGGGAGATGAGAATGAAACCAATGTTGTGTGAGACCTTGACCCAATAATATGCAAACATAAATGAATGATGCAAATTTTCGTTCAATCAACTCTATCTACAACAAGGAGAAGGTATTGATGGAATGATGTAAGCTACGAAATATACTTTCTTTTTCTTAAATGGATACAATTGCAAACAACCATAACCAATGAAGTTCTTCAATGTTCTCTTCTTTTGGATGCAATAAACTTTCCTTATATACGATTACTTAAAAGAACAAGTGACTTTAAATCCTTCCTTTCTAAAACCAGGTCAGGGGTATGACAAAGAAAGGACAAGTAATCCAAGAAAAATTATACACTCAACAGGCACCCAAATCAAACTTTCAATGAAGATAAAAGTAAAAAATGACAAGAATGTGTTTCTTCGAATGCAAATGAAAAAATAACTTTCCAATCATCAAGCAATCCAAAACATGTAATCAATCCAAAAATTCAAATCCAATCAAAGACTTTTAAT
>ML803321.1:97495-135246 GCA_009831015.1 Picea engelmannii | reverse complement strand
AAAAAAAAAAAAAAAAAAAAAACTGGCAAAAGACTAAAAGAGAGGTATTCAATCTCCGAAACCAATCAACAACAAGTTAAACTTCCAGAAAACAATCAAGGGCTGGCATTAAAAGTCCCTCCCAGCTGATTAAAGCAAAACTGGGCATCAACAGAGGCTAAAACCCAACTCAAAAAATTTCATAGGCGTCGCCGCAGCCTAATATCACATTACAGTGTGGAAATCAAGAGTTTCCACAGGCCAGGAACAGATAGGCTGTGGAAATTTCGCACTGAAGTAAACAACCAGGGCGTGGAAATTGAAGGTTTTCGCAGGCTATGTATAGGGTATAGTGTAGAAGTGTCTATAAATTAAGAAATTTTGAGAAGAGGGTAAAGGATCTAAGCGAACTTTCAAATCTAGAGAGTCTGAATGGATCTCCCATAGACTCAGAGACTGATTTCAAGTAAAAAGAATAGGTTAAAATCAAATGGCCAACAAAAAACCACGATCAAGTCGTATCCTCAGTGGAGTCTCCAATTTTGTTATTGGATCAATGAATGCAGACATAAACTAATCTCCCTAGATCCACCTGGATCTAGAACAAAACAAGACAAGACATGACACTTTCCCTAAGTTGCTACCATTGAATTTACTACCAAAGAAGGAATAGATGACATACCTTTAGATATCACTTCCTTATATCTCTGTTGTCCCTGCTTCGCTCCGGTGCTCTTGTGAGATTAGATCTGCAATGACACAAACCAACCAAAGTGAAAGCAACAATTGTAGATTCAATGGAAACCTAAACATGTGATCAAGGAGTCATGTAATAAAACACTAGTGATTTTATGGGAAAGAAACATGTCACCGTATCATATTAAGTAAAAGTGGAAGATACAACCAAATTGACTTGATGTCACAAGTTCCCTTTCAGTGGTCCTTTGTTCCAATACACACATACACTTGTTTCGAACTTGTATGAAGATGGTCCACAAAAGCTTGATGGACAAATGGAGGCCTCAAGCATCAATTGTAACATGATCCTTCACACAGTCGTCCGCCTATTCTTTCAGCAATTCTTTGCTCAATCTTGCTTCACCCTTTCCATGAGAAACCCATCATTATATAGGAGAAGGTGAAGTGGTTGAAAGGATGAGGATGATCCCACCAAATCAGAGAAGCCAGTAGGATCACAACCATACAGACGCCACCTCACATTCTAGAAGATTATCCTTCTATAAACTTCATGAACTTCTTCCTTTTCTTAGCTTCAAATGCCACCACACCCTGCCTATATAGCAGCTTGCGGAAACCCTGCGAGCTAGACATAGAGCAGCTTGCGAAAATCAAGGATTTCCACATTGTGTACCACTGTCAACATGCAACGTCATTCTAAAAATATGCCTTGTAAGGGAAGAACTTAGTCATTTTCCTCATGTAAAAGATTGTTTTGAGAGCATGAACACATGCCTGTAGGGTCATCATCAGAGTGACCAAAATAATGTGTAACAACCCACTATCATAATTAGCAGAAGACAAATACTTGTTTGATCATTTGGACCCTTCCTGTAAAGGATAACCATTGATTAGTGCACAGAGAGAAAACATCAATGCAAGTTGGATATTTGACAATTTGTACAGTTGGTCCCATACTACTAAAATGAGTTTTTGCTTGTCTTTCTCCTCTTATTATTGGAAGTTGCTTAAGGTTATTATCCATTTTCTTTAAAACTGGTAGGAAGTTGCTACCATGATTAGGAGAAGACAAATACTCATTTGATAATTTATACCCTTCCTATAAAGGATGACCATTGATTAGTCCACATAAAGAAAATATCAATGCAAGCTGGCTATATTGCAAGAGGTCTATGCCTAGCTGAAGCCTCGATTAGCCTATTTTGAATCCATAATATTCTTTGTCCTTGATATGATCTAAGTGGATTCTATATTTCAATGTCTTAATTCTTTGCTTTTAGTTTTCAAGTTTACAGGAGATGGCATCACAACTGCCTTTCAGATTTTCCTCTTCTTCCTTTCTATTTTGTGCTCATTTTGGAGTCGGGTTCTCAGTTATTCTAGGTCCTCTGTGACCTAGATACTTCTCAAAATTCTTCTTGGGGGAATTTTCTCCAAGCTATTTTGTCGTGATATTCTGACAAATTATAAAGTTGAAAATGATAAGAAAGAAGTGAGTCGGGAGGCTACATTATTATGAATTGCTAGAGAAGATGACAAGCTATAGGGTGATTGCATCGATGAACAATTTTTCTTGTTTGTGTGCTTTTGATTTAAGATTGCAAGTCATATGAAGATCTGAGTATTTGCTACCCCATTGAGGGGCACATTCTAAAGACCCAGGTTTTTAAAGAATGTAAGAAGATTGGTCGTTGCACCAAAAGCACTAATTAGATTCTCACTTTGCTTTTCATTATTAACAATGTTCGAGTACCCTACCCATTGAAGATAATTGATTGATGTCTTCCCAGTCAATTGCAATCTCTCCAGCAACACAAACTTCTGCATAATTGTTGGAGGCTGATCCTAAGCTCCATCTAGAAGGAAAAAGCTTTTCCATGCCAGTCACAAACTCTCTCTAGCTCTGTCTCTCCCCAATTTCCTCTTTGCAGACCTATTTGTTGTTGGAGTTATAAAGATTATCATCTTTTGTAGATGTAATAGTTCATGTTTTATATTGTGCGAGTTATACGTGTGTTAGCACAAATTACCACCCTCCAATTGAGCTGATATAACATGTTATTACTGTGATGAAAAATTGGCTAATTGAAGGAGTAAATCCCCAAATTGTCACGGGCTAGACTCCTCTCCGTTTGGGCTAGTGCTTGCTAGCCTTAGGGGGGAGTCCCTGGGCACACTGGGTACCTTAATGCTGTTTTTTAAGATTGTTTTTTTGCATGTAAACCCAAAAAACATCGAGCTATTTGTCTTGGACAACGTGTTAAAACTGTCCAAAATGATGGGGAAAATATAGTTTTTTTTGCTTGGAGGGATCCTGCAGGGTTAGAAAAATAAAAGAAAGAAAGAAATAGGAATAAAAACACTAAAAAGATCAACATAAAACATAATGAACAAAAAAGAAATGATATTAATCTACGTGCAAAATTCACAAAATGCCATCAAGAAATAAGGTTAGAACACAAACACAATTTTTTTTTATTGAATAGGCTTGCAAGAGGGTTGGCTGCACCACAATCATCAAGTCCACAACTGGTACAATGATCACTTTTCTCAAAGAATGAGTCACTAGACTAAGAGAGAGAAAGAGAAGAATGAGAACAAAACAATATGCTACTGCTGCTAAGAACTGACCAATAACCAATGAAAACCATCCAATATATATGAGACGTGTGTGAATAAAATATGAGTTAATGAACATGAGGGAATAAGTGTGAGTGAGAAATTTAGGAAATAATGCACATTAGGGAGTAAGTGTGAGTTAGTAATGCACATGGGTGATTTATGAGTGATAGTGTATGGAGGATAATTTTAGCTTTCCAATGCATGCTAGATTACAAAATTTGGCCAAGGGATGAGAGAGTTATGAGTTAAAGAGAAATTCACCCTATTTTTTCATGGATTTCCTAAATTTTAGGAATTTTGCGTTTAAAAGTAATTTAGGGAGAATTTTTAGAAACCAATTGCATGGAAAGTGAGATGGAATGTGAGAGGACTAGAGTGAGAAAAATTAGCTTTGAGTGGTTAAATTTTCTCTAGACAATGCTACCTCACCCATGCACCACCTCATTAGCTTAATTAATTCTCATTTAATACATAATGCTTGGAAAATGCACCTTGGTTCATGATTCCATGTAGATGCCACATCATCTTGATACTCTTCCACATGTCAAAATATCAGCCTAACACTTGTCACTGCTGGAGATGACGATGATTGCTAAAAATCAAAATTTCCAAAAATAGCCATACGGTCCCAAAAATTTTAAACTTGTCGAAACTGACCTAAACTCTCCACAAATGCTCGAAATGACTAGGAGACCACCATCATGTGTCTAAAAATAGAAATTCCTCACATGTCCATGACATTATACTCATTGGAAAATTACAAACTTGGGATGAAATAAAATTAGGCATGGGTGACAATAGAGGTTGGGAAATATAGGAATTCATCACCCATTATTCATTTTCTACTCTTTGGATGCTCAAAAGCCAAGTATTGTTGCAAGCAATTATAAGAAAGCATACAATATATTGGGTTCTTTATGTCCATACTAAAGAACACTAGACAAAAGAATATATCTAGGGGACTATTGAGTAGGGAAAGAGAAGATCTTCCTTTTGTTGTGTGGGGCAATGTAAGATATTTCCTTGATTATTGAAGGTTGAATGAGATGCTTATAATGCTCTATGGTAAGAAAATTGGATGGGAATGAGATTATATGGTTTGGGTTTAGAGAGATAGAAGCTTGAATCTTGTTTTCTTCACCTTGGTGGCCTCATTGCCTAGCTTAGGAGTGTTGTCTACACTAGATATTTATGATTGGGTGTAAAATTGCTCTTATGTAGCCAACTTCTTAGACAAATTTCTGTTAAAAGATAAATAACATTTTATCATTTATAAATATGCAAAATATGTTCTCTATTATAAAACAATTTGTGTACTCTGTATGCTATGTGTGATTATTTATGATTCTATTCATGGGCATTTGGTTGCCATGAAATTTTGAGAATCCATTCTAGTTCAATCCATTGCATTCTTTTAATTTGCACTTGCACATAGTTTATTTAATTTTGGTCTTTGGAGGAGAGACTTATTTAGATGTTATTATGGGGAAAATGCCTTTGGGGGTTGGAATTTAAGATCCCTATTCATGGCTATCCATCATGTGGTTGGGAGTGATGGGTGGGGATGCTACAGAGATCTAGGTAATAAATTAGTAAAATTATCATATATACTAAGTTTGAATACATCTTAATATATACAAACATAACAAAACTTCATATGTAACAAAACCACATTCCATGTGGCTATATTGAATACAAAACTTATTAATTAGTTGGGTTGATGAGTATAGTCGATCCCTAGATGGGTCGTGTTTCCTTCATTTGGTTTATCTAAGTTTTGATGCCATTTTTCTTCTTCCATCCATGGTGGAAATTAAAAATATCAGTTCTAAATTGTGTTCAATAGCCTTACAAGAATTGGACGTGTTGCAAAAAAAAAAAATAGGAATGGGGCCTAAATTAGTAGGAAGGGAGTGACCTTGTATTTCAAAATCTTAGATACAAGCCATGTCATCTATAATACCATCATAATTGAGTGGTGAAAAACTAGCCTACTTAATTTCAGCATTAATATTGGAGGGTGTAGGAGTGCTTTGAAAAGTTATGCTAGCAAGTTCAACTAACCAAAACCGTTAGGAGTTCTTTTCCATCCAATTTTCTCTCTCAAACTTGAAGTAACTATTAAAAGGCACAGATACAATCACATTAATGGTTGCAACCAATGATTAGTGTGCACATGCAATGCCAAAAAGTCTATGCTTATCATGATTCCCTCCTCCACAACTTATAAATCTATGTCATTTCCATGGCCATAAAAAAACAATAAGTGTTTGTTTATATGTGAGATACCTCCATGAATAGAAGAAACAAAATTGTAAAGCAATTTCATAAACAATTTTTTAGTCATCCATACATTTGGATGTGCATTGATGCATGCTTCCACCTCATAATTCTTGATATAGTTTTTAGTAGATTTTTCCTCTTGAATAAATAGAACCCATGTATAAATGGGCCAATTGCCTTTACACAACAAAAAACAGTTATCCACTCTCTCCTCTTAGGGAGAACTTTTGGCACATCTTTGCTCATTACAACATTTAAAAAACCTTAAAAATAGTAAAATTTAGAAAAAAAAAATAAAAAAAATTAAGTTTTTGTTAAAAAACTAAAATAATATCAAATTTCAAAAACAAAATTAAAAAACAATCAAATTTAGTTATAATATATATAACTATATTATAACATAGTACATCATTTTGGGAAGCTTGGACTATATTTTGCATCATTTTGGCAAGAGATTGGTGGTATCATTCTATCCTATGTGAGGCTTATATTTTTACATGCTTTTAATGTTGTTGGACAATTGTAGGAATCTCTTGCATAGAATGTGCTATGAAAGCCTTGAAATGGAGCATCTATCATTTGGATAGGAGCAATGTGAGGAGGTCTCCCTCTTATTTCACTTTGTTGTTATATTTCTTCATATATTAATTCTTCACATATCAAACAAGTTGTTGTAATTAACATATCATTGGAGGGCAGCACCTTCATAAATTTGTTCATTTCTGTTCCAGCACTATTAAGGCTGATTGTGGCATGCTATTTGCAACCCTCTCCTCATTAATTATTCATCAAAAACAACCTTCTCTAGAGTGATGTTCCTTTGAATCCATTTTGCCCATAATTTGGTAGGAACTAGTCTTGGGGTTTCCATCATAGTTACCAAGTGTCCTTCCAAGGGCAGCTCCCACCCTAGAACCACACTCAAAGTAGGAGAGTCCAAGGAGCACCCTTGGGAGCATGCTTGATCTGTCTAATAAATAATTGAAATATTTACTATTAAGGTTATTTTTCCTTTAAATCTTAGACTCTTCGTTACTAGTTCTCTTCTTAAAAAACATATGAAATAGTTCAAATGTGAAAAATAGAGAACATAAATAAATACACACACCATCCACAAATAAACACAAATTATGACTTGGGAAACCTAATGCGAGAGAAAACCAATCTAGAAGGTGAGGTTGAAGGTGAGGTTGCTCCGCTCTCTTTTCTCTAAAAGATGCAAGTACAAAGAAAGAGGCACTCTATGTGGAGTTGTCTTTGCCCTGTGGCTTGTATGCCTGCTATAGAATCTCTCATCCTCTGTTATTCTCAAAGGTCTCAAATGTTTTGCAAAAGAATGGAAAAGAATACAATGCAAAAGAATGGAAACATTTCTCCTCCTAGTGACTTGGTATTCAACATAGCCCAATAGCCATGTAGAGGTAAGTTTTTGACATCCTCAACCCTCAATTGTGATAGGGTTTTGAACCTTCTAGAATCTTCTTGAAATTATATACTTGGCTAAAATTTTGCAAGGATCTTATAATGATCAAAATATACTTGTGTAGAGCTTAAAAAAACCAACGGCTGTACAACAAAGAGCTTAAAATGTCAATAAGGCCTAACTTGGGTGTATTTAAAATTCACATCCTGTGAATAGAAAACTGTCAAGTCAATACCCTAGTTTGCACCAAATGGCTGGTTCATAATATTATAACAAACACTAAACTATGGAGATGTAATCAATTCAATCCACTATGTTTCATTAAACTGATATGGCATATACACAATATCAACTATTTCCTTCCAACTGAGAAGCACAATTATCCAACTAAATTCCTTTAAATTTATGTTTAAAAGAATTTCAATTCAATACCAATTTTCCAACAAGAGGATACTGCTTGCCATTAAAAATATACCATAACCATTATGTCGTCATTCTTCACATAATGATAAGCTAGATCAGATCAATGTCCTTGCATATAAATCTTTTCCTGCATCACAAGCCACAAATAACTGTACAATTGGAACAATAATCTTTCTGTGTCTTGTATCTTGATCGTTTCTGCAAGTTTACAAAATAATGTAAATATAAGCATTGAGCAATCAAATAATGCAAGCATAAACAAAGATATACTGAAACCTACATATGTCCAAGTTGAGGATTACTCCATCTCTACATAATCTAATTAGAGTTACTGATATGAGGTATTATTGATATCATTGGTCTTCTGTCCTAAAACCTAAAAGACACGAGATTGAATTGAATAAATAAATATATAACTCAAAGTTATCATAAGCAGGGACCAGACTGGAACCAGCTGGTCCTGAACATACTTCCAAACTGTAACACAGGGCCAATTCGAATCCTGAACCAGCCAAACCAGTCCCTTGCCCAAAGAATACAGGAAATAAAAAATTCAAGCTTATATAATTCAAGCCTATAATGATGCCCAAACCATAATTCAAGCTTATATAATGATGCCGCCCTTCAAAACGGATCAAAATGGATTTTCTTAAGAATTTCTCTCTTGTAGAGTAGGTTCTGGAAAAAGCAAGGATAATTTATCTCAGATCATTATAAGAATCAATTAACCTGGAGCATAATGTAAATCAAAGTAAAGTAGGGTTCAATTGATAAAACTTACTGCTGGGATAACAGATCGTAAATAACTGCATTTAAACATATTAATCAGCATTCAAGATGTTGCCTGTAAAGATGAAGTTAGCATGAAAAACTGTCATATTGAACATTTCTGTCAAAAACTGTCATATTGAACATTTCATCATCATAAGTTGGCTTGTCTCTCTTTCCCGACATGATGGCAGTGAAGAAATCAAAGATCTGAGGCGAGGCAGGGAATTGAACCAGAGGATGAAAGGCCATGAACAACACCGGGAGAGACGAAGGAGTGACATACAAAACCCAATTGAGATACAATGAACTAAGCTCAAGCATAAACCCAACCATATTGTCAGGTCCAGCCATGGAAGGAACCATTAAGCCTGAGTTGACAAAATTAAGCTTTCGAGTATCTACACACATCTAATCTGACGCCATGCAAAGCTTGTGCATTAAGTTACCTATACGGACCAGGCATGCACCCAAATCCCCAATATTAATGCGTTGCATCAGAGTGAAGAAAGGGAGGAAGGCAACGACTATCCACAATGGCGTGATTGTCCACATATTCACCGAGTGGAACCCCATGTAGGGATATAATAAACAAAATTAAGATATGTTTTATATTTGTTTTTATTGAGAAGAATTTTTATGTTTAATAAATAAAATTATAATCTCATTATCGTTATATTTTATATTTATTCTTGTCTAGAAAGTTTTTTTAAACATGTATAATAAATAAAATTAAGATAGGTAATGTGCCTAAAATTAATTTCATTATTTTATTTCATATTTGTTTATAAACATTGGAAAAATAGTATAAAAAAATTATAAAATTCCATTATTTTTATTTTATATTTGTTTATAACCATTTAAGAAATGGTATTAAAAAATTTACATTATTTTTTAAGGTTAGATAATTTTCTTTCAAGACGATAACAATGGATAATGATTATTAATATTATTGGAGTGTATCGTGGTTTAATATACTCTCCTATAAAAGGTGGAAATTTACAGATCCTGCACTATAAGGAAAATACCTTTTAGCGGAGGTTTTTAGTGTTATAAAATTGTCAAAAAAACCTCCGTTAGAACATTTTTTTTTATAGCGGATACTATAATGAAAATTGATTATAACTAAAAAAATATTGGCGGCCAAAGGTGTTAGCAGATGTTTACAAATCGGTGCATTTGTATAAGGAACAAGCATCAGTGGGTACATACACCTACAACAACGATGTTGTACACTTAAATTCAAGCACAAGGCTAGTAATAAAATATTTAAGCACTAGGGCGTTTGTCTTACAAGCACGAGGGCTTTAACAATAAAATACATTGGGAGAGTTAAAAATAATTAAGCACTGGGGTTTTCTTCTTATAATGCACCGGTGCGTTATTAATAAGAAGGCACCGCTACTGTATAAAATAATATGCACCTGTGCGTTACGTGGAACCCCCCCCTCCTCCCCCATGCATTAAAAATCGAAAGCACCGGTGTTGTTTTAGTAACAAAGAATCCCCAATGCTTATCAATAACACAATAGCATCGGTATAACAGAAATACATTAGTCCTTATTAATAATCCTAAAGCACCGGTGTATATTAATAACATAAAAGCATCGGTGCTTTGTATAAGCTTAACGCATTGAAGGCCAGTTTTTTAATATAATTTTGTGGTATTAAATAAATATTGAAACCAATGTTAATTGATTATATAAAAGCACCGATGCGCATTTCATATGAAGCACACTAGTGAGTTTTAATATTAAACGCGTTGATGGGATTAATAATTAAAATACATTGAGAAACATCAACCTATGATAATGCAATTATTGTTATTTTTTAATTCTATTATTTATCAAAAAATTTACATATATATGATATTTTGATTAGTGAATTTTGATATGATGTTTGGAATAATTTGTTATATCATCAGATTTTGAATCTATTCATTATAATATTTAGTCATCCATATATTTAATCAGCGATGTAACATTTCACAGCAACATTGGGCAATAGAATAAATTAAAAACATATTTTATTATGTGAATAAGAGGGTCTTTGTCATACAAAATGGGACACTTATCGGTAATCCCTTGTCTTTCAATTGCGACACTATGTCCATTACATTAAACAAAAATGTCTGATTTTCACGTACAATTATTTAAAAATAACACAATTGGAGCTTGCATTGATATTCAAACATATTGGTCATCATTCTTCATTGGAAGTGTTGTTAGTGCTCGAGCTACTTCCATGTCTTCGGTTATTTTTCTTAATGTTTGGTTGATTGCCTCGATTGTTTTGTTCTTCTTCAAGTTCCATCTACAAACATAAAAATAAACTCTAATGAGTCTATCTACATTGGTGAGAATAATGAAAATTGAAACAAATAATATACATGAATGTAAATAAAAAAGCGAGCAAAGCAAGAATTGACAGGCTCCCTATAGGATTTTGACAGTCCTGTGTCAAATACAAGCAATGTTTTTTTTGGACTTTGTTTTATGGTTGGAATTTAAAAAAAATAATAGAGTAAAGAAAAAATTTATATCACCCCAAAAGATAAACCAACAAAAAAAAGTTTAGTTTGTCCACTTTGTAACTCACACAATGACTCATTACTATTTCTTCTTGCATTGGCAAAGTAAGTTTTGTCTCATGCACTACCTTCAAAATAGTGGTAGGGAGATATTTGATTCTTTTCTTTTTGGCCAAATATTTATATATTGTAGTAGTAATTCGAGAGTTTTGCTAGGACTGAGAAGAATGTTTGTATGTCTTGATGAAGATATTTGGACATATTTAATTTTTGATGTAGTTGTTAGAATAATGTATAGAAATGTTGATTTAGATGTGCAATAAAAATATTATGTAAACAAACAAAAATTTATTGGTTGGCCATAAGGACTTGGTTCCTTATGTCTAAGCAAGAGAATCTTTTAGCAAATCAAAAGTAGTTTGTGTCCATTTTAAGACAATTATACATTTCCTTATGTTTAAGGAAGACAAGCTCTTAGCAAAAAAAACACAAAAGATTACCTCAAAGATAAAAAATAATCCAAACAAAAAAGATTGAGCCTTCCACTTTTTAACTCACCAAGTAACTAAGTTTGTCTCATGTACCACCCACAAAATAGTGGTTGGGAGTTATCTGGCTCTTTTCTTTTTAGTCAAATATCACTATGTTATAGTAGTACTTATGGAGTTTTGCTAGGATTCCAAAAAAAAGTTTGTATCCCTCGATGAAGACATTTGAATATGTTTTATTTAGTTCTGATGTTGTTTTTACAGTAATCTTTATATTGATATCCAAAAAAAAGTTTGTATCCTTTCATGAAGACATTTAAATATGTTTTATTTATTTTTGATGTTGTTTTTACAGTGATTTTTATATTGATATCCAAAAAAAAGTTTGTATCCCTTGATGAAGACATTTGAATATGTTTTATTTATTTCTGATGTTGTTTTTACAGTGATCTTTATATTGATATCAAAAAAAAATGTTTATATCTCTTGATGAAGACATTTGAATATGTTTTATTTATTTCTAATGTTGTTTTTACAATGATCTTTATATTGATATGTAGCAAAAATATTACGTGTAAAGAAAACTTACCATTTAAAATAATTTGTTAGTGGTTTAAACTTTCATTTTTATCAATGTCTTTAGGCCTTAAGCCCTTAAGGCTTTTACTTACCGCACAAATAAAAAATAATAATTTTAAGCAATTTTTTACCGCACAAATAAAAAATAATAATTTTAAGCAATTTTAAATAAAACCAATTTTAATGAGTTACTTGTATCCAATAAATAAATATATAATGAATAAAAAATGTTTGAATAAACAAATATATAATGAATAAAAAAATGTTTAAATAAATGGCGGTGAGTGAATATTAAAGAGCAAAAGATAATTTAGTTCTCTCACTAGCAATTATTGGTTAAAATCTTATTATTTTTTCGTATGGAAGAAAAAAGTGATGACTGAAAAAACAAATGATAATTTCGTTATATGATAACGTTTTGAAATATAATTTCCTATGCAATATTTAAACTGTGCTATATCGTAGCTTTAATTAAGCACCACAATAAATTATAATTAAAAGAAAAAAAAAAACTGCAGTGAATGGAAGCGTGCTATGTTATTGTTATTGTGAGTAGTGTGATATTAGGTTTCAAAACATTTCTGCTACACTGGTAACAATTTCAACAACTCTTTGGTATTTATAATTAATTTGAAAATAAAATTTGATTAAATTTTGGTAGTACATTCTATATAAATTTGAGTTTATGACCTATTTCAAATTGTAAGATTTCAAAGCTTTTTAACAAAATAAGGTTTCAAAGCTTTTTACCAAAATTTCTCAATTAAAAAATCTTAATCATAATCAAGTTAATTCTTATACCATAATCATAATCAAGTTAATTATTACACTATTCTTGATGGAATTTCACATGTTTGAATGCCATTTATTTTAATATATTTCAACCTATTGAATTTATTTGCATTCCAAACATATTAGTTCTTGTATATAATTATTAAAATCTAATTGGATAAGCGATTGCAGAAAATAACAGTGAGAGATGCCAACTTTCTTCAATTGAATATGTTTCATATGATATTATGTGAGAGAGTATATTTGATTTTTGCACACAACATAATATCCAAATATATTAGTTCTTGTACATAATTAGTTCTTGTACATAATTATTAAGATCTAATTGGATAAGCGAGTGTAAACAATAATAGTTAGAGATGCCAACCTCTTCAATTGAATATGTTACATATGATAATATGTGAGAGAGTATATTTAATTTTTGCACACAACATAATATTCAAACATATTAGTTCTTGTACATAATTATTAAAATATAATTGGATAAGCGATTGTAGACAATAGCAGTTAGAGATGCCAACCTTCTTTAATTGAATATGTTTCATATGATACTATGTGAGAGAGTATATTTGATTTTTGCACACAACATACTATCCTATTTGTAAGGTACCATATCTATTATAATAGCATGAAACATAAATATTGTAGAGAATAATAGCAGAACAACACCATAGATGAAACCACAACACCAAATAATACCTTTATTGATAGGAAACAATGGTCATCTGCCTCTTCGAGGGGGAAACCTCTAGCAGAACAACGCTCTATTACAATAATTCTCAAGAAAAAACTTTTCATACCCTCTACTCCTATTTATACTAAATCTATCTATCCAAAAGAACAATCTAGAGGAAGATCTTTCTAGAAGCAGAAGCTTCTATTAGGTCTTTTTACATTTGACTTATTCTTCCTAATTGCTAGGCCTTATTAATATTGACCTTTATTACATGGAAATATATTATTCTACCTACGTGACAGGTTAGGGATGTTAGGTCCCTAACATACCCTCCCCCTTGAAGAACAACCTTGTCCAAAAGGCTTAAGATGAGGAAATTGTTGGAGAATGGAGGCTGGCTCCCATGTGGCATCGTCTAGAGTTGTATCTTTCCACTAGACTAACACTTCCTTGATGGTGCATTGATAGAGAAGACACTCGCGCTAGTCCAAGACTCCTTGTGGCTACAACCAAATGGAACATTCTTCATCCAACTCAGGGAGACTATTTTGAGTTTGACACTTAGTTCCAATCACCTTCTTTAAGAAGGAGACATGAAAAACAAGATGGATCTTCGACTGACTGGGTAGAGCTAACTTGTAGTCCATCGATCCCACTCACTTGAGCATGGTATAGGGACCATAAAATTTGGGAGCAAGTTTCTGACAGTGTTCAACTTTGAGTGAACTATGCTTATAAGGTTGCAGTTGAAGAAACACCTGGTCCCCTTAAGCAAATTGACGTTCAGAACGACCTTGATCTGATTGTTTCTTCATGCGATTATGAGCCATGACCAAATTGTCTTTGAGGGAACAAATAATAGCCTTTCGAAATGTAATATTTTTGTCAACCTCCCGAACGTTCAAAACCCCTAACATATATGAGAGAACCAATGGTGGATTTTGGCCATTTACTGCTTCAAAAGGAGTTATGCGAGTAGCTATATGGTAAGATGCATTGTACCACCATTCAGTTAGGGGTAACCATTGAGACAGCCAATTTTTCCTCTCATATGAAAAACACCTCAAATATGTTTCCAAACACTTGTTGACAACTTCAGTTTGGCCATTTGTCTAGGGGTGATAGGCAGTACTGAGATGCAATTGGGTGCCCTATAGCCGGAACAATTCTTGCCAAAAATTGATGGTGAAAGTGGGATGCCTATCAGATACAACAGAATTAGGCATGCCATGAAGCTTGGAGATATTATCCATGAAGATTTGAGCCACTATGGATGTGGTGAATGGGTGTTGAAGAGAACAAAAATGAGCATATTTGGAAATACGATCGACGACCACCATGATGACTAACTTATTGCCCGATTTAGGTAAGCCCACAATAAAATCCATAGAAATATCTTGCCAAATAGTAGGGGGAATCGAAAGCGGTTGGAGTGTGCCCAGATCTTTCATTGTTTCTCCCTTGTTACATTGACATAATTTACATTCAACCACAAAGGTGCAGACTTCCTATTTCATACCATCCAAGAAAAAATAACGTTTGACCCATTCATAGGTTTTGGTAAACCCTGAATGCCCAACTATGGGGGAAGCATGAAGTTCAGAAAGCACTGTGGATTTAAGTTTTGATTGCTTTCATAAATACAAATGGACTTTGTTGTGAAGCTCTACATTGTGCCAAGAGTACCCTTGAGAAGTTGGAGAATTTTGTTGCAATTGGTGGATTATTCTAGAAATATTGGGGTCTTACAACCATTCTCGATGAACAACTTGAAGTCAATATGGTACAATGAAGGAGAGGGAGAAAAGGGACCTGTATTCTTCATACTTCTGGGAGAAAGTTCCCACAAATACATTTTCCTTTCCCTTCTTGTAAATTATCTCATAATCATAGCCAAATAGCTTGGTCACCCATTTTTTTTTCTTCGGTGTTGAAATTCTTTGTTCCAGAAAATACTTGAGACTATGATGATGATTTTTGATTTGGAAGCATTGTCTCAATAAATAAGAACACCATATATCCACAACATGAAGAATAGCTAGCATTTCCTTTTCATAAACGGATTGGCCCAAGTGTCTCTCTGAAAGTTGTTTTCTAGTGAAGGCTAAAGGCCCTCCATCTTGCATGACGATGGCCCCAATTCCTTTCCTGGAAGCATCACATTCCAGCACGAAAGTCTTGGTGAAGTGTGGAAGTGCTAGGATAGGAGTCAAGAAAATAACATCTTTCAAGGCTTAGAAGGAGTGTTCAACAACTGGATTTCAAGTGAAAGCATTCTTTTTAAGGAGAGAAGTGAGAGGAGTTGCAATGTTTCCATAATTTCAAACAAACTTCTAGTAATAGCCCGCTAAACCCAGAAAACCACGCGAGATATTAAGAGTTTTAGGGTGAGTCCAATCCTACATACCTTCAATTTTCTTACAATCCACTTAGAAACCATCCTTGTCAACAATATGACCCAAGTATTCCACTTATGAGGCTCCAAAGACACATTTAGATTGTTTGAGGAAAAGTTGGTGCTTAGAGAGTAGATGGAGAAATTGATTCACTTGGGAGAGATGGGAGGTCCAAGTTTTACTATAGATGAGAATATCATGAAAGAAAACTAAGACAAAATGACAGAGAAAAGGATGGAAGAAATGATTCATGAGACATTGGAAAGTGGAGGGAGCATTACACAAGCCAAAGGGCATTACCAAGAACTCATAATGACCCTCAAGAGTTTGAAATACAGTCTTGGGAATGCATTCTTCTTTCATACGGATTTGGTGGTAGCAAGAACGTAGATCAAGTTTGGTGAAGTACTAAGCAACACTCAATTCATCCAAGAGATCATCAATGGCAGGAGTGGGGAATTTGTCTTTGTTTGTGAGTTTGTTGATGGCACAAAAATAAGGACACATGCGCCAAGTAACTCCTTTCTTGAGTACCATGACCACAAGGGAATAATAGGGGTTGGTACTAGGACAGATAACACCCACTTCTAGGAATTCATGAAATTTTTTCTCAATTTCATTCTTCTAGGCAAAGGGATGATGATAAGGGTGAACATTGGGAGGAAGACTACCCAGTATGAGAGGAATGGAATGATCATGGACTCCACGGGAAGGGGGAAGTTCTTTGGGAGTGGTAAAAACAACTTGGTGGTGGGAGAGGATAAATTGGAGGTCGGGATGCATAAAGGGTGTATCAACAGAATGAATGGAGTGGAGTTGGGAAATAATGCCAGAATGACCCTTTTTTAGGAGATTTTCGATGCGATGGGAACTGATGATCTCAGGGGAGACTACTGTGATGCCTTGGAACTTATATTGTTGTCCCTCCTGTTGGAATTGTGTGGTTAAGTCCTTAAAATCCATGAGAATGGAGACGAGAGTGCATAACCATTCGACACCAAGAACAATATCACAACCACCCATATCTATAGAAAACATATGAGATTTTAGATGATACTAACCAATTTGGAGATGCACTTTTCACATCATCCCCCACATTTCATGGAACCTCCATTAGCAATCATGATTCAAAAATTATTGACTGCTCAAATATAAAAATTATTTTCTTGGGCAATGCGACGATGAATAAAATTATGGGTGATTCCACTGTCAACAAGGATGATGACCTTTCGATGCTTAATGTAACCAATTATCCTGAGGGTTTGGGGAGTAGAGAATCCTGTGAGAGAATTCAGGGAAATGATGGGTTCAACGTCTGGAGGGTCGCCAGGTGGAGTCATGCCAGTGTGTTCAGGTGACTCAGCCATAGGGGGAGCCTCAACCTCTTCTTCAGAAACATCCTCAGAGATGGCCATAAAAAGATTTTGTTCCTTACACTTGTGCCCAGGAAAATATTTATCATCACAATTATAACAAAGGGCCTTGAGTTGGCATTCAACCATTTCTGCCAGGGTCAAATTTTGGATCTTTAGTGGAGTGGAAGGAGGAGTGGGACTGACTGGTTTAGGGCAAGGAATGAATAAGGATTTTTTGGTTTGAGAAGAGACAACTTGTTGTGCTTCCTTATCACTTTTAGTATCTTCCACCCAAATTTGAGGGTGAGCCATGAGAAAGTGGCCACAAATATCATCCTTGAGGCCACTTATAAAGCATTCTCGGAAAAAAGCATCAGACATGCCCTCTGTGCGGAAAGCCAATCGCTCAAAAGAAGCTATAAAGTCTTCCACTGTGCCCGATTGTTTCAACTTTGTTAGACGACCTAAATGGCTGGTCTCAGTGTCAAAGCATTCATAAGGTTCTGCAACAAATTGTTTCCAAGCCACATACTCTTGGCAGAAATTTTTTCTCCATTGCCACAATTTCCAACGTTCCAGATTTGGATCGAGAACACCATATCGTAGTTTGGCTAATTCATCAGTGATTTCGTACAAAGAGAAATAGTGTTCCATTTGAGTGATCCAACTTGTGGGATCTGCGCCATCAAATTTGTTCATCTCCACGCAAGGGGAATGCATTTCCTGGGGAAATTGGTGGGGAGGAAAAGAGGTGGATTGGGAGGATTCAAGACCTTCAGGGTTATAAGGTGTGTAAGAAGAGAAAAGATCTGGTGTGGGCTTAACTAAGGAGATCAAAGTGTTCACTGCATCCTAACATTGCTGACAGGTGGCTGTCAATTGACTGATGGATGTGGGAAGTTATTTCAGCGGATCAAGCCGGGAGTTGATGTTACCGATATTGGACATAATGGAAAAGATACCACTCTGAGTTTGGTCATGAGCTTTTTCCAAGGTGGTGAGACATTGTTCCCAATCTTGGCTATGAGTGTGAGCCATGGGGAAAAAATGGGACCGGACAAAAATGATTTATTCATGATTGGTACCACTACGAGAAGTGCAAAGAGAGGAATTCAATGGGATAGATGCCCAATAGGGGTGCTGGGAAGGGTTTGGGTCCACATAATGTTTTTTGCTGAAAAATGATAGGTATGACTATGATCAAGGAGAAGAGAGGAATCCAATGGGATAGGTCTCAAATAATGGTGCTTGCATGATCCATACATTTTTTTTACTCCTACAGAGTTCTACTCCGATCTAAATAATACTACACTGACGAAATTGCCAAATGCTTAACATGAAGAAATGTGTAGGAATTTCACAACCAAAATGCAGGAGGCACAGTTGCACGACAATAGATCTTGTCTGTTCTATTTTTGTTTCTACCCCAAGGGTTAGGGTATTCATGGTTTCTATAGACAAAGGTTTTCCCTATTCTATATCTCTATGATATACATGCGAGGTCCAACAAGAGTACTCAACCCAATATCTCAGGGCACCAACTAAGGAGGTTAGACCGTGCCCTTAGCCATACTACTCGACTACCTAGGTACTAGAGAGTATCTTTCTGAGTGTTGTTATCGGTGAAACTATAGCAGTCAGGTAGTCAATTCGTTGATCTATAAAGGGCTTCAAGATATCTAGGCCGATCCATATACATGTGTTGTTTGATGTGCTACCACTTGAAGGGGTACCAACATGGGTTTTAAGGGTGGCCAACAATGTGTGCTTAAGTACCACTTGTAGTTCCTGCGTGTATGCTTCCCCAACCATAGATTTATGTGCTAAACGACAGATCTATGTATCTTTAAGATGTCGGAATACGTCTCTACCTTGAAAAGAATAACCCACAATTTTCCACCAACGAAAGTTCTTTGATGCCACTTGTAAGGTACCAGATCTATTATAATAGCATGAAAAATAAATATTGCAGAGAATAACATCGAAACCACACCATAGATGAAACTAAACACCAAATAATACCTTTATTGATAGGAAACAATGTTCACTTGCCTCTTCGAGGGGGAAACCTCCAACAGAGCAACGCTCTATTAAAATAATTTTCAAGACAAAACTTCTCTTACCCTCTACTACTATTGATACTAAATCTATCCATCCAAAAGAACAATCTAGAGGAAGATCCTCCTAGAAGCGGAAGCTTCTATTAGATCTTCTTACATATGACTTATTCTTCCTTATTGCTAGGCCTTATTAATATTGGCCTTTATTACATGGAAATATATTATTCTCCCTATGTGAGGAGTTAGAAATGTTAGATCCCTAACACTATTCCTTGAAACAATTTTTGGACAATAAGAACCCATACCAAAATACACATAATTTTTTAAACAACTCACAAATGATTATCCATTAAATCCATGAATAAGTCTTTCAGCATAATCAAATATTTAAGTAAGCCTTTTTACTCGAGGTTCCTTGCAATATTTTAATTTGCATGACTCATTATTTTCATCTTTCATCTTTGTCCCAAAATTCTTTGCATCCTTTTAACTCCTTAACTCTTCTAGACCTCTTTTTCTTTTGTGAATTTTTTTCAATACATGCATGACCCTTCCCAACCTCCTTTCCTTTTTCTACAACTTTCTTTATTTGCACCTTGTAATACACATTAATATTCACTTATTAATTTATCTATGAAAACCTAATAACTATTGAAACAATGCAAACTCAATCGATAATTAATTGAGATGCAAGCTTTCAAGATCCGGATTTGGGCTAGCCTCTGACTTCAAATTCTACTTCTTTTCCCCAAAAACTACCCATCATTGGAGAAGACGTTGCACATTCCATTCCCACTCAAAGGAGGAGTGCTAGGATGCCTTGGATTCCATGGTTTTGATGTCTTGTATGCAATTTACAACTATTTCTCCACGATTAAGGTGATTACAAGTCATGAAGTAGTACCTATGGGTTGTTTCGATTCACGGTAGTAGAGAAATGAATTCTTTGACGCTGTCACCATTTCTACTTGTGCCAAGCTGCTTTGAACTGGGATCAAGGTAATTTGCCTCTACCTAGGCCTACTCTCTATTCTTAATCCAATCTAAATGACTATTAAAATGGTATCTTTTACTATTTATTTCTTGTGATAAAATAATAAATTTGTCTACATGTTATCTTCGTTTCAAAATTGTATCTTACTTATTTCTAATGTAGTAACATGGATTATGTCACATTGTGAAATTAAGAGGTCGAATCAATATTATGTTGTATTGTGATACTAACAATTTTGTAATATGGTTATATGTATTGTGATGTTCATCTTGGTTGAATTATGTCAAATTGTTATTTTCTTCAATGGTTATGTCACACATAAGACATTAAGAGGTTTATAATATGGATAATATATATATTTTCGTGTTCATCTTGGTTGTATTATGTTGCATTCCTATGTTTATCAATGTTTTTGTTGCATTGTGATGTTCACCAATAGTTTTGTTGCATTGCGACATTACTCAAGGGTACTTATGTTGGAATGCAATGTTATTCAATACTTATGTCAGATTGCAACATTCATCTTGGATAAATTTATGTCAAATTTATATGTTCCTTAATGGTTATGTTGCATTATGATGTTCATCAAGGGTTATGTCTCATTGTGACATTAAGAGGTCAACTAAGTTATCAATGTGCTTAATATACACCTATTACTATTATTTATGTTATTGTTGTCACCAAGGGTTATGCTAGATCATGATGTTTCTCAATGGATATGTTGTATTGCAACATTCTTGAAGGGTTATGTCACATTATGTTCAACCTCCACATTATGTTGAAGGGTTATGTCACATTATGTTCAACCTCCACATTATGTTGAAGGGTTATAAGAGGGTTATGCTATATTGTAATGTTTCTCAATGGTTATGTCACATTGTGACATTCATCTTAGCTGACTTATGTCAAATTCCTATGTTCCTCAATGCCTATGTTGCATTGTAGACTTCTTCAAGAGTTTTGTCACTTTGAGTTTGTTTCATTCATCAATGGTTATGTTGTATTGCAACGTTCATCAAGGATCATGTTGCATTGTGACATTAAGAGATTGACTTTAATATTATGCCGCATTGTGATACTAAAAGGTTTATAATATGGTTATATATATTACAATGTTAGTCATGTCAAATTGGTATGTTCCTAAATGGTTATGTCACATTTCAATATTCCCCAAGGGTTATCTTAGATTGTGATATTTCTCAATGACTATGTTACATCGTAGCATTCTTTGAGGGTTATAACACTTTGAGTTTGTTTCACTATAGTTGACTATGGTTGACCATGATGTACATGGTTAAGCATAGTTTATTATGAGTGTCCATGTTTACTATGGTTGAAAATGATTAACTTTATCTCTCCTTACCAATACTTTCATATTAATAAAAATTGTATAAATATAAAATTATATAATTTAAGTATTAAATATATAATTAATGTTTTTAAATAAATTGAAATGTATTTTAAATTGTTTAAACACATAAATATCCTTATTTAAACGAAATGTTTTTCTGGCGATTGCTCATAAATGGTTATTACTCTATTATAGAATAATCTATATTCACATATTTAGAAGCAAATGACCACTACAATGCCACTCACAAGTGACAAGTCAATAATTAATTATCTTTCTTATAAAAACACTCTTCCCATTTCTTTATAGGAAACTCCTTCGTAATCTTGGTGAAAATTTCTTACTAATATTCTTACACAAAATAATTTTTAGTGGTTGTAATGATATTCCCAAGAAGCTTGTGTTGCGTATGCCCATGTTACCGTATGAAATGGTTTTTGGGCAAAATTTTGTTAATTTAGCAAAATATCAAAATTTTATTAAAAAAATTAGGTATTTTTTCTTCATATTATTAAAAAAAAAAAAATCTAATTTATGATAAGAATTTTCTATATATATTTATATTTTTTTTTTCATGAAACAAAATTTGTTCATGAATATATAATATGATTCTTAACATGGAAAACTCCCAAGTATCATCGGTCAACAATAAGGCTCAAAACTATTACAATAATATACTCATTAAGAGCTCATCGTGTCACTTACAAGAATTGAACCTAGGTGGGGAGGATAACAATCATTCCTCCCAACCACCTGGGCTAACTCGATTGACATTTGAAATCACGTACATATTTGTATGAGACAACTTTTTTTAATACTTGACTTGACTTTTTTGTTCACTTATAGCAACATGTAGATGTTATACCATGTTGTATATAGTGTTTTCATAGAAGTTTTTAAGAAAATTGAAGAAAATGTTCTATGTATTCTAAAGATATTTTCCATTTCAATGGTTTCTTGTTGCAAGTTCTTTCTAATTTCTATGAATAGTTGTTTTTGTTCTAAATGTTTTAATATAGCTTTTTTTTTTGTCAATGTTGAACAACTGACACTAATGTGTTGGTATTGTCGTCTAAGTTTCAAGGTAATAATAAAATAATAGTAGGTTATTGAAGTTTCAAAGTAGTAATAAAATAATAATAGGTTATTGCCTAACATAAAAAACAATTTTCTTTATAAATATGATTTAATCACCAAATAGTCTTGTAAATTATGACTGATATGATTTGAAAAAAAAAACATTGTGTATGATAATCTAACAACCCAACCACATTAAAAAGTGGTTGGGTGGTTGGTTTATCTTAGAAACCCACAAAGTTTGAGAAATTAAAAAAAATATGGCTAGATGCAATGACCTATAGTGTGTCGTTAAAATCTTGAATCCAAATAAGTAAAAAGGGAAAACTTTCCAATAATTGTGTTGACCAACCTCTTTCACCTATACCTATAAATTTAGTATATTCTTCAAAATCCAATGGAAACTTCGTGTTTGGAAAACAATGATTAAAAATATGATTAATGAAAACATAATGTTACACGTGGTAAATAATTGTCTCACGAAGGTGGATGGAAAAATAATTTGTATAAAATGCTCGATCAACTCAGATACTTTTAATAGAAAAAGAGACTTGACATTGTCTTTGGCTCCCAATTGACAATTTTAAACCTTATTTTCATAATGTGTTCCACCAATCATATGTGTTCTTGAAGCTCTTCACACATTATATTATGTGGTGTTCTCAAATTTTTGTTCATGGAAATGAGTCTTTGAAGTTGTGAATTAGTGAAGTTTGTAAAGATGTAAAGATGCCAATTGTTTACATCTTTTTCCATATAACATTTTATATGTGTGGAATTAGCATGGTTCAAGAAAGAACTAGTCCATCTTTCAGAAAACTTTTAGACTTTAAAAAATATTTTGTTGATATGGGCAGGTTGTGGAATTTGAGATCACAATGTGATATAATTCTTTAATGAATGTTGCAATGTTGTTAGCCTCATAATACTAAAGTTTTATAGTCTAAGTATTTTCTAGTTTAAATGTTTTTAGAAATTAGTTTATTCTAGTTTGTTAGGATAAGGACACCTAGCTTATATGTAAATGACACCTATCATACTCATGTGATTATGATTATGTGATTGGTTGTTCTCTTAGATTTTAGTTTAGAGTTGAGATATATAAAAAAACTCCTTCTTCAAGTGAAATTAACAAGTTGATTATGATTCCTCACTTTAAATTGTAATCACTTTTTCCTTATTAATAAAATTACGTGTCTCAGGACACTTTGTCAACATGGTATCAAAGCCATGGTGAAATTGTGATGAAAGAGAATTGGTGATGGATTAAGGAAGCAAGAATGACTCCTTGACATCAACCTGACTCTCTTCAAATTCAAGGACAACAATACTGAGGTATTTCTATTGTTAATTCAATAAGAAAAATGTTATTTTGATTACAACAGTTTGTGTTTTGAAATTTTTGATAAGATAAATCATTATTTTCATCCATTGATTTTTTTTTGTATCAGATATATTCTCCTTTTGTTCCCAATTGAGATTATTTTTCTAATCAGATCTATTTTGTTAATAAAATATATCAACTATAATCCAATAAGACGACTCTTTTTTATATAAATTGCGACAGATCTGCTTATAAATCTAGCAATTTCTTGTAAAGAACTGTAATTGTTTTAGATATACTTAAAATCTATCTCAATCTATATTTCTTGTTTGATATCTTCTTGTGTTCATCGCTTAAGTTTGCAGCTGGGATTTGAATGAGTGAATATCCCCCTAGTATTTGTTTCTCATTGTTTCTTGTGGTTAAAATCCATTGAACCTGAGAGTTAAAAATCAAGTTTACGGGAATTTGCCTCACCAATTCGAGAATTTTCTTATACCAGTCTTCAACCACTTGAGCCATTGAAACATTTCATTCAAACACTAGAAATGAAGAGTCTCCATCATCAATCTGTATCCAACACTTGTGCCCTCTATAGATCTATGAACAAACATTTTTTATTGTTCTATGTACACGTGTGATCTCTCTTCTAATCGTTTACAGGATTGAGAACGAGTCTTTTAATTGGGTGGATCTGGTATCAGTTTTTGAATTGGGCAAAGGACACATTGAATCTAAAAAGAGGAAGACCCATTGAATTTGAAATGCATTGAATCTAAATTCAAGAATGCACTTTCATTTTTGGATATGTTCTTTATGCCTCTGATTCCCTAATTCCTCCAAATTTTCCTCCTGCGTCATCATGTTCTTACCACTTTCGATGCCTGAGTGGGAACCGGTGCGAGAAGCACAACTATCTTGGCCTATTATGAGATAGGAATTGAGCAGTACATATGGCATGGTTTTGTCATGTTTGGCGGTCAAAACATCTATCAAAAGCATGAGAATCACTGCACCCAAAGAGAGAATAATATTAGTAGAGATACAATCTATTGAAAGCACACACCAGAGAATCCCGATTTGGAGAGACACTGCGTGGAAGCCTCTGTGGGATGGAATGACCAGCTTCCCTGAAGAAATGAAAGACCCTCTTTCTCGCCTCCTCCAATGACTGTGAATTCTCTTTTGTTCCCACCTGTCTCAACAGGGACGCTGTGATCGACTGCGAGCTCTGCCTGTTTTCTGTCCTCTTAGATTCTCCGGTGGAAAATAATAGCTAAAATACAACCATTCATTTGTTTAAAGTGGAATGATAAGTGAAGATATCATTTTTTGCAAAGGTATGTTGTTTTTCTTAGAGAACGCATGTGTATGAATCTGAAGCAATGCAAAAGGATGCGTGAGGTACCTCATAATTTTTTGAAAAAGGTTCATTGTAATTTATATCTGTGCCTATTTTTGAACTTAGAAAATTCAACTAGAATCCTTTGTTTCCGGACCATCATATTTTTTTGTTAAAATATTGATGGCTTTAGTTCAAAGAGGCATATTTTGCTATTTGTAAAAGACTATAAGTCTTGTATAAGAATCAAAATTTGAAAGTTTTTTATCGTAACTTTTAAGTTAAGAGATTGACAAGAGTGCACTGCAATACTCTCTCAAAATCGTTTTTCAACGAGACTTTTTAAGGGTCAAGGCCAAGCCTTTAAAAGTGCTCTTTTTGTGTGGATTGTGTACTCTTCTTTCTGGTTTCCTGTGTCTCTATTTTGGTATTTTGTGGATTATTCACTTGCAATATTGCAATAAGGAAATCTAAACATCATGTATAATAAGTTAGATGGACCCAAGAATTACAAATCTTGGAGTCAGCACATGCATAACACTTTGATCTATAATGAATTATGGCATGATATTTGTGATGGTGATACTGCTCCAACTAAGCCAACCGATGCTACTTCTTTAGCTAAATGGAATTTGAAAGATGAAAAGGCACTTGCTTTGTTGCACATTGTTGTAACTGAACACATGTTTGTTCATATTGAGAATTCCAAAGATGCATGCCCTGCTTGGAATATTTTCAAAAATATTTTTGATACTCCTGTTGCATCTCATAGAGTTGATCTACAAATGAAATTGCTTAAACAAATATTAACAGATAATGGTGATGTATTAGAATACATTTCAATAATTAAGAACACTCATCAAGAAATCATCAAAGGAATTTTTCCCAAACTTGAAGATAGTTTTATGGTCTCCATTGTGATAAATGGCTTGCATCCTTCTTATAATCATTTTCTTGAGACTTTGCAAATAACTGATAGGTTATCATCTGTAACCTTTGATTCACTTAGTGAATTACTGGATCAACATAGTAAAACTTTTGGAAAACAAAAACAATCAGGAGAAGATATTATTTTCACTAAAGCTAAAAGTTCTAAAAGAAGAGGAAAATCAAATTTTGGAAATTTTCAGAATCGGTCTTCTAATCAAGGTCGTGCAGAGGTCGTGGTCAAGGTAGAGGTCGTAGAAATTTTAATCAACAAATTTTTTGAAGTAATCCTCCCAATAATAATGCACAGTCAGGAAGAGGCAGAAATTTTAGTCAAGTGAGATGTAAAAGATGTTTAAAGATGGGTCATTATGCATAAAATTGTCTTACAAGCAATGATCAATTGCCAAAGTTTAAGCAAACATCAAATTCAAATTCTCATCGATTAGCTTAATATGCATAGGATCAATATTACCAGGATGATCAATATGAATATTTGTTTATAGCAGTTTAGCAAGAAGATTCATTTGAAAATGATTGGATATTGGACACATGGTCTACTCAGCATATGACTTATCGCATAGACTCTTTTTGGAATTATCAAAATGTTCAACTAAATCCCATTTATTTAGTTGATGATACAACTCATATACCTCAAGGAAAAGGTTCAATGAAAGTCTTTCTCCCTAGAATTGGTGAAAATTTGATTTCAAATGTTTGTTATGTACCAACTTTTAAGAAAAACTTGTTATCCTTAGTCCCAATCACACAATATGGACATCAAATCGTTATGCAACATGGTTTGTTCCATATTAAGTCAGAGAAGGATAACTTGAAAACAATAATGACAGGGTATGAAGATGAAAAAGTTCTAAAAATGAAGGGAAAAGTAATCCCTAGAAAGCTTGATTTTGCAGCAGCAGTGAATTATGAAATGTTTTCATTCAGATTATGGAATTTTCAATTTGGTCACTTACACTTTGATAGTCTATTGAAACTTAAGTCCCAAGATTTGGTAAAGGGTTTTCCAACTTTCAAGAAAGAAAATTACAAGTGTGAAGCTTGTATTTTGGACAAGCAAAAACAAGAAGCTTTTCCAACCAGCTCATAGCGAGCAACAAAGTATTTGGAGTTGATTCACAGTGATATATGTGGTCCAATGGAATCTTCTTTCGGTGGATGTCGATACTTTATATTTTTCATTGATGACTACACTAGAATGAGATGGGTATACTTTTTAAAGGCAAATTCTAAAGCTTTTGAAAAGTTTAAAAATTTTCAACACATGGTTGAAAATGCAACAAGAGAAAAGGTTGCATCTTTGAGAATAGATTATGGAGGTGAATTCACTTCAACTGAATTCAATTATTATTGTCAAGACAATGGAATTAAGAGGAAACCAACAAATTCCTATACTCCACGGAAAAATGGAGTTACTGAAAGGATGAACATAACTCTCATGGGCATGGCAATATCTATGATGCAATTTAAAGGGTTGAGCACAAAATATTGGGCTGAAGCAGTCTGTACTTCATTTTATATTAGAAATTGATCACCTACATTTTATTTAGATGGAAAAACACCTTATGAATCTCGGTATGGTTTTAAACCCAAGGTAAATCATCTTAGGGTTTTTGTCTCAACATGTTATGCTTTAGTTCCTAAGGAAAAGAGGACTAAATTAGAAAACTGAAGTATGAAGTGTACCTTCATTGGATACTCTGATGAAAAGAAAGGGCATAGGTTGACTTCAGATGGAAAATTCATTGTCAATAGAGATGTAATTTTTTATGAAACTGAAAGTAACAGTTTAGATGAGATTAATCATCTTCTTAGTCATTTATAGAAGAAAAACACTAAGGGTAAAGGTAAGTTGAACAAGTCAAAGAAAACATTTTGGTTTGAAAAAGACTTTGTTTCTCTAGAAGACATCTCTTTATCAAAAAGTTCTTTTGATTCATTTGATAATCAAACTACAAAAGACTCTTATGATACTGAATCTTCAAAAGAATCTTCTCCAACCTCAGATATTTCACATGAAAGAAGAGCCTCTTTTTTTGAAAATATTCTTTTCAATAATAATGGTGATTCAGATCCACAATCCCCTCAACATAAGAAGCCAAAGTGGGTCGAACAAATTCTCAAAGATGTTCATTCAGATGAAATTAACAAAATAGGAACTAGGGGATCTTCAAGAGAAGAAGCAAATTTTTCTCATGCTTCCACTGAACCTACTTCTTTTGTTGAAGCAGTTGGACATAAAGAATGGCAAGAAGCAATGATTAATGAATATGATTCAGTACTTGCAAATGGGACTTGGAACTTAGTTGATTTTCCACATGATGTTAAGCCCATCAGTTGTAAATGGGTTTATCGAGTAAAGTACAAGCCCAATGGTAAAATTGACAAGTAAAAAGAAATAATTGTTGCTAAAGGTTTTTCTCAACAGGAAGGAATTTATTATGAAGAAAATTTTGCACCCACAACTAAATGGAATACTATCAGAATGGTTATCAATTTGGCTGCACATAATGGTTGGAAACTACATCAAATGGATGTCAAAAGTGCCTTCCTAAATGGTGATATAAAAAAAGATATTTTCATGAATCAACCAAAAGGGTTTGAAGCTAAAGGACAAGAACATAAAGTTTGAAAACTTGCAAAGGATTTATATGGCTTGAAACAAGCTCCTCGAGCATGGTATTAAAAAATGGATGAGTACCTACGAAAGGTGGGTTTTTAGCGAAGTGAATCAGATGATACATTGTATTCTCGAATGCAAGATAATAACATGGTGATACTTGTACTCTATGTTTATGACTTAATCATAACAGGAAATAATGAAACTCATATCAAGCAGGTTAAAGAAGAACTTAAAGCAGGGTTCAAAATCATTGATTTAGGGATACTTCATTATTATATTGGAGTTGAAGTATCTCAACATCCTAACCAAATATTCCTTATTCAAACTAGGTATGAAAATGAATTGTTAAAGAAATTTGGCATGGAAGATTGTAAACCTTCTCTTACTCCCATGGAGCAGAAATTGAAACTTTCAAAACTTGAAGGGGGGGAATTGGTAAATAGTACAAAGTATGGGAAATTGATTGGAAGTCTCATTTATTTGACAAATACTCGACCATATTTGTCATATTCAGTCAGTATAATTTCAAGTTTTATATAGGAACCAAGGGAAAGTCACTGGAATTCAACAAAAAGGGTACTAAGATACATTCAAGGTACAAAAGATTTTGGTGTTCTCTACAAAAGGAACAAAAATTTTACACTTGTTGGATACTCAGATGTTGATTTTGCAGGTGAAATTGATGATATAACATCCACTTCAGGTTATTTAAGGAATATGGGTTCATCAACAGTATCTTGGAATTGAAAAAAGCAGACAACAATTGCCAATTCTTCAGTAGAGGCAGAGTACATATCAGCTTGGGAAGCAACATGTGAGATTGTACGGCTATGCAGAATTTTATAGGATCTTGGTGAAACTCAGAAATCACCAACTACTTTATTGATCGACAGCTAGTCAACAATAATGATGGCCAAGAATCAAGTTTTTTCATTCAAAGACCAAACATGTCGACACCAAGTACCAATTCATCAAATCACTCATCATCAAAGACATCATCAAGCCTCGGTTTTGTCTGTTTGAAGATCAAAATTCAGATATTTTTACAAAACCTCTTGGTAGAATAAAGTTCACTAAGTTCATATATGAACTTGGCATTTGTAAAAATGAACTTTCGGATTAAAGGAGGGGATTGTTAGCCTCATAATCCTAAAGTTATATAGTCTAAGTATTTTCTAGTTTAAATGTTTTTAGAAATTAGTTTATTCTAGTTTGTTATGATAAGGACACCTAGATTCTATGTAAAGGACACCTATCATACTCATGTGATTATGTGATTGGTTTTTCTCCTAGATTTTAGTTTAGAGTTGAGATATATAAACAATCTCCTTCTTCAAGTGAGGTTAACAAGTTGATTATGAGTCCTCACCTCAGATTGTAATCACTTTTTTCTTATTAATAAATTATGTGTCTCAGGACACTTTGTAAACAAATGCAACATAACCATTGACAAATGAAACAAACTCAATGTGACATAACCTTTGAAGAATTTTGCAATGCAACACAACCATTGACGAATGTAGCAATTCGACATAAGTAAGTCAAGGTGAATTTTGAAATGTGACATAATCATTGAAAAACACCATAATATATCATAACCCTCTTAACATTTAGGGGTGGAAGTTGACCATAATGCGGCATAACCCTTCAATAATGTTGTAATGCAACATATCCATTCAGAAACATCACAATCTAGCATAACCCTTGGTGACAATAACAAGATTAATAATATTAATTTAGTCATATATTAAGCACATTGATAACATGGTTAACATATTAATGTCACAATGTGACATAATCCTTAATAAACATTGTAATGCAACATAACCATTGACAAATGAAACAAACACAATGTGGCATAACCCTTGAAATTTTTTAAATGTAACATAACCATTGACGAACATAAAAATTTGACATAAGTAACCGAAGATGAATGTCACATTGTGACAAGCATTGGGGAACATCACAATCAACATAAGTCAGCCAAGTTGAATTTGGTAATGAGAAATAAAAAAATCATACTCAACCATAGTCAACATGGTCATCCACAGTAAACGATGCTCAAGATGAATGTGGTAATGAGACATAAAGTCAATCATGCTCAACCATAGTCAATGTGTAGTCAACATGGTGACATCAATGACATTACTAATATTAATAGGCATATATTAAGCACATTGATGTGTAGAAGTTGATTTTGAACTCTCTATCCATTATGCATGAGAAATAAATTGAATGGAGGGAGGAAGGCTATTAGGAAGAGTGATAGAGAAGAGTTTGGGGAGATTAGACATGGCATGAAGAGAGCCAAGCCCATGATAGACCAGCTAGCCATGAACGGAAGCTTGTAGCCTTGAAAAAAACCAAGAAAACATGGAGAACTATGTTGAAACTTGAGATCACAACTTGGACCTTCTGTCCACACACTAAATAACACAAGAAGGATTAGTTTATGAGGTATTGGACAATACAGAAGGATATGGTCATTGTGTTGTGTGGGGAAGGTACGCAGGTGTCTTAGTGTTTCCATGTCTTCAAGAAATATATAGAATAAAACATTGGTTTGAGTCAAAATTTCATAGTTAATTATTCCTTCTTCTCCCTTGTGATATCATAGTCAGACTAAGGGGTGTTTTCCACTAAGGGGTGGCATCCTCTATGGATTTTCCTACGGTTCGGTGGAAATCGCTAGCTCAATTGGTTGTTGGTATGCAAATTTTTCAAAGATAAGTATATAAATATCTATTTGGAATTTATACATGTGTTATTGCGATAGTCATTTTTGGCTCTGTTCTCTAAAAACTCATGTTTCTGTAAATGATTAAACATTGGTTAGTAATGTGTATAATTACCCTTCTTAATTTTATCAGTGAACTCATAAATATCTAGATTTGACCTTCATTTTGTCTTGAATCAAACATGTAGAGATTATTTGGAATTCAAGCATAAATATGATATTATTGTTTTGAGAATTTAACATTGGTTTCACTATACATTTGACTTTAGATCACTTACAATTGTACATGTAAGCATTCACCACAGTTTGATGGTTTATATGTCTAGAAATCCACCTATATTCTATTTTACATGACACCTAACTCTCCAGCACTTCATCCCTGCTAATGAAGGTATGCTACCCTACAGAATAAGCATATATTTATTTTTAATTACCATAATTACTGATAGATATCGTTTTCTGCAGTTTCAGTGCAACCATGTTAAATCTGAGTGTTGCTGAGTATTCACATATGATGCATATTGAGCTTAAAAATGATTTTTTATTTTGAGCTCGTAAATATTAGGGCTTAACGATTCTCCTTGTGGCTTAGCAGTTTTACATTAAAATCGTAAATGTATTCCATATGAATAGTATAGTTTACTAATTTCTTCTCCTAAGGGATTGTGAGGAAGTAGTCATCCACAAGTGCATTGTTGGTTGTGGAGCCTGATTATCTTATTGATTCAGAGCACTTGTTTCAACCACGTTTGGACCCCATTACCCGACAGGGGAGTGTTGGGGGGCTTGTCCCCCCACATCTATCATCGGTGGGGAGGCTAGAAATTTTGGAGCCGCCCCTGATGAAGAAATTTGGGAAAAATTGCCTTGTAAAATATTATAATTTCATAGTCAATCTAGACCGTTCATTATAAAGTCACAGATTTGATGTTAGAAGTTAAGTTAGGGTTTTTTTTCCCTAGAAGGAAACCACATTTTATGAGGGAATTGTATTGTGGCTATGTATGTGATTAAATATTGTATTATGAGAGAGGATACTATGAGAGATAGAAGAGGAAGTTACAACATGTAGGTTGTAGGTTGTATCCCTTCATTTGATGGATAATAATAAAGGAAGGACCTGGAAATTTCTTTGGTGGACATAGACCACACTGGGTGAACCACGCATATCTGTGTCTCAATTGTATTGTGTATATTCTATGTTTATTTCTTCATTTGTTTTATTTTATTGCTTTGTAATCTTGTTTTTCTAACAACTGGTATCATAGCGAAATGTAACTCGCAGGAAAAGAGGGTTCCTGGTTCGAGTGGGAGCAATAGCGGAAGATGGAAAGTTTAAGGTCGAGAAATTTAATGGCCAAAACTACCATGGAAGATGAAAATGGAACAATATATATATATATATATATATATATATATATATATATATATATATCATAAGAATATTTTCTTACCGTTGGGTGGAAAATCAAAGTAGTCAGTGAGTATGAAGGACGAAGAATGAGATATTCTTGACAAAAAGGCACTGGGAACGATATGACTATGCCTGACAACATTGATTGCTTTCAATTTTTCAAAATAAACGAAAAAAGAGGATTTGATGAAGGCATTGGCTAAAATATATGAAAAACCCTCCGCTTCCAATAACGTATTTCTAATGAAGCGATTATTTAATATGAATATGTTAGAAGGTGGGTTTGTTTCCAACCATTTAAATGAATTTAATATGGTTACTAATCAACTAAGTTCTATAAAAGTGGACTTTAATGATGAGGTTAGGGCTCTTCTAATCTTGTGCTCATTTCCAGAATGCAGGAATGGCTTGGTCATGGTTGTAAGTAACTATGTCTTTGGTTCAAACACTTAAAACTTTGATGATGTTGTTGGTGTTATCCTTAGCAAGGAAATGCAACAAAAAGGCACAGGTGAGACATCAGGTAATGCATTGACCGTGGAGAATAGGGGAACACAAAAGGATAGAGGAAAGAGCTCAAGGAACCGTGGGAATTCTAGTAAGGGAAGATCCAAATCCAGAATAGGAAAGATAGAGTGTTGAAATTGTGCGAAGAAAATACGTATGAAGAAATACTGCAGAGATCTAAAGAAACAAAGAGATGGACAAGAGGAGAAAAATCAGAGAGCAAATGTAATCGGTGATGTGTTACAATATGCTTTGTTTATTTCTTTAGGTAATATTACTGAATCTTGGGTAGTGTATTTAGGGGCTTTATTTCATGTCACACCCCATAGGAAATATTTCCAAGATTATGTTCAAGGTGATTTTGGATAGGTTTATTCGGGTGATGATGAACCATGTCAAATTGTTGGAATGTGTAAGGTAAACATAAAGCAAAAGAATTGAAACCAATGGTTATTGAAAAAGGTGAGACATATACCAGATATAAGAAGAAATCTAATTTCAACAGGACAATTGGCAAGTGAAGGATATATATATATATATATATACATTACATATAAGGCATGGAAGGTCACTAAAGGATCACTGGTAATGGAAAAAGGAGAGAAGGTAGGTACATTGTATTTATGTACTGGTAATGTTGACTCTTCAATCTCTTTATATTCTAAACGTGTGGATGCAACACTTTGGCAACATAGGCTTAGACACATGAATGAGAAGGGGATGTAGATACTTCACAAAAGGAATTTGTTTCCAGATCCTAAACAAGTTGATTTGGATTTCTGTGAACATTGTTTTTATGGAAGACAAAAGAGAGTCAGATTTATCAAGGTTGGAAAGGAAAAGAAGAGTGAAAAGTTAGAGCTTGTGCATATAGATGTATGGGGACCAACTTAGGTATCATCTCTTGGTGGCTCTCATTATTATGTTACTTTTATTGATGATGCAACTAGAAAAACTTGGGTTTATTGCATTTGACAAAAATCTGATGTTTTTGACACTTTTAAGAAATGGAAAGATTTGGTTAAGAATGAGACAGCAAAAAGGTTGAAGTGTCTTGGATCAGACAATAGAGATGAATACCACTGCAAGGAGTTTGATGATTAATGTTCATACAATGGGATTCATAGAGAGAAGACAGTTCCAGGAACACCACAATAAAATGGTGTGTCAGAAAGGATGAACAAGACAATAGTGGAATGTGCAAGGAGTATGGGATTGCATGTTGGGTTTCCCTTACAATTCTGGGCAGATATTGTATATATTGTTGTTTACTTAATAAACAGAGTGCCTTCAAGCTCCTTGGATGGTGACATTCCAGAGAAGGCATGGACATGTAAAAAGATAAACTACTCATTTCTAAAGACTTTCGGTTATGAATCTTTTGTCCATATTGATAAAGAAAATAGAACAAATCTTGAGGAAAAATCCAATAAGTGTGTACCTTTATTGGATACAATGTTAGTTATTTTGGTTATTGATTATGGGATTATGAAAATCATAAAATCATTAGGATTAGAGATGTGGTATTCAATGAAAAGGTCATGCACATAGATCGGTTGCAGAGAAAGAAAAAGGAAAAGAAGAACACAGAATACACAGTGCTTGATGAAATCCAAGAAAATGAAATTACAAAGGTACCAGAAAATCAAAATGTAAAACAAAAGGAGCATGAAGAACCTCAAACTCCTGCAAGTGTTGTTAGAATATCTACTAGGTTAAGTAGACCCCCTGAACGATACTCTCCTTCATTGTATTATTTATTGTTGATTGACTGTGGTGAACCAAAAAGTTACGAAGAGGCAATGCAAGTAGACACTAAAAATAAGTGGGAGCAAGACATGAAAGAGGAAATGGATTCCTTGGTAAATAACTAGAATTGGGACTTGGTTCAGTTGCATGCAAGAAAAAGAGCATTGAAAAACAAATGGGTTTATAGGTTGAAGGAGGAAGATGGAGGAAAAAATCGATACAAGGCTATATTTTTTGTAAAGGGGCTTGCGGAAAAGAAAGGTATATATTTCGATGAAATATTTTCTCCTATTGTTAAAATGACTTCAATTAGGACTATTTTAAGTCTTGTGGTAGTAGAATATTTACATCTTGAACAATTAGATATAAAAACAACTTTTCTCCATGGGGATTTGGAGGAAGAGATTTATATGTAGTAGCCATAGGGGTATGAGGTCAAAGGAAAGGATAATTTAGTATGCAGGTTGAAGAAGAGCTTGTATGGCCTAAAAAAAGATCCAAGGCAGTGTTATTTAAAGTTTGACAGGTTTATGACAGAATAAGGTTATAATAGATGTCATTTTGATCATTGTGATTATTTTAAGAGGCTAGAAAATGGAAACTATATGGTCTTTTTATTGTATGTATATGACATGCTTGTTGCAGGGTCTAACATGTAGGATATAAATGTGCTAAAAAATAAATTAGCTAATTTATTTGCAATGAAGGATTTGGGTGCTGCAAAAAGAATCCTTGGTGTAGAATAACAAGAGACGGGAAAATCACAAATTGATATTGTCTCGGGGTGAGTACATAGAGAAGGTGTTGGAGAGGTTTAGAATGCAAAATGAAAAACCAGTTAGTACACCTTGGCCATCCATTTCAAATTAACCAAGGAAATGTGTCCCAAGACACATGAGTAGATATAATACATGTCTAGGGTCCCTTATTCATCAACAATTGGTAGCTTGATGTATGCTATGGTGTGAAAAACACCAAATATTGCACATGTAGTGAGAGTAGTGAGCAGGTATATGAACAATCTAGGTAAAGAACATTGAGGGACAGTAAAATGGATTCTCATGTATTTGAGAGGTACTTGTTGGATCATGTTGTCATTGATGCCAATGGTTTGATTGTGGTTTGATTGATTGATGTCAAGTGATTGATTGATTGATTTATTGATGATCGATGAACAATGTATATGTATTTTCCTTGATGAGAATGATAGATGTCAAGTGGAAATCAATCAATGAAGATGGATCAATGAGTTGTCATTGATGTGATGCATAGTTGGATTGATGAAATGATGAATCATTATTGTCCTATCATGGTTGATAAGAAGTACAAATGGATGAACTCCAAAGTGGTCCCCTTATGGTGAAATCTCTCATGGGAAGATGCTTTGCAGTTTAGTTATGGTTGGAGAACCCATACTTGTATGTCGAATATTGACATGAAGATCAATGATTTTTTTGGTGAAACTATATTATATGGATATTTCTTGGCATGCCATTTCCAGTGGTATGTGGAATGTAACATAACTCCTCACATTTTTAGAGTTATGTCCTTATGAAGTTGGAGGACCCTCATGTGTGGGCTTGAAGCCCCATGGTCAAAGAAGTCAAAGCGATTGAAAAAAAGAAATCATTATTTAAATGATAAAGTGAGGTGACAAAGTCAAGGAGGAATATTTAAATGATAAAGTAATGGAGAACTTTCTAATTATGAAAAGTGGTTAACCCTAAAAATAAGGAAAATAGGTTAAGTGACCTAGAAATGGGTTAAGTGACCTAGAAGATGAAGAGTATAAATAAGAGGCTAGGGTCTCTTGTGAAAAGTACATTTTTTGGGGAGCATCTCTTGTGTATATTGTGTGTCTGTCTCTTGATCATGATTGAAGATCTATTCTAAGAGAGAGAGCATGAGGAGGATCTCATGGATGCATCAAAGTTTCGACAATGTCTAATATCTTGACGACAAAAGTCTCGGAGCTTCAAAAACCCTAGTTTCTGAGGTATACGCGAGCTATAATGGGCTAGGGTGCATACACACGCAGGTTGTATGAGGACAGGGCACACACAGTAGATAAAATCATGGAGATTTGTGTTTGAGTTTATGACTGGCTATTGAAGACTTGAGCAGGTTCTAGATTTGCACTCTATGTGCTTAGATTTGCCATAGATATTCTGGTATGGTGATATTATTGTCTTGATGGATACTTTTGTTTGTTGTGTGGTGAATTCTTAAGGCATTCTTGGTATGGTTGTTGTGATGTGGTTTATATTGGTTGATGAAGTGAGAAACACTTATGATTCAATACTGATATCATGGCTATAGTACATTGGTTATTTACACATGTTTGAGTAGTATTCATAATGTATGATTGAGAAGCGTGAGTTGGCTATTGGAGAGCTTGGATGTGTTGTGACTGGCTGTGGGTCAGTTTAGATAGAGGAATACAAAAGATAATTGTTGGTTGTGGAGCCTGATTATCTTCCTGATGCAGAGGTCCTTGCTTTCAGCTGTGTTTATACCCCATGAAGTATTTACACCCCAGAAGTATGTACACTCTTCCACACGGGGGAGTGCAGAGGGGGGGTACCCCCTCTGCGGGGTCCGGGGGGCCTATC
>ML803321.1:53098-95676 GCA_009831015.1 Picea engelmannii | reverse complement strand
ATGTGTATGAATCTGAAGCAATGCAAAAGGATGCGTGAGGTACCTCATAATTTTTTGAAAAAGGTTCATTGTAATTTATATCTGTGCCTATTTTTGAACTTAGAAAATTCAACTAGAATCCTTTGTTTCCGGACCATCATATTTTTTTGTTAAAATATTGATGGCTTTAGTTCAAAGAGGCATATTTTGCTATTTGTAAAAGACTATAAGTCTTGTATAAGAATCAAAATTTGAAAGTTTTTTATCGTAACTTTTAAGTTAAGAGATTGACAAGAGTGCACTGCAATACTCTCTCAAAATCGTTTTTCAACGAGACTTTTTAAGGGTCAAGGCCAAGCCTTTAAAAGTGCTCTTTTTGTGTGGATTGTGTACTCTTCTTTCTGGTTTCCTGTGTCTCTATTTTGGTATTTTGTGGATTATTCACTTGCAATATTGCAATAAGGAAATCTAAACATCATGTATAATAAGTTAGATGGACCCAAGAATTACAAATCTTGGAGTCAGCACATGCATAACACTTTGATCTATAATGAATTATGGCATGATATTTGTGATGGTGATACTGCTCCAACTAAGCCAACCGATGCTACTTCTTTAGCTAAATGGAATTTGAAAGATGAAAAGGCACTTGCTTTTTTGCACATTGTTGTAAATGAACACATGTTTGTTCATATTGAGAATTCCAAAGATGCATGCCCTGCTTGGAATATTTTCAAAAATATTTTTGATACTCCTGTTGCATCTCATAGAGTTGATATACAAATGAAATTGCTTAAACAAATATTAGCAGATAATGGTGATGTATTAGAATACATTTCAATAATTAAGAACACTCATCAGGAAATCATCAAAGGCATTTTTCCTAAACTTGAAGATAGTTTTATGGTCTCCATTGTGATAAATGGCTTGCATCCTTCTTATAAGCATTATCTTGAGACTTTGCAAATAACTAATAGGTTATCATCTGTAACCTTTGATTCACTTAGTGAATTACTGGATCAACATAGTAAAACTTTTGGAAAACAAAAAAAATCAGGAGAAGATATTCTTTTCACTAAAGATGAAAGTTCTAAAGGAAGAGGAAAATCAAATTTTGGAAATTTTCAGAATCGGTCTTCTAATCAAGGTCGTGCAGAGGTCGTGGTCAAGGTAGAGGTCATAGAAATTTTAATCAACAAAATTTTCAAAGTAATCCTCCCAATAATAATGCACAGTTGGGAAGAGACAGAAATTTCAGTCAAGTGAGATGTAAAAGATCTTTAAAGATGGGTCATTATGGATAAAATTGTCTTACAAGCAATGATCAATTGCCAAAGTTTAAGCAGACATCAAATTCAAATTCTCATCGATTAGATTAATATGCAGAGGATCAATATTACTAGGATGATCAATATGAATATGTTTTTATAGCAATTCAGCAAGAAGATTCATTTGAAAATGATTGGATATTGGACACATGGTCTACTCAGCATATGACTTATCGCAGAGACTATTTTTGGAATTATCAAGATGTTCAACTAAATCCCATTTATTTAGTTGATGATAAAACTCATATACCTCAAGGAAAAGGTTCAATGAAAGTCTTTCTCCCTGGAATTGGTGAAAATTTGATTTCAAATGTTTTGTATGTACCAACTTTTAAGAAAAAAATGTTATCCTTAGTCGCAATCACACAATCTGGACATCAAATCGTTATGCAACATGGTTTGTTCCATATTAAGTCAAAGAAGGATAACTTCAAAATAATAATGACAGGGTATGAAGATGAAAAAGTTCTAAGAATGAAGGGAAAAGTAATCCCTAGAAATCTTGATTTTACAGCAACAGTGAATTCTGAAATGTTTTCATTCAGATTATGGCATTTTCGATTTGGTCACTTACACTTTGATAGTCTATTGAAACTTAAGTCCCAAGATTTGGTAAAGGGTTTTCCAACTTTCAAGAAAGAAAATTCCAAGTGTGAAGCTTGTATTTTTGACAAGCAAAAGCAAGAAGCTTTTCCAACCAGCTCATGGCGAGCAATAAAGTATTTGGAGTTGATTCACAGTGATATATGTGGTCCAATGGAATCTTCTTTCGGTGGATGTTGATACTTTATATTTTTCATTGATGACTACACTAGAATGAGATGGGTATACTTTTTAAAGGCAAATTCTAAATCTTTTGAAAAGTTTAAAAATTTTCAACACATGGTTGAAAATGCAACAAGAGAAAAGGTTGCATCTTTGAGAATAGATTATCGAGGTGAATTCACTTCAACTGAATTCAATTATTATTGTCAAGACAATGGAATTGAGAGGAAACTAACAAATTCCTATACTCCACGGAAAAATGGAGTTACTGAAAGGATGAACATAACTCTCATGGGCATGGCAATATCTATGATGCAATTTAAAGGGTTGAGCACAAAATATTGGGTTGAAGCAGTATGTACTGCATTTTATATTAGAAATTGATCACCTACATTTTATTTAGATGGATAAACACCTTATGAATCTCGGTATGGTTTTAAACCCAAGGTAAATCATCTTAGGGTTTTTGTCTCAACATGTTATGCTTTAGTTCCTAAGGAAAAGAGGACTAAATTAGAAAACTGAAGTCTGAAGTGTACCTTCATTGGATACTCTGATGAAAAGAAAGGGTATAGGTTGATTTCAGATGGAAAATTCATTGTTAGTAGAGATGTAATTTTTTATGAAACTGAAAGTAACAATTTAGATGAGATTAATCATCTCCTTAGTCGTTTAGAGAAGAAAAACACTAAGGGTAAAGGTAAGTTGAACAAGTCAAAGAAAACATTTTGGTTTGAAAAAGACTTTGTTTCTCTAGAAGACATCTCTTTATCAAAAAGTTCTTCTGATTCATCTGATAATCAAACTACAAAAGACTCTTATGATACTGAATCTTCAAAAGAATCTTCTCCAACCTCAGATATTTCACATGAAAGAAGAGCCTCTTTTTTTGAAAATATTCTTTTCAATAATAATGGTGATTCAGATCCACAATCCCCTCAACATAAGAAGCCAAAGTGGGTCAAACAAATTCTCAAAGATGTTCATTCAGATGAAATTAACAAAACAGGAACTAGGGGATCTTCAAGAGAAGAAGCAATTTTTTCTCATGCTTCCACTGAACCTACTTCTTTTGCTGAAGCAGTTGAACATAAAGATTGGTAGGAAGCAATGATTAATGAATATGATTCAGTACTTTCAAATGGGACTTGGAACTTAGTTGATTGTCCACATGATGTTAAACCCATTGGTTGTAAATGGGTTTATCGAGTAAAGTACAAGCCCAATGGTAAAATTGACAAGTACAAAGAAATAATTGTTGCTAAAGCTTTTTCTCAACAGGAAGGAGTTGATTATGAAGAAAATTTTGTACCCACAACTAAATGGAATACTATCAGAATGGTTATCAATTTGGCTGCACATAATGGTTGGAAATTACATCAAATGGATGTCAAAAGTGCCTTCCTAAATGGTGATCTAAAAAAAGATATTTTCATGAATCAACCAAAAGAGTTTGAAGCTAAAGGACAAGAGCATAAAGTTTGCAAACTTGCAAAGGCTTTATATGGCTTGAAACAAGCTCCTCGAGCATGGTATTAAAAAATGGATGAGTACCTACGAAAGGTGGGTTTTTAGCGAAGTGAATCAGATGATACATTGTATTCTCAAATGCAAGATAAGCACATGGTGATACTTGTACCCTATGTTTATGACTTTATCATAACAGGAAATAATGAAGCTCACATCAAGCAGGTTAAAGAAGAACATAAAGCAGGGTTCAAAATGACTGATTTAGGGATACTTCATTATTATATTGGAGTTGAAGTATCTCAACATCCTAACCAAATATTCCTTATTCAAACTAGGTATGAAAATGAATTGTTAAAGAAATTTGGCATGGAAGATTGTAAACCGTCTCTTACTCCCATGGAGCAGAAATTGAAACTTTCAAAACTTGAAGGGGGGGAATTGGTAAATAGTACAAAGTACAGGAAATTGGTTGGAAGTCTCATTTATTTGACAAATACTCGACCATATTTGTCATATTCAATCAGTATACATTCAAGTTTTATACAGGACCCAAGGGAAAGTCACTGGAATTCAACAAAAAGGGTACTAAGATACATTCAAGGTACAAAACATTTTGGTGTTCTCTACAAAAGAAACAAAAATTTTACACTTGTTGGATACTCAGATGTTGATTTTGCAGGTGACATTGATGATAGAACATCCACATCAGGTTATTTAAGGAATATGGGTTCATCAACAGTATCTTGGAATTGAAAAAAGCAGACAACAATTGCCAATTCTTCAGTAGAGGCAGAGTACATATCAGCTTGGGAAGCAACATGTGAGATTGTACGGCTATGCAGAATTTTATAGGATCTTGGTGAAACTCAGAAATCACCAACTACTTTATTGATCGACAGCTAGTCAACAATAATGATGGCCAAGAATCAAGTTTTTTCATTCAAAGACCAAACATGTCGACACCAAGTACCAATTCATCAAATCACTCATCATCAAAGACATCATCAAGCCTCGGTTTTGTCTGTTTGAAGATCAAAATTCAGATATTTTTACAAAACCTCTTGGTAGAATAAAGTTCACTAAGTTCATATATGAACTTGGCATTTGTAAAAATGAACTTTCGGATTAAAGGAGGGGATTGTTAGCCTCATAATCCTAAAGTTATATAGTCTAAGTATTTTCTAGTTTAAATGTTTTTAGAAATTAGTTTATTCTAGTCTGTTATGATAAGGACACCTAGCTTCTATGTAAAGGACACCTATCATATTCATGTGATTATGTGATTGGTTTTTCTCCTAGATTTTAGTTTAGAGTTGAGCTATATAAGCAAGCTCCTTCTTCAAGTGAGGTTAACAAGTTGATTACGAGTCCTCACGTCAAATTGTAATCATTTTTTCCTTATTAATAAAATTATGTGTCTCAGGACACTTTGTAAACAAATGAAACATAACCATTGACAAATGAAACAAACTCAATGTGACATAACCTTTGAAGAATTTTGCAATGCAACATAACCATTGAAGAATGTAGCAATTCGACATAAGTAAGTCAAGGTGAATTTTGAAATGTGACATAATCATTGAAAAACACCATAATATATCATAACCCTCTTAACATTTAGGGGTGGAGGTTGGCCATAATGCGACATAACCCTTCAATAATGTTGTAATGCAACATAGCCATTCAGAAACATCACAATCTAGCATAACCCTTGGTGACAACAACAAGATTAATAATATTAACAGTCATAAATTAAGCACATTGATAACATGGTTAACATATTAATGTCACAATGTGACATAATCCCTAATAAACATTATAATGCAACATAACCATTGACAAATGAAACAAACACAATGTGGCATAACCCTTGAAAATTTTTCAATGTAACATAACCATTGACGAACATAAAAATTTGACAATGTGGTTGACCTCTTAATGTTACAATGCAACATAATCCTTGATGAACACAACAATGTTGACGTAATCATTGATGAATGAAACAAACTCAATGTGACATAACCCTTGAAGAATTTTTCAATGCAACATAACCATTGAGAAACATCACAATATAGCATAACCCTCTTATAATTTGGGGGTGGAGTTTAAACATAATGTGATGTAACCCTTCAGGAATGTTGCAATGCAACATAGTCATTGAGAAACATTGTTATCTAGCATAACCCTTGGTGACAACATACAACACTAATAATATTAATAGATGTATATTAAGCACATTGATAACATGTTTGACCTCTTTATGTCACAATGCAACATAATCCTTAATGAATGTTGCAATACAACATAACCATTAACAAATGGAACAAACACAATGTGACATAACCCTTGAACAATTTTGCAATGCAGCATAACCATTGACCTAGAATCAGATTGCAAGAAGCATAACATATTATGCTTTTTTATTTAGTTTTGTAAATTCTAATATACAATTTTCAATATACTCATAGAGTCTCCATTGTATATTTATTAACAATAATTTTTAAATATTGAAACTTTTTAATATACTTTTCAAACCCCCCTTTATAATACTTCCATTCAAATCCGTTTAAATGTAATTTATCAAAAAAAAAAATGACACCTAAATTAAATATTTTAGATAAGAGTTATGCTCAAATAAGAATATGATACTTGAATTGTAGTGTGATCCAAAAATACTTATATGTTAATATAATTCATTAGCACACACTAACATCCAACCTGATTTGGGAATTATGATTGTCTTGACTATTTGCAAATAAACATGTGAATACTCTTACTTATCCAAAACTTAATTTACTGATGATTAACTTTCAGAAAAAAATGAGAGATAACACATCAAAAAATAAAAGAACTAATAAGACAAGATTTTATAGTGGAATTCACCTCTCCTGGGCTACATATTCGGGTCCACTTCTAAACAATGAGACTGCTCTATTAATGCTCAAATTCTTGATACAATGATGACTTACAATGGAAAATTTGAAGACACCCTTCAATTATGATGCTCAAACCTAGAAACAAAAAACACCACTGAATTCCTCTCATAATTCAGAGAAAAACGAATATAAAATCGACTATGTTCTGAATAGGTGCTCAGAGACCCCCTTTGGCATGCTAAATGAGACAATGGCTCTCATACATAGGAAATTGTAATAATCTTTGTGTACACAATATTTTAGCACAAAATCGACATCACCATCATATTTCTCTCAAAAAACTGAGAAAAATGAGTATAAACTTGCCCATATTTGGACATAGTGCCAAGGACCCCCCTTGGCACAAGCTTCAAGACAAAGGTACAACTCCTGCACACCATAAAAATTACCACCTTTGGATATGTTCCTGTATGTTTGACAGACCTTTGCATCTCTACACTTTTGCACTAGAATTCATGTTCGTTAAATAGGCTAAAAAACAGATCTAAATCCGTTGGCGTTGTTATAACGTAAATTAATTTCGAAACAAAACTAATTAAATGCCATTACTTATCATAACTGAAGTTGTTGGCATAATAGTTAAAGTTTTGGAATATATCTTGGAGGTTCTGGGTTCAATCCACCAAATGGGCAATTCATTGGTTTATTTAATATGTGGTTGTAACAAACCATAGATAAATATATAACATTAAACCATTGAAAAAAACCCATCCATGAAAGTTGACACATGCCATGTGTCAACTTCTAATTGGTGCACATCACCACCACCTATGTGCCACCTCAGCTGTACATCTGCAATGTGTATCCACCACGTCAACACCCTACCACATCAACATACTACCACATTAACATCCTACCACGTCATTCCATGCTACCATGTGTCATCCCACTAATGATGACATGTGTCATCCATATAGTGCCACGTGTCATCTTATGGAGCTTCCATGTGTGCTTCCCTGTTTGAATTTTTTCATGTTGGTCAAAATATTTAGAACATCATCTCCTTAATACAACGTCCGTTTGAGGCTGTTCAAATTACATTGGAAATATCTCGTCGAGATTTGAATAATGAAGTCAGTTTCATTATCATTTGAGACTATCAATTTTGTAGCGTTCCGGATCCTCCTGGATCATAGTGTCCCAATTTTTACTCTTAGAATTATTTATGATTAAATGATTGAACACTTTGTTTGATTTCTTTATAACTCTTCTACACTAACTCCATGGGTCAAATAAACCATGGTATTGTGAATATTTTACATATTTTTGTATTGTAGTTAATAAATATGAAAATCAAGATCATTTGAGATTGATCGCCTATAGGGGCTATGATACCACAAGAAGGGAAATGTGAGGGGGTCTAAGGGGGGGTTTATGCCTAAATCACCTAACTTATGTTATCTTGAATTCTCATCCAATTTCAATTTTGAATTTCAAAACAAAAATGAGTTAAGAGGAGTGGAGGAAACCAATTTTTCAATCTAAGCCGCAAATCCTAAATTTTAGCAAATTATCTCCGGTACATTCTTAGAACAAGGAGGAGAAGTTGATTTTGAACTCTCTATCCATTATGCATGAGGAAAAAATTGAATGGAGGGAGGAAGGCTATTAGGAAGAGTGATAGAGAAGAGTTTGGGGAGATTAGACATGGCAGGAAGAGAGCCAAGCCCATGATAGACCAACTAGCCATGAATGGAAGCTTGTAGCCTTGAAAAAAACCAAGAAAACATGGAGAACTATGTTGAAACTTGAGATCACAACTTGGACCTTATGTCCACACACTAAATAACATGAGAAGAATTAGTTTCTAAGGTACTGGACGATAGAGAAGGAGATGGTCATTGTGTTGTGTGGGGAAGGTACGCAGGTGTCTTAGTGTTTCCATGTCTTCAAGAAATATATAGAATAAAACATTAGTTTGATTCATTATTCCTGCTTCTCCCTTATGATATCATATTTAGACTAAGGGGTGTTTTCCACTAAGGGGTGGCATCCTCTATGGATTTTCCTATGGTTCGGTGGAAATCGCTAGCTCAACTGGTTGTTGGTATGCAAATTTTTCAAAGATAAGTATATAAATATCTATTTGGAATTTATACATGTGTTATTGCGATAGTCATTTTTGGCTCTGTTCACTAAAAACTCGTGTTTCTGTAAATGATTAAACATTGGTTAGTAATGTGTATAATTACCCTTCTTAATTTTATCAGTGAACTCATAAATATGTAGATTTGACCTTCCTTTTGTCTTGAATCAAACTTGTAGAGCTTATCTACAATTCAAGCATAAATATGATATTATTGTTTTGAGAATTTAACATTGGTTTCACTATACATTTGACTTTAGATCACTTACAATTGTACATGTAAGCATTCACCACAATTTGATGGTTTATATGTTTAGAAATCCACCTATATTCTATTTTACATGACACCTAACTTTCCAGCACTTCATCCCTGCTAATGAAGGTATGATACCTTACAGAATGGGCATATATTTATTTTTAATTACCATAATTACTGATAGATATTGCTTTCTGCAGTTTCAGTGCAACCATGTTAAATATGAGTGTTGCTTAGTATTCACATATGATGCATATTGAGCTTAAAAATGATTTTTTATTTTGAGCTCGTAAATATTAGGGCTTAAAAATTCTCCTTGTGGATTAGCAGTTTTACATTAAAAGCCTAAATGTATTCCATAGGAATAGTATAGTTTACTGATTTCTTCTCCTCGGGGATTGTGAGGAAGTAGTCATCCACAAGTGCATTGTTGGTTGTGAAGCCTGATTATCTTATTGATTCATAGCACTTGTTTCAACCACGTTTGGACCCCATTACCTGACAGGGGAGTGTTGGGGGGCTTGTCCCCCCACATCTATCATCGGTGGGGAGGCTAGAAATTTTGGAGCCGCCCCTGATGAGAAAATTTGGGAAAAATTGCCTTGTAAAATATTACAATTTCATAGTCAATCTAGACCATTCATTATAAAGTCACATATCTGATGTTAGAAGTTAAGTTAGGGTTTTTTTCCCTAGAAGGAAACCACATTTTATGATGGAATTGTATTGTGGCTATGTATGTGATTGAATATTGTATTATGAGAGAGGATATTATGAGAGATAGAAGAGGAAGTTACAACATGTAGGTTGTAGGTTGTATCCCTTCATTTGATGGATAATAATATAGGAAGGACCTGGCAATTTCTTTGGTGGACGTAGACCACAATGGGTGAACCATGTATATCTGTGTCTCTATTGTATTGTGTATATTCTATGTTTATTTCTTCATTTGTTTTATTTTATTGCTCTGTAATCCTGTTTTTCTAACAACTGCTATCATAGCGAAGTGTAACTCGCAGGAAAAGGGGGTTCCTGGTTCGAGTGGGAGCAATGGCAGAAGATGGAAAGTTTAAAGTCGAGAAATTTAATGGCCAAAACTACCATGGAAGATGCAAATGGAAGAATATATATATATATACATATATCATAAGAATATTTTCTTACCGTTGGGTGGAAAATCAAAGTAGTCAGTGAGTATGAAGGACGAAGAATGAGATATTCTTGACAAAAAGGCACTGGGAACGATATGACTATGCCTGACAACATCGATGGCTTTCAATTTTTCAAAATAAACAAAAAAAGAGGATTTGATGAAGGCATTGGCTAAAATATATGAAAAACCCTCTGCTTCTAATAACGTATTTCTAATGAAGAAATTATTTAATATGAATATGTTAGAAGGTGGGTTTGTTTCCAACCATTTAAATGAATTTAATATGGTTACTAATCAACTAAGTTCTGTAAAAGTGGACTTTAATGATGAGGTTAGGGCTCTTCTAATCTTGTGCTCATTTCCAGAACGCAGGAATGGCTTGGTCATGGTTGTAAGTAACTCTGTCTTTGGTTCAAACACTTCAAACTTTGATGATGTTGTTGGTGATATCCTTAGCAAGGAAATGCAACGAAAAGGCACAGGTGAGACATCAGGTAATGCATTGACTGTGGAGAATAGGGGAACACAAAAGGATAGAGGAAAGAGCTCAGGGAACCGTGGGAATTCTAGTAAGGGAAGATCCAAATCCAGAATAGGAAAGATAGAGTGTTGAAATTGTGCGAAGAAAATACGTATGAAGAAATACTCCAGTGATCTAAAGAAACAACGAGATGGACAAGAGGAGAAGAATCAGAGAGCAAATGTAATAGGTGATGTGTTACAATATGCTTTGTTTATTTCTTTAGGTAATATTACTGAATCTTGGGTAGTGTATTTAGGGGCTTTATTTCATGTCACATCCCATAGGAAATATTTCCAAGATTATGTTCAAGGTGATTTTGGACAGGTTTATTCGGGTGATGATGAACCATGTCAAATTGTTGGAATGTGTAAGGTAAACATAAAGCAAAAGAATTGAAACCAATGGTTATTGAAAAAGGTGAGACATATACCATATATAAGAAGAAATCTAATTTCAACAGGACAGTTGGCAAGTGAAGGATATATATATATATACATTACATATAAGGCATGGAAGGTCACTAAAGGATCACTGGTAATGGAAAAAGGAGAGAAGGTAGGTACATTGTATTTATGTACTGGTAATGTTGACTCTTCAATCTCTTTATATTCTAAACGTGTGGATGCAACATTGCGGCATCATAGGCTTAGACACATGAATGAGAAGGGGATGCAGATACTTCACAAAAGGAATTTGTTTCCAGATCTTAAACAAGTTGATTTGGATTTCTGTGAACATTGTTTTTATGGAAGACAAAAGAGAGTTAGATTTCTCAAGGTTGGACAGGAAAAGAAGAGTGAAAAGTTAGAGCTTGTGCATATATATGTATGGGGACCAACTTAGGTATCATCTCTTGGTGGCTCTCATTATTATGTTACTTTTATTGATGATGCAACTAGAAAAACTTGGGTTTATTGCATTCGACAAAAATCTGATGTTTTTGACACTTTTAAGAAATGGAAAGATGTGGTTGAGAATGAGACATCAAAAAGGTTGAAGTGTCTTGGATCAGACAATAGAGATGAATACCACTGCAAGGAGTTTGATGATTAATGTTCATACAATGGGATTCATAGAGAAAAGACAGTTCTGGGAACACCACAATAAAATGGTGTGTCAGAAAGGATGAACAAGACAATAGTGGAACGTGCAAGGAGTATGGGATTGCATGTTGGGTTTCCCTTACAATTATAGGCAGATACTGTATATATTGTTGTTTACTTAATAAACAGAGCACCTTCAAGCTCCTTGGATGGTGACATTCCAGAGAAGGCATGGACATGTAAAAAGATAAACTACTCATTTCTGAAGGCTTTCGGTTGTGAATCTTTTGTCCATATTGATAAAGAAAATATAACAAATCTTGAGGAAAAATCCAAGAAGTGTACCTTTATTGGATACAAAGTTAGTTATTTTGGTTATTGATTATGGGATTATGAAAATCATAAAATCATTAGGATTAGAGATGTGGTATTCAATGAAAAGGTCATGCACAGAGATCGGTTGCAGAGAAAGAAAAAGGAAAAGAAGAACACAGAATACACAGTGCTTTATGAAATCCAAGAAAATGAAATTACAAAGGTACCATAAAATCAAAATGTAAAACAATAGGAGCACAAAGCACCTCAAACTCCTGCAAGTGTTGTTAGAATATCTACCAGATTAAGTAGACCCCCTGAACGATACTCTCCTTCATTGTATTATTTATTGTTGATTGATTGTGGTGAACCAAAAAGTTACGAAGAGGCAATGCAGGTAGACACTAAAAATAAGTGGGAGCAAGACATGAAAGAGGAAATGGATTCCTTGGTAAATAACTAGACTTGGGACTTGGTTCAGTTGCATGCAAGAAAAAGAGCATTGAAAAATAAATGGGTTTACAGGTTGAAGGAGGAAAATGGAGGAAAAAATCGGTACAAGGCTATATTTTTTGTAAACGGGGTTGCGAAAAAGAAAGGTATATATTTTGATGAAATATTTTCTCCTATTGTTAAAATGACTTCAATTAGAACTATTTTAAGACTTGTGGTAGTAGAATATTTACATCTTGAACAATTAGATATAAAAACAACTTTTCTCCATGGGAATTTGGAGGAAGAGATTTATATGCAGTAGCCATAGGGGTATGAGGTCAAAGGAAAGGATAATTTAGTATGCAGGTTGAAGAAGAGCTTGTATGGCCTAAAAAAAGATCCAAGGCAGTGGTATTTAAAGTTTGACAGGTTCATGACAGAATAAGGTTATAATAGATGTCATTTTAATCATTGTGATTATTTTAAGAGGCTAGAAAATGGAAGCTATATGGTATTTTTATTGTATGTATATGACATACTTGTTGTAGGGTCTAACATGTAGGATATAAATGTGCTAAAAAATAAATTAGCTAATTTATTTGCAATGAAGGATTTTCGTGTTGCAAAAAGAATCCTTGGTGTAGAATAACAAGAGACGGGAAAATCACAAATTGATATTGTCTTGGGGTGAGTACATAGAGAAGGTGTTGGAGAGGTTTAGAATGCAAAATGAAAAACCAGTTAGTACACCTTGGCCATCCATTTTAAATTAACCAAGTAAATGTGTCCCAAGACACATGAGCAGATATAATACATGTCTAGGGTTGCTTATTCATCAACAATTGGTAGCTTGATGTAGCCTATGGTGTGAAAAACACCAAATATTGCACATGTAGTGAGAGTAGTGAGTAGGTATTTGAACAATCTAGGTAAAGAACATTGAGGGATGGTAAAATGAATTCTCATGTATTTGAGAGGTACTTGTTGGATCATGTTGTCATTGATGCCAATGGTTTGATTGTGGTTTGATTGATTGATGCCAATGGTTTGATTGTGGTTTGATTGATTGATGTCATTGATTTATGTCAAGTGATTGATTGATTGATTCATTGATGATTGATGAACAATGTATATGTATTTTCCTTGATGAGAATGATAGATGTCAAGTGGAAATCAATCAATGAAGATGGATCAATGAGTTTTCATTCATGTGATGCATAGTTGGATTGATGAAATGATGAATCATTATTGTCCTATCATGGTTGATAAGAAGTACAAATGGATGAACTCCAAAGTGGTCCCCTTATGGTGAAATCCCTCATGGGAAGATGCTTTGCAGTTTAGTTATGGTTGGAGAACCCATGCTTGTATGTCGAATAATGACATGAAGATCAATGATTTTTTTGGTGAAACTATCCTATATGGATATTTCTTGGCATGCAATTTCTAGTGGTATGTCGAATGTCACATAACTCCTCACAGTTTTAGAGTTATGTCCTTACGAAGTTGGAGGACCCTCATGTGTGGGCTTGAAGCCCCATGGTCAAAGAAGTCAAAGTTCTTGAAAAGAAGAAATCATTATTTAAATGATAAAGTGAGGTGACAAAGTCAAGGAGGAATATTTAAATGATAAAGTAATGGAGATTTTTCTAATTATGAAAAGTGGTTAACCCTAAAAATAAGGAAAATAGGTTAAGTGACCTAGAAATGGGTTAAGTGACCTAGAAGATGAAGAGCATAAATAAGAGGCTAGGGTCTCTTGTGAAAAGTACATTTTTTGGGGAGCATCTCTTGTGTATATTGTGTGTCTGTCTCTTGATCATGATTGGAGATCTATTCTAAGAGAGAGAGCATGAGGAGGATCTCATGGATGCATCAAAGTTTCAACAATGTCTAATATCTTGATGACAAAAGTCTCGGAGCTTCAGAAACCCTAGTTTCTGAGGTATACGCGAGCTATAATGGGCTAGGGTGCGTACACACGTGGGCTGTATGAGGACAGGGCACACACAGTAGATAAAATCATGGAGATTTGTGTTTGAGTTGATGATTGGCTATTGAAGACTTGAGCAGGTTCCAGATTTGCACTCTATGGGCTTAGATCTGCCATAGATATTCTGGTATGGCGATATTATTGTCGTGATGGATACTTTTGTTTGTTGTGTGGTGAATTATTAAGGCATTCTTGGTATGGATGTTGTGATGTGGTTTATATTGGTTGATGAAGTGAGAAACACTCTTATGATTCAGTACTGATATCATGGCTATAGTACATTGGTTATTTACAAATGTTTGAGTAGTATTCATAATGTATGATTGAGAAGCGTGAGTTGGCTATTGGAGAGCTTGGATGTGTTGTGACTGGCTATGGGTCAGTTTGGATAGAGGAATTAAAAAGATAATGTGTTTTCAAATTGAAAAGAATATGAGTATGTGATGAAAAGGATAAACCTTAATATCTTAGAAGGTATACGCAGGTTTCATTGTAGATTGGACATGTACACACGTGGGCTGTACTACTAGTAGGGAACATACATACGGTTGTTTCTCTACTAACAGGGTGTGTACCTGTGACAGATTGATATATATTGAGGATTGTTGCCTCATCTCAGTTGGTGTTGAGGGTGTAAGTTGAGTCTTTCATTATAGATTTGTTTCTCTTTTAGAGTTGTACTTTATTCAGTTGTTGCTGAAAAAACCCAAGGATTGTAGTCCGTAATAAAAAGAAAATTGTACATACATCTTGTGTTCTTTGTGTTCCTTGTGGTGATGACTTGTTGATGATATATTTCTGATATATGTTGTTGATATGTGTTCACATATAACTATCTATAAATGAAAACAATGAGTAATGAGTTAATGGTGATTGTTAACTAAGGAGTTGTGTGTAAGAGGGAAGTTTTGGGAAAAAGATTCCTACACTATTCAACCCCCCCTCTCAGTGTAGTCAGTGTTTCCAACAATTGGTTTCAGAGCGGGCCTTCACTATAATCCTTAACAAGCTTGGAGGAGATCCATGGACACACAAATGGATGATGAAGTTCCAAACCTTGATGAGGAAAACTATTCTACTTGGAGAATAGAGATGAGAGTACATTTGAAGGAAATGGGAGAAAATATTTGGAAGGCAACCATTGGTGGATCAATTTCATTGAAGAGCAAATCAAAGTTTGCAGCTCAAAAGGAAGGAAATAAAAATGATGCATTAGCTCTCAAGACCATTCTTAGTGGACTCTCAAGCCCTATCAAAGAGATCATGGGCCAATGCACTTCCACCAAGGATCTATGCCTAAAGCTAGAGGATACATATCAAATAAAAAAGGAAGACCATGAATACAACTCCATCAAGAAGAATGAAGGTAAAGAATCTCAAAAAACTCTTGATTGCATTATTTCTAAATGTGATGTTGGAAAACTGGAATATCTTGAAGACATTCCAAATGAAGGAAAATAATCATGTGATGATGTTGGTAAAGAGGAAGATCTTAAAGACATTTCAAATGAAGGTAAAGAATCTCCACAAACCCTTGATTAAAATAATTCAAAATGTGATGATGTTGATTTTTTCTCTACTAGTGAAGAAGATATAGAAGCAGTTTGGATAAAATCAGTTGATTGTTATCCCATGGAATAAGTAGAAGAAAAACTATTGGAGCTTAAAGATAAATTTGAAGAGGGTCTATATGAATATAGCAATGATCACTATTATATAGACTATAGCTATCTTTCGGATAACACTAATAAGTTTCTTAAGAAGAGTCAAAAGCACATATTGAAGTTAAAGGAAATGCTCAAGGAACAAAAGGAGAGTAATAAGACTCAAGTAGAAGAAAAGGAAGAAGAGACCACAAGACTAAATAATGAAAAAGAAGAAAGGGAGGTAGATGATAAGATTAGCAAAACTTTTGAAACTATTGTCCATCTCAAAACCCAAATTGAAGAAGCCAAAAGGGTAGAGGAACTATTGAAGAATCAAATAAATGAAAAGGAAGAGTCATGTCATAAGTTAGAAGATGAAATTGTTGATCTTAGAAAGAAGGTAGAGAAGTCAAAAAAACTCTTGAATAGCTCACAAATCTTGAGTGAGATCTTGGAAAATCAAAGATCACCATATGATAAATCAGGTCTTGGTTACAAAGGAGAAGCTACACATGTTGAAGAAAGAACGTCAAAGGAGCATGAGGTAAGTCCATAAAAGGATGAAGGAAATGTTGTAAATCAACCATCCACACAAGGAAAATAAAATTTCAAAAGAACAAAGCAAGGAAGACATCAAGAAGCTATCTTTGGGACACCAAAGCTAAGGTATGAAAGTATTTTTCATGGGCATTGTTATTCATGTAATGAATATGTTCACAAAGCTTTTGAATGTAGATCTTATGAAAGGAGATATAATGGAAGATTTCACAACACCATAAGATGTTGGAGATGTAATCAAGTAGGACATATTGTTGTTCACTGTAATTCCATGAGATGTTATAGCTGTAGTGGATTTGGCCAAAAATCCCAGGATTTTTGGAACACAAGAAGAAAGTCCATGATGAGGACTTCACATAGAATGGCTAGAAGAAGGAATGAAGTAAGGAAGGGAGACATATTTGAAAATATGGATGCTCAGAGCTCAAGTTCTGAGAAGCAGGGACACCTTCAGAAGTGGGTAAAGAAGACTGAGTAGCCAGAGAAGAATGGAAGCCTTAAGGGAATCTATACTAAGTCATCTACTGAAGCATACGTGGGTGTCAGTGGTAACAGTCACATACATATGCAAGCTGACCTTGAATAGTGTTGGCAGCCAATTCACATTTTTCCACTGTCTTATAAGCTGCCTGCACCATTGTTTTGCAAACCTCGATTTTTCGTCGCAATTCTCAAATGAAACAACACTTTTATTTTTGCGTTATTTGCACACTTGCCTTCGTTTTTGTTTTCACGACTGTAAGCGTGAAAACTTGGTCTTTCGAAGTCGCATTAAAATCATTATGGAATTTTCGTTATCATTCTTGACGATATGCCCATTGCGTTGACATTTTATTTATCATTATGCAGTTGGAAAAACCTTTGATATGTACTCATTTGAACACTCTTTGATTTATTATGTAATTTCATTTCATGGGTAATTGAGGTTGTGATACATTGGTAATTGGATCTACATGTTATTTGATCATTTCACTTTGCACATTGGCTTCATAAAAGCACATAGGTGTTATGATTAAACCCTTGGTATATATCTTTTAATATGACACCTAGTTCCTGTTATCAAAATCATTGGCTTGTTAAATATATGAAAAAGCATTGGTATTATGGTTTAAACCCTTGGTATGAATCGTTCTATACACCGCATGTCACATGGTTAAACACTTGGTATTGGTTTCGATTTGGGTGTTTAAAACTATGGCATAACTTTGATTGCACGCATTGGTTTATCCACTTACCAAAGGTTTCAATGGATTGATTGAAATGGCATAGTTATGACGCATGTGCATTGTGATTTGAAAGTGCCAATGGTTGTACCTTGGTAATGACTATTCTGCATGGCCAACAAATAGCTCCACCACCTTCGCACGATGTCATTAATGTTACTCTTATCTATGTTTCACCTCTGTTAGCTCGGGTAAGCCCTTGGGTGTTTTGTTCCTGTGTATGCTGCATTCAAACCCTGGCTCGTTCACCGTTTGCTCGGCTCCATGGCACCGCTGGTGCGAATTGATTCGAACAGTAGCCAAGCCTTTCTACTGTTCGACAATGCCAGGAAATACTTAGAGGATAACGGTTGGCTCACCTTTGTACAATGGTTTGAGGGTTTTAATCTATTTGTTGCACAACAGTTCGCCCTGACTTTTGATGGCTGTAGAGCCAAAATAGGCGACATTAAGCTTGAGCTGAGTGAACAGTTCATTAGCTCTGCCATAGGGTTAGCAGCCACGGGCCAGCATTGGTTTAAAAACTCTAAAGTGGAAGAGGTGCCATGGCCACTATTGTTCATCTCGCGTAAGGTCACATCGTGTGAAAGAGGTATGCCAATATCCACGCTTAAATGAAGATGGAATGATCTTTTGATGGTGGTTAAACAACACGTGACCTGTGAGGGTCGGTATGGACTGGTTTTTCTCTACCACCTTCGTTTGTTAATGAATTTTATGGGGTATCCATTGAATATTCCTTTTTATTTCTAATGTAGCCTATACAAAATGGCTAAAAGGCTTAAAAGAGAAAAGGTCGATAGTAGCTTGTTCCACCATGGCCTAATCAGATTCATCGTTGTTCATCACTTAAATCTCGACGGTGATAGTTGGCAAGCTTTTATCTCTCGGAAAGGTTTTACTGATGCAGAGCCCATCCAAGTTGACAAGCCTGTGGTTAGTGAAACCAAGGTCGAGCCACCCGTGCCCTTCTATGTCCTACTGCCCTCTCCTAAACCCTTGGTCGACCCTGATATTGACTTACCCGACGTCTTAGCAAACAAGGTTGAGGCTATAAAAAATCCTGTGAGCAAAAAGGTCAAGGGAAACCCTACTGTTGATGGAAAAGGTAAAAAAAACACTCGGCTTATCTTGAGAATGGCTAGGAATAAGCCTAAACCTAATGTTGAGCAGAAGCCCATAATCCTCAGTGAAGACTCAGACTTTGACATCGAACGCTTCCTAGCTAGTGAGTACCCTTACTCCCAAGGTTTATGCTCTGATCCACCCTATGATTTCATTTCTAATCTACCCCCTTACCTAAGGAACAATCCTAGCTACCCTGGGATCAAGCTACCTAACGAAACCCTCGGCAATGTAACCAAACCCTCACCTGCATTTTCGAAGCCCGGACAGTCGTCATGTGATCAATGTGATGTGTGGTTGGAACGATACTATACAGACGTTCCCTTACTTCAATCGAAAATCAAAGCATTGGAAAACCAAGTTATAGTATTAACAAGCCAAAGGGACAAGCTTCAAGCAAATTATAGGAAGCAGAAAACCACTAGTTCCATCGTTTTTAGGAATGTCGAATCGGCTACAGCCATCGTCAATTCCAAAATGTCATGATCAAGCTGTCTACTCGTCATTCAGGTATGAATTTCGATATCATTTTCATTTTATGAATTGCTTGGATTAATATAATGAATTGGGGTTTGTTTTCGTTTGGATTTGGATTATATCTCACCTGTGAAAAAGATCTCTGTGCCCAAAATCATGGAACTGTTTTGATTCACAACGACTATGTCAAACTCAAACTGTTTGATTTTCTCTCGTCTTGATTGGATTGTTGTGTATCTTCAGTTAGTACGATTGATTTTATGAGTTGGATTTATATCAAAGCTAGACTTGATACTACTCTGTTTGATTTTAATTTTCAAAACGAGTTGGTTAAACCCAGATGACATATGTTATCTCTATCAATTTCGGTTAATAGTTCGTTTTGAAATGAATTCTAGTAATATTTTTATTGAAAATCAATCGATTTCGTCTGCCCCCAATTGGCAATAATAAATGATTTGGTGAATCCCATAGACCCTGTTATCAACTGATTGATCCCATTATGATTTCGTATGTGATAATTTACATACCATATTTAATTTGATTCGCTATTAGCATGAGCATTTATATTTAATGCAATTATATCAGTTTGAGAAAATGATCTTGTTTGGATTCGATCTTGTTTCCTGTTGATGAGGCAGCATAACGATTGCCTATGATTTGTTTAACTGTATCGATTTCAGTTTGATATGAAACGATTTCATTACTATTCGATACGATTTTGTATACCTGAATTGGCAACGAATTAAACAAAGTATAGCTATCTATTTTATCGTTTGCTTTAGTCTGTTCAAATTGCATACAAGTGTCGATTTGAATAAGTCTTTTAGCAATCAAATATACTTTGATAGTTTGAATGTATTTTCAAAGATTTGAATTGATTTTAATGTTGATTCTGTGTCTGATTTAGACCAGCTACAGAATCGCAAGATTTTGTAGCTAGTCTATATCATTTTCATTAACAGAATATCCTCCTAACTTGCCCTTTTTTGACCTCTGGCAGGTACATTCGAATTGCATTGAACATGATGGACAGTCTAGGAGATATTTATGTGATTCAATTTTTATTTTAGGTTCTTAATTTACTCAGACTTGGGGATGTTATCCTAGATTTTATGTAAACAATTTTGATAACTTCCACAAGGATGTTTTACCCTATGGAAGGTCTTTAAATACTTATTATTTTGTGTAATAAGGATCATCCTCACTTGTGGGAGAACTAGTCTATGGATTTCTAATACAAACTGAGACATGAGTTGATGTTTTTCTACAGCTTTGGCTTTCATAATATCAATCTTTTGTTTCAAGTTTATGCATGTCAGTTTGCAGTTGATTATAGACTACTTTAGCTATCATAATCTATTGCAGGGTGATATGATTTGATTAATGTGCTATCCATATCTGATTTCTTTCATTATTTAAAAGTACAACAATTGCTTAGTTTCAGTTAATGAATCACAGATTTCTCTTCTTTGTTAATTGAATCATTTCGTATAGATCTTTGCATACAGGTTTATCTAACTGTGAAGATTTATAAATCATAAGATTGTTGTAGTTTTTATGTCTTGTTTGTCCTGTAATTATATTGAAGAGCACAACAGCTTCCCGTTTACAAGAAGCTAGTGGATAATTTGGTGCGGGTTTCCTCCCTCCGATCAGCGAAGACAGTCATTACATTCAGGACAAACCTGGAGCGTTTCTTCAGGTTAGTTTGTTATTCATTTGATAACTTATTTGTTAGTATAATTTGAGTAGTTTAGTTAGATGCATTTTCAGTTTAGATTAGTAGTTAGAATTAGTATTTTAGTTGCTTAGTTTAGTTAGCTTTCAGTTTATTTCTTTTTCATAAAATCATAAAAATCAAAAAACAATATCTCTCGCTGTCTTAGGACAGAATATAAATGAGTTTTTCAGATTTCCGTACAAATATGTAAATTGTTAGTATTGTACATTTTGTGAATAAGATTTATTTCTGTTAATAGTTAGATATTTAATTTCTTAGAGTTATCATAGTATTAGATAGTAGATTAGAATAGTTAGATTTGTTTAGTTTGTTTTATTTCTTTTAGTTAGATTAGTTTAGTTTGTTTTAATTGTTATTTTTAGTTAGATTAGTTAGTTTAGAGTAGTTTTTTTTTTTTTGTTTTCTTAGGACCTTAGATCGGCTAATGGAGTCGCTAAACCCGTCAGGGTGGTTCATCCCAAACGGCTTGGGTTATTAGACAACCCCAGACCAGTTCCACTCTCCCAGTTGACGAACGGTCAATTTCGCCCGTCAACAAATGGCACTAGAAGGAGGGTCGACTGACAAGCTAGCCTTGTAAGAGCCTTTATTTTAAATGTATTCAATTTCCCCCATGGCTCCCCAAATCCATGTGTTGGAACATGCTTTCAACTTCTCATTACCTGATGTTCCCAATGAGACATTCTCTCACTTGTCCAAACTCACCTTTGATGGTGAAGGCAATATATCTGCTAAAGACCACCTTAACAAGTTTTGGTGCAAATGCATCAAACATGACATCTCAGATTTAGGAGTTTTATGCAGAGTTTTTACTTTTACTTTTAGAGGTCGAATCAAACATTGGTATGAATCCTTTCTAGCATGTTACATTTTTTATTGGTTTCAATTTGTAGATGAGTTTCTAGATGCTTTTGAAATTTATGATTTTGATCAATTATGTGAAGAATTTCATACTTCGCTAATCAACGACGATTCATCTTCAGAAGACCTTTTGACAAGAGTCTATCATATCCTTTGTAAATTTAATCTCGATGACATGTCATTGGCATTAAATCTCTTCTATGATGCTTCCATCCCTTCCATTTAGTCATGTTCAATCACGAATGAAGAACCAATTGCAAATCCTATAACTCAACTGCAAGAACAATCTTCTTCGCAAGAAGAGAAAAATTATTTTGATAATGTTGAACAAGCTAGGGAGGTAGAATCTATTGATCAGGCTCTTATTGACAACCAAATCGGTTTTTCCTTTGAATCATTGTATTTTCAGTCTAAGACTAGTATGGAAGATGACTCGTTTCTGGCTCAAGGTGAATACCCTCATTCTTGTAACTCATGCTCTAATCAATATTTAAAATCAGTCATTGAAGAACACTTAAGCGACGAAAATCATCTTGAATGTTCTAGTATTCCTCTGAAATTAATTAGAGAAGAAGAAACCTTAAACCTTGATCCTCAGAATGCACTTTGTTCACGAGAAAGACTAGATGTTGGTCACATAAATTTTGAATTATCTATCACACAAAAGGCAAATCCAGATGATCATATTATGTTAAGGAATTCGTCACCAAAACTGAGTAAGAGTTTTAAAGAAAGTGAAGAGAATTGTTTTGAGAATACCATTGTTGAGTATCATAGTTCAAGAGATTCTTTTCATCTGCTTATTTCTAATTCCTTTTATTCTTTATATCCTTATCTCTTCCTAGACTCTATTGGACTTGACACCTTACCTACAACATCCTACTCTTTGCCACCATAATCATATCCTTTCGATATACTAAATTTTGGTGAAATCAATTCCAAACCTAACATTGACAAACTCGGATTTGATGCTTGTTCATTTTCATCACTTATATGGGAAGAGGACATGTTACGAGATGATTTTACACAGTTTCTTGTTGAAAAGGACAATGCATTACATCTTATGGAAATCAAACATTCTAAGTTGCATATTCGTTCTTTAATTAGCTCGAATCTTAATGTTTATACTTCACATTTTGAAATGATCGATCTCATCGAAGGAAACATTCAAACCAATGATCTTATTGATTGCACGAATCCTCCTATGATGAGTTTCCCATTGATATATTCATTTCATCAAAGTCATGGTTTGCATCCGCATTTTTGTGACAGGATCTTAGGATGGCTTCAATATTCATATATGAAAAAATTCCATAATAAAGACAAAGTTGAGCTTGCTTTCTTTTTACCCAAGTATCTTGGAAGTAGGCGTGACGTGTTTCTTTTAGATCCTCCATGTGAAGAAATTAATGAACACTTAGAGAATTGTCAGAAGGATGAGACATTTCAGCCTCGGCTGACGGTTATTCCATTTCCTCATAATCCTGATAAGTTTTTCAAAACTTCTTACACTCACCCATGCCATTATGACCCTTATCACGGCAAGATTGCGCAATGGATGGAGGATTCGTACAACAAGAATATCCAAGGAAATGGTAAGATCATGCTTACTTTGTTTTTAGATGATGATTATGAAGGTAAGTGTGATATGTTTCTATCATTTGTTGATCTATTACCATTCTTATTAGTAATGCTTGATCTTGTTTCCATTGCAGGATTGGAATCACTTCGATGGCTACATTGGAAGCATGACTTCACTTAGTATTTTTGATTTGTTTAGTAGTTAGAGTAGGTTTAGGAATAGGTTTTTCTTTCACTTTTATTTCTCTCTAGTTCTCTTTGTAATAATGCAGTCATGAACGCAAGTGGGCGCACCACGAGAACCATAATACAGTTGTTGTCAGGGAAGTCCCCTTGATCTTTTTCTCTTTACTTCTAGTTGAACATTTATTTTCAAAAACGCAGTATCGTCATGAAAATATTAAATGGAAAGTAAAGAGATAAATAAATCTAAATCAACCCTGACCCGAGGTACCATGAGTAGGACTGCTTTCCCATCATTCAGGATTTTCCTACTTTCTTTCAGTTTCCCAAGTGATTGTTGCATGAGGTTTTCAGATGCACCTTCTGTGCATATTTGTTTTTTGTTTTTGTTGTTTGGATTTCTTTGCTTTCCAATTTTTTCTTCGCTGGTGTTTTTTGATTTCTCCCTTATGCTTACGAGTTTTCTCTTTTGGAAATTCACGTACCTGCATTATGAACTAGTCAGACAAAGAAAACATAAAATTCTTCCTCTGAAATGACTATTGAAAATTTGTCTAAACATCATTTATAAACTACTTATGAAATTTACATCTGTGTTGCAAAAAGTTTGTTTTTTGAAAGAAGTTAACTGATTTCAATCTCTAACATAAGCTTGTTGCGACCATCCATTATCTTTTTACGCTATCCCTATTCCTTAAGGGAATGAATCAATAGATGTCTCCCTGCCTTAGAAAGTTGGTTCTGTAAAAGAAACATCTCTGGATCGTAATAAAGGACAGTTCTAAAAAATTATGCTAAGGTCTAAAAAAAAATATAAGTTTAAATATCATAATTTTCAGCGTCACCTCGCTCAATTATATATCTTTGAAAAATAAAATAAATTATTAATAGAGTTGTTGGAAGTGCTTATAAACCCATCGGGATGTTGAACAGGTCTACTGGAAGTGGGTAAATGCATGCATGACGCCAAGACAACTTCGTCAGGGTACTGAACAGGCCTGCTGGCAGCGAAGCAATGTTGGGTATATGAAAATTGGCAAAAAATAACAAACCTCTTAACCATAAAATGTCCTTTATTTTGATCTGGAACTTCTTGGCAGGATACATACGTCAGAGTGGGTTAGATGGCAACCCTGTCGAGGCTATGGACGCCTGCTGGCAGCAGCGGCTATGCCAACAGTATTGGATATTTTATCTTTAATATTGTGACTCGTTGGTCTTAAGACTGTTACCAGTTTTCATCTTTTAAAACACTGCTGGAATAGTTGGTTAATGATTGATGTTTACACGATTTTTTGGTTGTTATTTTTGAGTTGGAATTATCTTTGCTGTCCTAATCTGAATTTGTTCTTTTGGCAGAGATAACTGCTTCTACCAGTGTGTCACCATTGTTGGCAGCCAATTCATATTTTCCCACTATCTTATAAGTTGCCTGCACCATTGTTTTGCAAACCTCAATTTTTCGTCGCAATTCTCAAATGAAAAGACACTTTTATTTTTGTGTTATTTGCACACTTGCCTTCGTTTTTGTTTTCACGACTGTAAGCGTGAAAACTTGGTCTTTCGAAGTCGCATTAAAATCATTATGGAATTGTCGTTATCATTCTTGACGATATGCCCATTGCATTGACATTTTATTTATCATTATGCAGTTGGAAAAACCTTTGATCTGTACTCATTTGAACACTCTTTGATTTATTATGTAATTTCGTTTCATGGGTAATTGAGGTTGCGATACATTGGTAATTGGATCTACATGTTATTTGATCATTTCACTTTGTACATTGGCTTCATAAAAGAACATAGGTGTTATGATTAAACCCTTGGTATATATCTTTTAATATGACACCTAGTTCCTGTTATCAAAATCATTGGCTTGTTAATTATATGAAAAAACATTGGTATTACGGTTTAAACCCTTGGTATGAATCGTTCTATACACTGCATGTTGCATGGTTAAACACTTGGTATTGGTTTTGATTTGGGTGTTTAAAACTATGGCATAACTTTGATTGCGTGCATTGGTTTATCCACTTACCAAAGGTTTCAATGGATTGATTGAAATGGCATAGTTATGACGCATGTGTGTTGTGATTTGAAAGCGCCGACGGTTGTACCTTGGTAATGACTATTCTGCATGGCCAGCAAATAGCTCCACCACCTTCGCACGATGTCATTAATGTTACTCTTATCTCTGTTTCACCTCTGTTAGATCGGGTAAGCCTTCGAGTGTTTTGTTCCTGTGTATGCTGCATTCAAACCCTGGCTCGTTCACTGTTTGCTCGGCTTCATGGCACCGGTGGTGCGAATTGATCCGAACGGTAGCCAAGCCTTGCTACTATTCGACAATGCTTGGAAATACTTAGAGGATAACGGTTGGCTCACCTTTGTACAATGGTTTGAGGGTTTTAATCTATTTGTTGCACAGTAGTTTTCCCTGACTTTTGATGGTTGTAGAGCCAAAATAGGTGACATTCAGCTTGAGCTGAGTGAACAGTTCATTAGCTCTGCCATAGGGTTAGCAGCAACGGACCAGCATTGGTTTAAAAACTCTAAAGTGGAAGAGGTGCCATGGCCACTATTGTTCGTCTTGCGTAGGGTCACATCCTGTCAAAGAGGTATGCCAATATCCATGTTTAAACCAAGATGGCATGATCTTTTGATGGTGGTTAAACAATTCGTGACTTGTGAGGGTCGGTATGGACTGGTTTTTCTCTACCACCTTCGTTTGTTAATGAATTTTATGGGGTATCCATTGAATATGCCTTTTTATTTCCAGCGTAGCCTATACAAAATGGCTAAAAGGTTTGAAAGAGAAAAGGCCGATAGTAGCTTGTTCCACCATGGCCTAATCAGACTCATCGTTGTTCATCACTTAAATCTCCACGGTGATAGTTGGCAAGCTTTTATCTCTCGGAATGGTTTTGCTGATGCAGAGCCCGTCCAAGTTAACAAGCCTGTGGTTAGTGAAACCAAGGTCGAGCCACCTGTGCACTTCCATGTCCTACTGCCCTCTCCTAAACCCTCGGTTGACCCTGATATTGACTTACCCGACGTCTTAGCAGACAAGGTTGAGGCTATAAAAAATCCTGTGAGCAAAAAGGTCAAGGGAAACCCTACCGTTGATGGCAAAGGTAAAAAGAACGCTCGGCTTATCTTGAGAATGGATAGGAATAAGCCTAAACCTAATGTTGAGCAGAAGCCCATAGTCCTCAGTGAAGACTTGGACTCTGACATCGAACACTTCCTAGCTAGTGAGTACCCTTACTCCCAAGGTTTGTGCTCTGAGCCACCCTATGATTTCGTTTCTAATCTACCCCCTTGCCCAAGGAACAATCCTAGCTACCCTGGGATCAAGCTACCTAATGAAACCCTCGACAATGTAACCAAACCCTCACCTGCATTTTCGAAGCTCGGACAGTAGTCATGTGATCAATGTGATGTGTGGTTGGAACGATACTATATAGACGTTCCCTTACTTCAATCGAAAATCAAAGTGTTGGAAAACCAAGTTATAGTATTGACAAGCCAAAGGGACAAGATTCAAGCAAATGATAGGAAGCAGAAAACCATTGGTTCCATCGTTTTTAGGAATGTCGAATCGGCTATAGCCGTCGTCAATTCCAAAATGTCATGATCAAGCTGTCTACTCGTCATTCAGGTATGAATTTCGATATCATTTTCATTTTATGAATTTCTTGGATTAATATAATGAATTGGGGTTTGTTTTCGTTTGGATTTGGATTATATCTCACCTGTGCAAAAGATCTCCGTGCCCAAAATCATGGAACTATTTTGATTCACAACGACTATGTCAAACTCAAACTGTTTGATTTGCTCTCGTCTTGATTGGATTGTTGTGTATCTTCAGTTAGTACGATTGATTTTATGAGTTGGATTCGTATCAAAGCTAGAATTGATACTACTCTATTTGATTTTAATTTTCAAAACGAGTTGGTTAAACCCAGATCGACATATGTTATCTCTCTCAATTTCAGTTAATAGTTCGTTTTGAAATGAATGCTAGTAATATTTTTTATTGAAAATCAATCGATTTTTTCCACCCCCAATTGGCAATAATAAATGATTTGGCGAATCCCACAGACCCTGTTATCAATTGATTGATCCCATTATGATTTTGTATGTGATAATTTACATACCATCTTTAATTTGATTCGCTATTAGCATGATCGTTTATATTTAATGCAATTATATCAGTTTGAGAAAATGATCTTGTTTGGATTCGATCGTGTTTCATGTTGATGAGGCAGCATAACGATTTCCTATGATTTGTTTAACTGTATCGATTTCAGTTTGATATGAAACGATTTCATTACTATTCGATACGATTTTGTATACCTGAATTGGCAACGAATTAAACAAAGTATAGCTATCTATTTTATCAATTAATTTAGTCTGTTCAAATTGCATACAAGTGTCGATTTGAATAAGGCTTTTAGCAATCAAATATATTTTGATAGTTTGAATGTATTTTCAAAGATTTTAATTGATTTTAATGCTGATTCTATGTCTGATTTAGACCAGCTACAGAATCGCAAGATTCTGTAGCTAGTCTATAGAATTAGATTTTTATCATTTTCATTAACAGAATACACTCCTAACTTGCCCTTTTTTGACCTCTGGCAGGTACATTCGAATTGCATTGAACATGATGGATAGTCTAGAAGATATTTATGTGATTCAGTTTTTATTTTAGGTTCTTAATTTAGTCAGACTTGGGGATGTTATCCTAGATTTTATGTAAACAGTTTTGATAACTTCCACAGGGATGTTTTACCTTGTGGAAGGTCTTTAAATACTTATTATTTTGTGTAATAAGGATCATCCTCACTTGTGGGAGAACCAGGCTATGGATTTCTAATACAAACTGAGACAGGAGTTGATGTTTTTCTACAACTTTGGCTTTCATAATATCAATCTTTTGTTTCAAGTTTATGAATGTCAGTTTGCAGTTGATTATAGACTACTTTAGCTATCATAATCTATTGTAGGATGATATGATTTGATTAATGTGCTATCCATATCTGATTTCTTTCATTATTTAAAATTACAACAATTGCTTGGTTTCAGTTAATGAATCACAGATTTCTCTTCTTTGTTAATTGAATCATTTCGTATAGATCTTTGCATACAGGTTTATCTAACTGTGAAGATTTATAAATCATAAGATTGTTGTAGTTTTTATGTCTTGTTTGTCGTGTAATTATATTGAAGAGCACAACAGCTTCCCGTTTACAAGAAGCTAGTGGATAATTCGGTGCGGGTTTCCTCCCTTCGATCAGCGAAGACAGTCATTACATTCAGGACAAACCTGGAGTGTTTCTTCAGGCTAGTTTGTTATTCATTTGATAACTTATTTGTTAGTATAATTTAAGTAGTTTAGTTAGATACATTTTCAGTTTAGATTAGTAGTTAAGATTAGTATTTTAGTTGTTTAGTTTAGTTAGCTTTTAGTTTATTTCTTTTTCATAAAATCATAAAAATCAAAAAACAATATCTCTCGCTGTCTTAGGACAGAATATAAATGAGTTTTTCAGATTTCCATACAAATCTGTAAATTGTTAGTATTGTACATTTTGTGAATAAGATTTATTTTTGTTAATAGTTAGATATTTAATTTCTTAGAGTTAACATAGTATTAGATAGTAGATTAGAATAGTTAGATTTGTTTAGTTTGTTTTATTTCTTTTAGTTAGATTTGTTTAGACTTTTTGCTTTTACTTTTAGAGGTCGAATCAAACATTGGTTTGAATCCTTTCCAGCATGTTACATTTTTGATTGAAATCAATTTGTAGATGAGTTTCTAGATTCTTTTGAAATTTATGATTTTGATCAATTATGTGAAGAATTTCATACTTCGCTAATCAACGACGATTCATCTTCAGAAGACCTTTTGACAAGAGTCTATCATATCGTTTGTAAATTTAATCTCGATGACATGTCATTGGCATTAAATCTCTTCTATGACGCTTCCATCCCTTCCATTCAGTCATGCTCAATCACGAATGAAGAACCAATTGCAAATCCTATCACTCAACTGCAAGAACAATCTTCTTCGCAAGAAGAGAAAAATTCTTTCGATAATGTTGGACAAGCTAGGGAGGTAGAATCTATTGATCAAGCTCTTATTGACAACCAAATTGGTTTTTCCTTTGAATCATTGTATTTTCAGTATAAGACTAGTATGGAAGATGATTCGTTTCTGGCTCAAGGTGAATACCCTCATTCTTGTAACTCATGCTCTAATCAATATTTAAAATTAGTCATTGAAGAACACTTAAGCAACGAAAATCATCTTGAATGTTCTAGTATTCCTATGAAATTGATTAGAGAAGAAGAAACCTTAAAACTTGATCCTCAAAATGCACTTTGTTCACGGGAAAGATTAGATGTTGGTCACATAAATTTTGAATTATCTATCACACAAAAGGAAAATCCAGATGATCATATTATGTTAAGGAATTTGTCACCAAAACTGAGTAAGAGTTTTAAAGAAAGTGAAGAGAATTGTTTTGAGAATACCATTGTTGAGTATCATAGTTCAAGAGATTCTTTTCATCTGCTTATTTATAATTCCTTTTATTCTTTATATCCTGATCTCTTCCTAGACTCTATTGGACTTGTCACCTTACCTACGACATCCTACTCTTTACCACCACAATCATATCCTTTCGATATACTAAATTTTGGTGAAATCGAGTCCAAACCTAACATTGACAAACTCGGATTTGATGCTTGTTCACTTTCATCACTCATATGGGAAGAGGACATGTTGTGAGATGATTTTACACAGATTCTTGTTGAAAAGGACAGTGCATTACATCTTATGGAAATCAAACATTCTAAGTTGCATATTCGTTCTTTAATTAGCTCGAATCTTAATGTTTATACTTCACATTTTGAAATGATTGATCTCATCGAAGGAAACATTCAAACCAATGATCTTATTGATTGCACGAATCCTCCTATGATGAGTTTCCCATTGATATATTCATTTCATCAAAGTCATGGTTTGCATTCGCATTTTTGTGACAGGATCTTAGGATGGCTTCAATATTCATATATGAAAAAATTCCATAATAAAGACAAAGTTGAGCTTTCTTTATTTTTACCCAAGTATCTTGGAAGTAGGCGTGACGTGTTTCTTTTAGATCCTCCATGTGAATAAATTAATGAACACTTAGAGAATTGTCAGGAGGATGAGACATTTCAGCCTCGGCTGACGGTTATTCCATTTCCTCATAATCCTGACAAGTTTTTCAAAACTTCTTACACTCACCCATGCCATTATGACCCTTATCACAACAAGATTGCACAATGGCTGGAGGATTCGTACAACAAGAATATCCAAGGAAATGGTAAGATCATGCTTACTTTGTTTTTAGATGATGATTATGAAGGTAAGTGTGATATGTTTCTATCATTTGTTGATCTATTACCATTCTTATTAGTAATGCTTGATCTTGTTTCCATTGCAGGATTGGAATCACTTCGATGGCTACATTGGAAGCATGACTTCACTTAGTATTTTTGATTTGTTTAGTAGTTAGAGTAGGTTTAGGAATAGGTTTTTCTTTCACTTTTATTTCTCTCTAGTTCTCTTTGTAATAATGCAGTCATGAACGCAAGTGGGCGCACCACGAGAACCATAATACAGTTGTTGTCAGGGAAGTCCCCTTGATCTTTTTCTCTTTACTTCTAGTTGAACATTTATTTTCAAAAACGCAGTATCGTCATGAAAATATTAAATGGAAAGTAAAGAGATAAATAAATCTAAATCAACCCTGACCCGAGGTACCATGAGTAGGACTGCTTTCCCATCATTCAGGATTTTCCTACTTTCTTTCAGTTTCCCAAGTGATTGTTGCATGAGGTTTTCAGATGCACCTTCTGTGCATATTTGTTTTTTGTTTTTGTTGTTTGGATTTCTTTGCTTTCCAATTTTTTCTTCGCTGGTGTTTTTTGATTTCTCCCTTATGCTTACGAGTTTTCTCTTTTGGAAATTCACGTACCTGCATTATGAACTAGTCAGACAAAGAAAACATAAAATTCTTCCTCTGAAATGACTATTGAAAATTTGTCTAAACATCATTTATAAACTACTTATGAAATTTACATCTGTGTTGCAAAAAGTTTGTTTTTTGAAAGAAGTTAACTGATTTCAATCTCTAACATAAGCTTGTTGCGACCATCCATTATCTTTTTACGCTATCCCTATTCCTTAAGGGAATGAATCAATAGATGTCTCCCTGCCTTAGAAAGTTGGTTCTGTAAAAGAAACATCTCTGGATCGTAATAAAGGACAGTTCTAAAAAATTCTGCTGAGGTCTAAAAAAAAAATATAAGTTAAAATATCATAATTTTCAGTGTCACCTCGCTCAATTTTATATCTTTGAAAAATAAAATAAGTTATTAATAGAGCTGTGGGAAGTGCTTGTAAACCCGTCGGGATGTTGAAAAGGTCTACTGGCAGCAGCTAAATGCATGCATGACGCCAAGACAACTTCGTCGGGGTACTGAACAGGCCGGTTGGTAGCGAAGCAATGTCGGGTATTTGAAAATTGGCAAAAAATAACAAACCTCTTAACCATAAAATGTCCTTTATTTTGATCTGGAACTTCTTGGCAGGATACAGACGTCAGAGTGGGTTAAATGGCAACCCTGTCGAGGCTATGGACGCCTGCTGGAAGCAGCGGCTATGCCAACAGTATTGGAGATTTTATATTTAATATTGTGACTCACTGGTCTTAAGACTGTTACCAGTTCTTATCTTTTAAAACACTGCTGGAATAGTTGGTTAATGATTGATGTTTACACGATTTTTTGGTTGTTATTTTTGAGTTGGAATTATCTTTGTTGTCCTAATCTGAATTTGTTCTTTTGGTAGAGATAACTGCTTCTACCAATGTGTCGCCATTTTTGGCAGCCAATTCACATTTTTCCACTGTCTTATAAGCTGCCTGCACCATTGTTTTGCAAACTTCAATTTTTCGTCGCAATTCTCAAATGAAACGACACTTTTATTTTTGCGTTATTTGCACACTTGCCTTCGTTTTTGTTTTCACGACTATAAGCGTGAAAACTTGGTCTTTCGAAGTCGCATTAAAATCATTATGGAATTGTCGTTATCATTCTTGACGATATGCCCATTGCGTTGACATTTTATTTATCATTATGCAGTTGGAAAAACCTTTAATCTGTACTCATTTGAACACTCTTTGATTTATTATGTAATTTCGTTTCATGGGTAATTGAGGTTGTGATACATTGGTAATTGGATCTACATGTTATTTGATCATTTCACTTTGCACATTGGCTTCATAAAAGCACATAGGTGTTATGATTAAACCCTTGGTATATATCTTTTAATATGACACCTAGTTCCTGCTATCAAAATCATTGGCTTGTTAATTATATGAAAAAGCATTGGTATTATGGTTTAAACCCTTGGTATGAATCATTCTATACACCGCATGTCACATGGTTAAACACTTGGTATTGGTTTCGATTTGGGTGTTTAAAACTATGGCATAACTTTGATTGCGCGCATTGGTTTATCCACTTACCAAAGGTTTCAATGGATTGATTGAAATGACATAGTTATGACGCATGTGCGTTGTGATTTGAAAGCGTCGACGGTTGTACCTTGGTAATGACTATTCTTCATGGCCAACAAATAGCTCCACCACCTTCGCATGATGTCATTAATGTTACTCTTATCCCTGTTTCACCTCTGTTAGCTTGAGTAAGCCTTCGGGCATTTTGTTCCTATGTATGCTGCATTCAAACCCTGGCTCATTCACCATTTGCTTGGCTCCATGGCACCGGTGGTGCGAATTGAGCCAAACAGTAGCCAAGCCTTGCTATTGTTTGACAATGCCTGAAAAGACTTAGAGGATAACGGTTGGCTCACCTTTGTACAACAGTTTGAGGGTTTTAATCTATTTTTTGCACAACAGTTCACCCTGACTTTTGATGGCTGTAGAGCCAAAATAGGTGCCATTCAGCTTGAGCTGAGTGAACAGTTCATTAGCTCTGCAACAGGGTTAGCAGCCACGGGCCAACATTGGTTTAAAAACTCTAAAGTGGAAGAGGTGTCATGGCCACTACTGTTCATCTCGCGTAAGGTCACATCCTGTGACAGAGGTATGCCGATATCCATGCTTAAAAAAAGATGGCATGATATTTTGATGGTGGTTAAACAATTCGTGACCTGTGAGGGTCGGTATGGACTGGTTTTTCTCTACCACCTTCGTTTGTTAATGAATTTTATGGGGTATCCATTGAATATGCCTTTTTATTTCTAGCATAGCCTATACAAAATGGATAAAAGGTTTAAAAGAGAAAATGTCGATAGTATCTTGTTCCACCATGGCCTAATCAAACTCATCGTTGTTCATCACTTAAATATCCATGGTGATAGTTGGCAAGCTTTTATCTCTCGGAATGGTTTTGCTGATGCAGAGCCCATCCAAGTTGACAAGCTTGTGGTTAGTGAAACCAAGGTTGAGCCACCCGTGCCCTTCCATGTCCTACTGCCCTCTCCTAAACCCTTGGTTGACCCTGATATTGACTTACCCGATGTCTTAGCAGACAAGGTTAAGGCTATAAAAAATCTTGTGAGAAAAAAGGTCAAGGGAAACCCTATTGTTGATGGCAAAGGTAAAAAGAACGCTCGGCTTATCTCGAGAATGGATAGGAATAAGCCTAAACCTAATGTTGAGCAGAATCCCATAGTCCTCAGTGAAGACTCGGACTCTGACGTCGAACGCTTCCTAGCTAGTGAGTACCCTTACTCCCAAGCATTGTGCTCCAAGCCACCCTATGATTTCGTTTCTAATCTACCCCCTTGCCTAAGGAACAATCCTATCTACCCTGGGATCAAGCTACCTAACGAAACCCTCGACAATGTAACCAAACCCTCACCTGCATTTTCGAAGCCCGGACAGTCGTCATGTGATCAATGTGATGTGTGGTTGGAACGATACTATACAGACGTTCCCTTACTTGAATCGAAAATCAAAGCGTTGGAAAACCAAGTTACAGTATTGACAAGCCAAAGGGACAAGCTTCAGGCAAATGATAGGAAGCAGAAAACCATTGGTTCCATCGTTTTTAGGAATGTCGAATCGGCTACAGTCGTCGTCAATTCCAAAATGTCATGATCAAGCTGTCTACTCGTCATTCAGGTATGAATTTCAATATCATTTTCGTTTTATGAATTGCTTGGATTAATATAATGAATTGGGGTTTGTTTTCATTTGGATTTGGATTATATCTCACCTGTGCAAAATATCTCCGTGCCCAAAATCATGGAACTTTTTTGATTCACAACGACAATGTCAAACTCAAACTATTCAATTTGCTCTCGTCTTGATTGGATTGTTGTGTATCTTCAGTTAGTACGATTGATTTTATGAGTTGGATTCGTATCAAAGCTAGACTTGATACTGCTCTGTTTGATTTTAATTTTCAAAACAAGTTGGTTAAACCCAGATCGACATATGTTATCTCTGTCAATTTCGGTTAATAGTTCGTTTTGAAATGAATGCTAGTAATATTTTTATTGAAAATCAATCGATTTTGTCCACCCCCAATTGGCAATAATAAATGATTTGGCGAATCCCACAGACCCTGTTATCAACTGATTGATCCCATTATGATTTTGTATGTGAAAATTTACATACCATCTTTAATATGATTCACTATTAGCATGATCGTTTATATTTAATACAATTATATCAGTTTGAGAAAATGATCTATTTTGGATTCGATTGTGTTTCCTGTTGATGAGGCAGCATAATGATTGCCTATGATTTTCTTAACTGTATCGATTTCAGTTTGATATGAAACGATTTCATTACTATTCGATATGATTTTGTATACCTGAATTGGCAACGAGTTAAACAGAGTATAGCTATCTATTTTATCGTTTGATTTAGTCTGTTCAAATTGCATACAAGTGTCGATTTGAATAAGGCTTTTAGAAATCAAATATATTTTGATAGTTTGAATGTATTTTCAAAGATTTTAATTGATTTTAATGTTGATTCTGTGTCTGATTTAGACCAGCTACAGAATCCCAAGATTCTGTAACTTGTCTATAGAATTAGATTTTTATCATTTTCATTAACAGAATATCCTCTTAACTTGCCCTTTTTTTACCTTTGGCAGGTACATTCAAATTGCATTGAACATGTTGGACAGTCTAGGAGATATTTATGTGATTCAGTTTTTATTTTAGGCTCTTAATTTAGTCAGACTTGGGGATGTTATCCTAGATTTTATGTAAACAGTTTTGATAACTTCCACAGGGATGTTTTACCCTGTGGAAGGTCTTTAAATACTTATTATTTTGTGTAATAAGGATCATCCTCACTTGTGGGAGAATCAGGCTATGGATTTCTAATACAAACTGAGACAGGAGTTGATGTTTTGCTACAGCTTTGGCTTTCATAATATCAATCTTTTGTTTCAAGTTTATGCATGTCAGTTTGCAGTTGATTATAGACTACTTTAGCTATCATAATCTATTGCAGGATGATATGATTTGATTAATGTGCTATCCATATCTGATTTCTTTCATTATTTAAAAGTACAACAATTGCTTGGTTTCAGTTAATGAATCACAGATTTCTCTTCTTTGGTAATTGAATCATTTCGTATAGATCTTTGCATACAGGTTTATCTAACTGTGAAGATTTATAAATCATAAGATTGTTGTAGTTTTTATGTCTTGTTTGTCCTGTAATTATATTGAAGAGAACAATAGCTTCCCATTTACAAGAAGCTAGTGGATAATTCGGTGCAGGTTTCCTCCCTCCGATCAGCTAAGACAGTCATTACATTCAGGACAAACCTGGAGTGTTTCTTCAGGTTAGTTTGTTATTCATTTGATAACTTATTTGTTAGTATAATTTAAGTAGTTTAGTTAGATACATTTTCAGTTTAGATTAGTAGTTAGAATTAGTATTTTAGTTTTTTAGTTTAGTTAGCTTTTAGTTTATTTCTTTTTCATAAAATCATAAAAATCAAAAAACAATATCTCTCACTGTCTTAGGACAGAATATAAATGAGTTTTTCAGATTTCCATACAAATCTGTAAATTGTTAGTATTGTACATTTTGTGAATAAGATTTATTTCTGTTAATAGTTAGATATTTAATTTCTTAGAGTTAACATAGTATTAGATAGTAGATTAGAATAGTTAGATTTGTTTAGTTTGTTTTATTTCTTTTAGTTAGATTAGTTTAGTTTGTTTTAATTGTTATTTTTAGTTAGATTAGTTAGTTTAGAGTAGTTTTTCTTTTTGTTTTCTTAGGACCTTAGATCGGCTAACGGAGCCGCTAAACCCGTCAGGGTGGTTCATCCCAAATGGCTTGGGTTATTAGACAACCCCGGACCGGTTCCACTCTCCCAGTTGACAGACGATCAATTTCGCCCGTCAACAAATAGGTCGCGTACATACACGAGATTTTTGTGCAGCAAGCTGCATATATATGGTAAAGCCTTGGGAAAAAGGAAATGCACATGGATTGCAGCTTGTTGTGATGGTATAACACTGTGTTGCAGGGTATGACATTGTTTTTTGCAGGTTCTGACATTGTTTGTTGCGGATTCTCATGGTTTTCATATTGTATTATGTAATATGATGATAAAAAATTAAAAGGTTGTCTTGGATGCATAGCACTAACCCATGAGTGTGGATTGAGTCATTCTCTGTTGAAGAAAAATGTTGGTTACGACAATGAATTTATGCCACCTTGGTTATATGATATATCATGATGATGCTAGCTAGATATGTTATTGATCTATTGGAGCATACTACTAGTACATGTATTGTTGGATTCTTAGTATTTGATGTAGTGCATGGAGGCTTGAGGTTAATCTGTTGGGGTACATGGCTGGTACTTATTTGAGTTTCATTGACATATCTTATAATGTGTTAATGGAGGAATACTTGTTGGATATCATGGTGGATGCGTTTGGCATATTGTTGGACTACATATTTGGACATGTAGTTGGTGATTTGATGAGGTGATCATGTTGTACATCATTAAGGAGTCATAGATTGATCTATAATTGATGCATGATTGGTACACTTTTAGTGCATTGGTAGAGGTACCTACTAGTAGTTTGATTGGCACATGTTTTATGTGATGAACTTGGCATACATGTATGAGGACACATCTTGATTATGGTTCATCTTGTTGTGGTATTGATGCATGGTTTATGTACTTGTTTGGTGCAAGTGGTGATGCATGTTTAGTGCATAAAGGTACATTCATAGATGGTATATGTTTGGATGATTGGTACTTGGCTAAAAGTAAATCATTGATATTACTTGATTAGCACAACAATTGGTATTTGTTTGAGATTCATGGTTGTGGCACTTGGTTCATGGTAGAGACATATCTTTGGTGATATGATACTTGGTTGTGGCACTTGGTTCATGGTGGAGACATATCATGACACTTGCTTGACATGTTGGTAGATGCACATGTTTAGCATATTGGTACATGCACATGGTTGGCATATTGGTAGATGCACATGGATGACATGTTGATGAAGGCATATGGTTGATACATTGAAGATATCTTATGGCACATTGTATGATGTTGATGTACATGGTTTATGTACATAGGTGATGTACATAGTGGGAACATTTTGATACATGATGTACTTGGTTGATATTTTGTTCATGATTCTCTATTTTCATATCTTTGATTCATGATGTTTGGTATAGCATGAGTTGGATACATAAACAGGTCCAATGATCATTATATGGTAGCACATTGTTCATCTTGCAGAGAAGATAGGGGAGACATACCCATAGGGGGAGTCATTATTCTTCCCATGATTCTAGGAGGAGATATTTATCAGATGCATACCTAGAAAAGAGCCCTATATTTGAAGAAAGAGCGCAGAAGAATAATTCTAGGGGGAGCAATGGTCACATGGGGAGTATGAGAATGCATCTTCAGCATCATAGTGATATCCCTTGTTCAAAAGGGAAGATATTATTCATAGGAATATCAAAGGCATTCAAAGAGGGGGAGCAGCCCCAAGAGGAGAATGACCCTTTTCCATTGATGTCAAAGGGGGAGATATGGTCACATTGATGTGACTGATATTTAGTAATGGGGAGAGATAGTTGTATTGATATGATTGATGACCATTGATGTATATCATGCCTTATCTACATGTTGACATCAATGATTGGTATTGACATCAATGTTGGTATTTCCATCAATGCTAAAGGGGGAGATTGTTGGATCATGTTGTCATTGATGCCAATGGTTTGATTGTGGTTTGATTGATTGATGTCATTGATTTATGTAAATTGATTGCTTGATTGATTGATGATTGATGAACAGTGTATATGCATTTTCCTTGATGAGAATGATAAATGTCAAGTGGAAACCAATCGATGAAGATGGATCAATGAGTTGTCATTGATGTGATGCATAGTTGGATTGATGAAATGATGAATAATTATTGTCCTATCATGGTTGATAACAAGTACAAATGGATGAACTCCAAAGTGGTCCCCTTATGGTGAAATCCCTCACGGGAAGACGCTTTGCGGTTTAGTTATGGTTGGAGAACCCATGCTTGTATGTGGAATAATGACATTAAGATCAGTGATTTTTTTGGTGAAACTATCCTAGATGGATAGTGCTTGTCATTCCATTTCTGGTGGTATGTGGAATGTCACATAACTTCTCACTGTTTGAGAGTTATGTCCTTACGAAGTTGGAGGACCCTCATGTGTGGGCTTGAAGCCCCATGGTCAAAGAAGTCAAAGTGATTGAAAAGAAGAAATCATTATTTTAATGATAAAGTGAGGTTACAAAGTAAAGGAGGAATATTTAAATGATAAAGTAATGGAGAAGTTTCTAATTATGGAAAGTGGTTAACCCTTAAAATAAGGAAAATAGGTTAAGTGACCTAGAAGTGGGTTAAGTGACCTAGAAGATCAAGAGTATAAATAAGAGGCTAGGGTCTCTTGTGAAAAGTACATTTTTTGGGGAGCATCTCTTGTGTATATTTTGTGTGTATCTCTTGAGCATGATTGAATATCTATTCTGAGAGAGAGAGTGTGTGAGGAGGATCTCATGGACGCATCAAAGTTTTGGCAATGTCTGAGATCTTGACAACAAAAGTCCCAAAGCTTCAGAAACCCTAGTTTCTAAGGTATGTGTGGGTTGTAATGGGTCATGGCGCGTACACACGTGGGTTGTATGAGGATAGGGTGCATATAATAGATAAAACCATGGATATTTGTGTTTGAGTTGATGACTGGTTGTTGAAGACTGGAGGAGGTTCCAGATCTGCACTCTATGGGCTCAGATTTTTCATAGAGATTCTGGTATGGCAATATTATTGTCTCATCTTAGTTGGTGTTGAGGGTGTAAGATGAGTATTTCATTATAGAGCCAGTGCTCTTGTAGAGTTGTACTCTATTCAGTTGTTGCTGAAAAACCCCAAGGATTGTAATCTGTAATAAAAATAAAATTATACATACATCTTGTGTTCTTTGTGTTCCTTGTGGTGATGACTTGTTGATGATATATTATTGATATATGTTGTTGATATGTGTTCACATATAAATGGTTATAAATGACAACAATGAGTAATGAGTTAATGGTGATTGTTAACTAAAGAGTTGTGTGTAAGAGGGAAATTTTGGGAAAAAGAGCCCTACACTGTTCACACCCCCCCCCCTCTCAGTGTAGTCGGTGTGTCCAACAGTACTACTACTCATGCATTATGTTTTGGAGGTTCAAACATTGTTCTACATGGATATGTTGATTCATGTATGGTAGGTGATTAAGATAGTAAGAGAAGCACCACTGGGTATGTTTTTATTGTAGGTGGAACAAGAGTAAGTTAGATTTCAAAACTGAAAAATGTTGTTTCACTTTCAACAATGGAAGCAAAGTATGTTGTTGCTATAGAGGCTAGTAAAGAGATGATTCATTTACAGAGGTTTATGGAGGAATTAGGAAAGAAGTAGGAGAATAGCAGGTTGTACTGTGACAGCCAAAGTATTATTCATCTCACAAAGAACTCATCCTTTCATTCTAAGACTAAGCATATAAAACTCAGGTACCATTTCATACAATTCATTTTCGCAGATGGAAAATTGAAGTTGGAAAAGATACATACTAGTCAAAATCCTGTAGACCCACTAATTTTAACACGAAGACTCTTTGCTATACATTTCCTTGAATTTCAATTGAGCAGGTATATCCCCACACAACGAATACTTAGTAAATAAAATATATAAAAAAATTGTGCAGTTACTTTTGTAAGTAATTGAAATGGGTGCAAATGATAGAAATTATGGCTAAATTTTATCACATAACATTTGATAATGATGTCTTTTAGATGGTGTAAAAATGATTTTTAATTTTTTTTAATATAGTCCTATACAAATCATTAAAAGATTAATAATTATTTATTAATTTAATAAAAGTTAATTATTAATATAATAAAAGTTAATTACACATCTTCGACATATAGCTTCCGCACCTCGCATATATATAATCACGCACAATTAACACTTAATATAATAGTTATCAATAATAGAATATTGTTATGCATATGCTTAACAAAATGTTTTTTTGCGTATATACATATATTAAAAATAAACGTTAATTATTAATTTAATAAAAGTTAATTATACATCTTCAAAAAAAACATATAGTCCGAACAGATATAACTTCTGCACTTGTGCACATGTATATCCTCGCTCAAAGAACACTTAGTAAATAAAATGCATCCTCAACATAGTCCGCACACATATAACTTTTGCACCTCCGCACATGTATATCCCCGCAGAACAAACACTTAGTCTAATGGTTATCAATGTTATGAATAATAGAATATTGTTATGCATATGCACATGCTTAACAAAATTATTTTTAAGTATATACATATATTAAAAATAAAAGTTAATTATTAAAAATAAAAGTTAATTATTAATTTAATAAAAGTTAATTATACATCTTCAACACAGACTTATAGTATGCACATATATAGCTTCTCCACCTCTACACATGTATATACCCACACAACGAACAAATACCCACACAACGAACAATTAGTAATCTCCAACACATAGTCCGCATACATATACCTTTAGCACCTCCACAGATGTATATCCCTCCACACTGAACACTTAATCTAATAGTTATCAATGTTATCAATAATACAATATTGTTATGCATATGTAAATGCTTAATAAAATGTTTTTTACATATATATGTATATTAAAAATAAAAGTTAATTTTTAATTTAATAAAAGTTGATTACACATCTTCAACACAGACATATAGTCCTCACACATATAGCTTATGCACCTCGGCACATGTATATCCCTACACAAGTATGTCTGTTAGTTGGTGTAAAAATGACTTTTAATTTCTTTTAATATAGTCCTATACAAATAATTAAAAGATTAATAATTATTTATTAATTTAATAAAAGTTAACAACGAACACTTAGTAAATACCATCTTAGTTCCATCTTAACAATGGATCTATCAAGTGCCAAGAGGGATTAAATATGATTTCACATCGGGAGATTTGATCCCTCTGGGTTAAAATGGATCTATGCTAGTTAAATATATTAATATTAAACTATTATAAAATATATTAAACTATTAAAAAATGTTAATATATTAAAAAATATTATTATATTTTTTAATATATTAATAATTTTTTTAATATATTAGGACCTCCATAACCACTAGATTTTTTTCATGATCTATTAATTGAATATAGGACAAATTGAAAGAGAACAAATTCAAACTAATATATATTTTTTAATATATTAAATATTTTATAATATATTAATATTATAAAATATA